>VWZK01017134.1:179253-237530 GCA_013396935.1 Baryphthengus martii | reverse complement strand
CTGGGCGCAGGCGCTGCGGGGCGGGGACAGCGCTGCCGGGAGCCCGGATAGGGACGGGGCCGGGCGGGGAGAGCGGTGCCGCCGGGCTGAGGGAAAGGTTTGCGGCGGAGGAAAGGGGCGGAGGTCGGAGGGGGAGTCAGGGAAGGAGAGGAGCGGGGAGAGAGGCGAGGCGGGGCGCGAAGGCGGCGCCTGGAAGCTCGTAAGGGGGGAAGCGGGCTGGAAGCGAGCTGAGAAAGGTTTGCAAGGGGAAAGGTGTCCTGGGAAGCTTGGAAAAGGGGAGGGAAGGAGGGAGTTCGGGGCCGCAGGGGTGCAAGGGACAGAGAGGGCTGTAAGGGAAATCTCGCAGGGGCGCTGGGAAAGAGCTTGCAAGGGCAAAAAACAGGTTGCAAGAGTGCAAAAAGGGATTGGCAAGGGGGAAGGTAACCAGAGTGCAAGGAGGTTTGCAAAAGGTAAAAAAAATCCCAAATCAGACTGGCTGCAAAGAAGACGTTTCGTACAGGCCTTGGCTTTGCACAACCGCCCACGGGACCGGTTGCGGCTGATACGGGTGTCGGGCGTGGGGTGCTCTCGGAGGGGTGTGCTGCAGGTCGCCCCTGTCCCAGGCTCCTGGGGGGACAGCTGCTGCCCACACTGCTCCCCGGACCCGGGGGCGATCCTGAAGGATGGTGGTGGGTTCCCGCAGGCTGATGCCAGGAGCTGCGGTCATCTCCAGGGTGGGATCAGGCTAAACATCCCACCCAATTTACCAAGAAATAGGGGGGAATTTCGGCAGCCCGTGGGGCAAGGGCTGCAACGAATGCCATGATGAACAGCTTAAAGGTGATCTGTAGAAAACACCCTCAAAGAATTGCTTTTGTGCCCCTTATCTTGGGTGTGGAAGGGCCAGGCCGCTCGGCTCTGGGACAGCCAGGTTTCCTTGGTTTTCCCCCAGCCTCGCTCGGCCCGAGGACAGGGCGGCAGTTCCCCCACAGGCTCCGCGGCCCTTCACACCATTTTTCTTCCTCAAGCTTTCAGGTGCAACACGTGAAAAGCGGGAATTCCCTCGGGCCCTCGATGACCCCACGCTCTGCCTTCACTCGAGAGAGTCCCGGGGGCCCACCCAGAACCCCTGAGTTGCCTCAACCGCCTCGGTCCCGCGCGGGAAAGCGGCGGCGCGGCCACGCCCCTTGCCGCGGGAAAGTCACGCCCCTTCCCCGCGAGCTTCCCGGCCCCGCCCCATTGCTGACGCCNGCCGGCCGTCGGATCGCTGCTGCATTCCTGGCATCTGCCGTCCTGGCAGCCAGGAGAGGGGGGGTGGCGAGGGCTGCTCGGGGTTCGGGGTCAGCCGTGCTCTCGGGGAGCAGGGTCTCAAAGCAAGAGCAGCTGCCGGGGGGTGGTCGGGACTGAGACGTGTCGGAGACTTCCAGCAGGTTCTTGTGGGGCTTTGGATTGTTATTGTGCTTTGTAGTTGCTAATGCAGAGCGTTTGTCTGTGTTTCTGTTTTGTAGATCGTTCTTATATGAGATTAACAGAAAAGGAAGATGAGACACTGCCCATAGATGTAAGTTTGTTTTTACAACGTTTGGAAGGTGTAATGCTCTGTAGGTACTTTAGTCTCTCTCAACTGCCTTTTTTTTTTTTTAATCTGATGTTCACGAATAAAGGGTAAAGTAGTTTTGACATTGCACTTTCATTTGAGCTCTCTCTGCCAGAAAGAGCTATATTCTCTATCCCAGCTTCCTGTGGTGTGTTGTATCTGTCAGAGAGCACAAACCCCAGATCTCCCTCTCCTTTAGAACTGCCCTGAAGCATCTTGTCCAGGAATTCCCCGAACATAGCTCAGAGAATTTTTGCATTCATCTCCTTCTTTGCAGCATAAACACCCTTCTCCCTCTGGCTTTTGTTGGCTGACTTTTGTTTACCCAGTGTGGCTGTGTGCCCGTTTGATCCCAGCACAACTTGCTTCAGGAATGTTTGGGGTTTTTTTAATTTGTTTTATAATTTTGTTTGTTTGTTTGTTGTAAATTCCACTTCAATTATTATCTGTTCCATTTTTTTCTTAATCAGAAAGGTAAGGAGATGAAATACCCAGGACCAACCAGACGTGGCATTTGAACCGAGCGGCAGCCACCGCTGCCGCACAGCGTGTGCTGGCAGCCAGCTCATTTCTCAGAGAGATCCTTAAGTGCGCAGGAGCACTGTTCTAAGGACCTTGCTGAGGAGCTGTGGGAATCAGTTCAGTTTGTCAGGCAGCTGAAGCCCTTCTCAGCTCTGCCACCATGCTGAATAGGCAGGGACTTTCATCTTCCCGTGCCTCAGTTTCCCTGCTGCCGCATTGCCCGCTTCTGTCAAGCACTTACTGTCACTGGATGAGAAGTGCATGAGACAGCATTTGAAAGATGAGATTTTTTTTTTTGGTAACTATTAAGAGTATTAAGTAACGTGCGTGTTGCATTGTGCTTCCCTCTTACAGATAGTTCTCCAGACTCTGTTGGCCTTTGCAGTTACCTGCTATGGGATAGTACATATCGCAGGAGAATTTAAAGACATGGATGCCACCTCAGAACTAAAAAATACGTATGTTTTATTTCTTCTTTTCATAAACACTCGTACCTGCCACTCTGTACAAGCAGCTCATTCTTTAGTTCAGTTTTTAAGTGCATGTTTTGGACAGTAACAGTCAGAGGAACAGGCGCCCCTGGAAAGGCAACGAAGTCTTGAATTCCAGAGAGAGTTAGGTAACAAATTAAACCAACTTCCTGCTTTTCCTCATCCAAAATCCTGCTGCTGTGCAGAGTTGGTAGAGGAATTAAATGTCTTTGAGGAAAGTAAAGAGCTCAGCAGTGCACACACTGATGTGAGATGGTCTCAGACTACAGGGCAGTACGCCTGGCTCACCCTCTCTTTGTCTTTGCTTCTTTACAAGAGTCTGAATTGTTGGAATCTCCCAGTGAAACCACTCAAGGCAGAATGACTGAAAGACTTTAAGAAAAGGAGAGATTGTGAAAAGGGTATGAAATTGGATGGGCAGATGCCATCCACCTCTGGCCATTTCCAAAAGCACGGGGGAGCGTGGAAAGTAAACACGTCGACTCTTGTTGTATTTCATAGTGTTTGCCTAAACCCCTTGGCTTCAGGGACAGAAAGGTGACAGTAAACAGCCTGAAGGTAGTGACACAAGTGGCAGCTGAACAAGGGCTGGCACACTGCGTACTGCAGGCAGTAATCCACAGGCCTGCCCCTAAGCTCAGGAAAAGAAGGTGTAGGTTGTCTACGGGGTGGACGACCTCCGCCTATTGAGCACTTGGGATTTTTCACACTTGGCTTTGTATTTCCTCTGTGTTTTGGTTTAGGAAGCTTACAAAGTGAGCAAGAGTTTTGGATTCAAAATCTTTATTTCCATGCCTGTAAAAGCTGCTGTAGCCTAGACTGACTCTTCTAAAAACCCTGCTCTAAAAGAGTATTAATCTTGACTTTTCACATTTATTTTGAAGGACGTTTGACACGTTAAGGAACCATCCATCTTTTTATGTATTTAATCATCGTGGTAGAGTATTGTTCCAGTCCCCAGACACAGTGAATTCTTCTTCAAACCAAGATGCTTTGTCATCCAGCTCGTCACTGAAATTTCGAAAACTTGAACCTCTGCGCCGCTAAGACTTTTACAGATGATGATAATAATCCAGGACACTGGGATGTAATATTCAAGTCGGGGATGTAAACACTTTTTTTAATTTCTGGAGCAGTATTTATATTGATCTTCCAGACTTTATAAAGTATATATATATATATAAACTAAGGACCTTCTTTGTACACTGTTAATGAAAACGACTGACTTGTGAATTGGCAACGCAGTGTAAATTATTCCATAGTTATGCTGTGAAACACATCTTCACACTTTCATATATTAAAACAAGTTGCAGCTGACTTAACTTCAGTTAAAACAGAAAGCAAGCTAGTTTTTACCGCAGTTCATGTTCTTTGACAAGAGAGAACGTTCGAGTGCTATTTATTTTCTCCTTTTGCTTGCCCTACAGTTGATGGAACTCCTTCAGAAATGCTGTGTGCACTGCATCACTTAACAGCAGAGAAAGGGGCAGCGTCTCCTCTTCCTAGAACACCTGGAGACCTGTCTGGTGTAGGCAGAGGAAGGCAAAAAGATTGATTTCATTTTTATTTTTTTTCACAATGCTGAAAAATAGTTGCGTGAAGGTTGGTTGTGTTGGGGGTTTTTAGTGGTCTTTTTTTTTTCCCTGATTTTTCATTACCACATTTTTTTTCCTTGTTGCCCTCCTTCATTTCAATATAAATGTTGCCCTGGGCTGTGGCTGCACATTTGGTGCCTGTGGCAGGGTGGGCAGGGGCAGCTCACGTCTGATCACGTGGAAATCCTGCCACGCTCAGCTCGTTTGCCCACTGTATTGATGTTCTCTTTGGCTGTGAAGCTGGGAAGGTTCATCAGATGGCTGAATGCTGTGTTGGCACAAGTTCCTGAGTGGTCTTTAAGTATCAATAAGCAGTTCTCCTTCTGTCAGTGGTCCAGGGGTAGGGTCCAGCAGCGAGGCCTGTTTGCTGGCACTAGCACAGCACCGCTGATCAACCAGTCACGGTACAACTACCCCCTTTTCTGCCAACAGAGCCTTTCACTTTGGTTTCTTTTTTCCAGCTGAACCCTTTGTTGATTTAAGATTACTGTCTTGATTTCATTTACTAGGACAGATGATGCAGTCCTTAACTCTTACTGATACCTAAATTCCCATCTCCCCTCGGCGGCTGAATCGATGCTAAAATTTCCCCTGGTCTGGCATTTTACCTACTTGACAGAGCAAAAGGGGGGTAGTTCAAGATACTGATGGGGCCAACTAGAAATTTGCCTGCTCTGAAGATGTCTCACTGCAAGCCTGGAAACTCAGCCTTTTGTCCTAAAGTCTTTTTCTTTTTTTTTTTTAAGCTGTTAAGAACTGTCAAAGGCAAAAAGCTTAGCAAAAATACTGTGTAAGCCGAAGCCTCTCTTTCTAGCTCTGCCCGTCCTATGGAGTGGGTGCCCCAATGCTAGAGCAATATCTGTAGCTGCTGCTCTACAATCACTCTTAAGCATCCCGGTTTGATTAGAAAGGGTTACTCTGACAGCTGAAAGCATCTGAGCTGCTGGATTACTTCCTAAAGTGTCCTGGTTCCCCCCCACCCCCCGCAGGCTGGTGTCACAAATCAGCTCCTGCCAGCTGCTGTCACCAAAGGCCTCAAAAATAGTAAGTATCAGGTCAGCTCTATTGCGGACACAGAGCTCTTTCCTCGGCGAGGAGGGCTGCTGCGCGGCAGCTGCCGCACGGAGGAACCGGCTGAACGTTGGCCAGGTGACCTTGCGAGGCACAGATGAAAGAGAACGAGCGGAGGGAGGGAGGGAGGGAGAAGGGAGGCAGAAGGTCAGTAACCACTGGACCAGACTGATCCTGCAACTGTGGCTGGCAGCGCGCCATTCGCAGAGGGTCTCGGAGCAGGGCTGCTCGCCCTTGATGTCTAAGAAGCCCCATTTGTGCTACCGTAAGGCTACGTGGACCTGCCCGAGGCGGGAGGTGCTGCTGTGGGACAGGGTGAGCGGAGAACCTCGCCGGCTTCTCCGAGCGCGTCCTGCTGGGAACACCCTGTTGGCTGCACCAGGTCGCCTCTCAAGACAAGTAGCCTTACTCTTCAGCAGCAATGGTTATATCACAAAGCTGTACAAATTATTTTTTCTTATGGATCTTGCAATGTCAAATAAAAATTGATATCCTTAAAGCGTTTGGCAGTTCGTTCGTTTGTTTCTGACCATCCTGCAGCAAGGCTCTGATGACTGAATGTTGAAAAGTGACTGCCTCACGTTGGCAAGAAGCGATTGCCTTAATGACGGTAGCTCTGTCAGAAAGTGCTTGCCTGGCCTGCTGCTCCTTACAATGAGATAAGATCAGTGGGGGAATCAAAATAGCTAAACAAAACATTTAGCAGGGCAATGTTACCGGCCTGGGGATCTGCCTGCCACTGAGATTCCTAGTCAATGTATCTGGCAGAGCTGAACGTATTTTGTGTCTTCCATTTCACCGTAGGAAAGGCTTTTCTACCCTGAGCTGATCCCCTGCCAACCCACGGGACAGGCTCCTGCAAGGTCTGGTAGTGCAGCAGTCGCTGGGGGAAAACACGGCCTGCTCACAGGGCTGGAGAGAGTTAAAATCTTGGACTTGAGCAAGATCGCTTTTCACGCCCTCTTCTGCTTTTCCATTGGGGGAGGTTGAAAAGTTAGCAAAGAACTAGAGGAGTTTGCTTAACCACAGCATCCATCATGATTGCAGCAGAGCGAGCAGCAGACTCGCCCTTTGTCTGCTTTCCGTGCTGCTGCAGCTGTCGGCAGCCGGCTCCCAGAACCAGGGCGGCAAAAAATATCAGCGTTTTCAGGAAGGGGCAACTTAACCAGCTCCCAAAGCTACCTTGAGCTTACCTTGCATTGTGCAGTTCTTCACAGCTGAGCTTCCCTTCTTCAAAAGCAAAACAAAAGTTGTGCCAAGAGCTTCTTGGATTAGACCAAAAAGGAAGAGTTTCCAGCCTCACCCAGTGCACGTTTGCTGCCATCAACCTTGAGCTGCTTTGGCTACAGGACGTGATATTTCTACTACATTAACTACTAAAAAGAAATGTGCTGGTAATTTGTATTTGTTGCTGAAGGAGCAGGTTTAATCTGCTTTAATTTTGCTGCGTTGTTTTTTCTACTCACCAGCCACTGAGAGTTCAGTGGGGATTTTTTGTTTGTTTAAGGAGGGCAGGAGTCATTTAGACGCCCGCAAGGCGAGGAGACAGGGTCCAGAGTTTGTGTCAGAGATCAGTCGCTGTTCCAGCCCGCTCTGTATCAGAAGCTGGAGTGGCAGCACCCCTGGCAGAAATCTTTCTTCCTCGAGAGAGCAGCGAGGGCCGAAGCAGAGCACCACTTGTGAAAATAACTCCTGGTCACGCACATCTTGAGAGTTGCAGAGGAGCTTTGTGCTTCCCCTCCACGCGTTGCAGAGACAGAGCCGCTGGAGCCCTCGCTGTGGTGCAGGAAAGCAAAGTGCAGCTGTGAGACCCATTAGCGCTGGGTGGAAAGGGTGAGGCCGTTGTGCACCACATTCAAGCTTTCTCGGGAAAGCTGGAGGCTCACGGCCCCTTCCCAGTGCTCTGGAGCACCAACGCAGCCCCCTCCCTGGAGAAAGCAAAGAATGGCAATTACTTTCTAACTCTAAAATGACTTTAGTTTTCCTTAGCACTTGTTTCCTGTGCTTTGGGTTCCATTGCCCTTCACTGCCCTGCAGCAGAGCTGCCCTTCTCTGTCTCTGTCACCTTCAGCGAGGACATGAGCTATGGGGGCATCCTCCAGCTGGATATAGCCCCCCTACACCCCAAGTGGCAACGTCTCTGCTCCTTTTTGGGGTTGCCCGCACCAAAAGGCAACCATTTTCCACCAGACGGTTCAGAAAGGCTGAGGCTCACCCTGCAACACCCAGGCCCAGGGCGCCGCCGCCGAGCTCCCCGTGGGAACCCCCCGTCCCCACCGTGCCCATCCTCAGCGGGGCAGGGACGCTGCAGCTCGCCGTGCAGAGCTCCCCGCTGTCCCAGCCGGTGCCTGTGCCGAGCTGGCAGGCTGCCTGCGCGGAGGGGAAGGGCAAAGAGAGGCTATTTGAAATGTTAAACAAGCAGAAAAATCTGTGGTACCGGCTTTTCACAGCCGGCCCGAGCCGTGAAGGCAAAACACTCCTTTGATTTGGCCTTCAGGTTCACCTTGAAGCCGTCATCGCCCGGAGGAGAACCACGGTGGAAATAAATCTGGTATTCCAGCAGGTAAGAGCCTTTTAATCAGCCCCCAAGTTGGTCTCAGTGATACAATGTCATTTCGAAACACTTTGGACTACAACAAAAGCTATATCCTTAAAATGGCAGCTAATTAATTTTCCCGTCCTGCTAACTTAATCCTTTTTCCAGCCAAGAAAGGCAAATGGGAGTTCACGAAGCAGCGAGGCAGCCAGGAGCCTGGCAGAGGGAGCAGGAACACAAGCCCCAGGGCTGTTTGGCAGGGCCCCAGCCCGGGCAGTGTCAGGGCTCACCAGGCTGGTTTAAAAGGAAGGGAGAAAAAAACCAAGACAAATAAAAAAGTGATATGCGGATTATCAAACCAACGGCTCATCCTGCGGTAGTGGTCTCAGAGAACCCACAGCCCAACCCCTCCCCAGACAGACGTAGCTCTTTACTCCCAGTTCATAGCCCTGGTGTAACCCTTGCTGCCAGGCAAACCACTCGGCACCGGCAGTGCCCTCTGTGCCCAGACTGGTGCTGGCTGAACCAGTTTCCCCAGGATTTGCCAGAGGCATGCCGTGCTGCGGGAGGACCTCACTTCGGATTAAAAACGTAAAAAGGAAAAAAATAAAAAATCCCCCTCTTCCCCCCAGGGTATTTCTGCTGCGTATTTTGGAGCGGTTCAGGCCCAGCCACGCAGGGCCAGCGCTGATGTTCTCTGAGGCCCAGGCTGCTCCAGCATCCCCAGACTCCGGGAGGTCTCTGCTGCAGCGTGGGATGCAGGAATTGCACTTGCTGCGCACAGCCAATGCTGAGGCAGCGATTTACTCCCCCATCCCGGACGCAGAAGCGCACAAAACAAGGCACTTGTGTCAAAAAGCGGTTTTGGAGGAGCCAGTTCAGCAGGTGCTCCAAAGAGCAGCTGGGCTTCCCCACGCCCACTTGAAGCTGTCGCTCCCTGGGTTGTTACCAGAGCTTCCAAGGCACCCACAGGCCTGGGCTCGGCCCCCAGCCAGGGCAACCCCACAGGAAAGCACCGTCTCCCTGGCACAACACAAAGCACAAGGAGGGGAAAGAAGGGGCCGAACAATCTCCCCAACTTCTCCAAGACCACCGCGCTGCTTCTGGTTTGCAGCCTCCCATCGCGTGCAGATCTCTGCCCAAGGACCCTGGTGAGAGCAGCGCCAGTCCAATGCCAAGGGCAGCACCAGTGTGAAGCAGAAGCCGCCTGCTACTTCAGTGCCTGTTTGAATGCAGCAGCTTCAGACCACAAAGGAAAAGCCACGGCAGAGTGAGACCCGTGCTCACCTCTCGTGGGAGGCACCCATATATCCGACGGGGCTGGTCAACAAACCCATCTACTGGAATTACAGCCACTGCTGCCTTGGGTCGGCCAGGGCTGGCAGGAGAGGACAACCTCTGAAAGGGACGGGCTGAGATGTTTCCCAATCTGCTGTCAGGGGAGGTCATAAGGTGCTCTCCTCTCTGCCTTTGCTCCTCACGCTCCAGCAGTAGCTGCAGAGCTTGAAAGGGCCAGAAACGAGGCTCGAGCCCACCGTGTCGTGGGGAACAGAGCAATGGGCCGCTCAGCAGAGATCAGCTAACGTGGAAGTTCAGAAGGAGCACTGAGGAGTTGAGTTGTGTCAGACATGGTTCCAGGAAGAGCAAACGCCCATCAGCACAGCACCACGATATCCCACGTGCAAGGCACTGACCCCGGCCATGCGCTGAGCACGTGCAACAGCCTCCCCAAAGCCACCCTCTTGGTGCAGGTTTCCACCTTGCTGAGGAGCTCCCCATTCGCATGTCCACGCCTGAGGACGAACGGGCAAGACTTCCATTGGCATTTTCAACCTCTTACTGGTTTCCTACTGTGACGAGAGCGGTTCCTTTCACTTCCTTGCTTCCACAGGCCCTGCTCTCCTCAAGAGAGTGGGCACACTGAGCCCAGGGGTGCAAGGCAGATCCTGGGAAGAAGAGCCTGCTCTGCTTACGTCCACAGGAATGCAGGATTTGGCCACCTGGAACCCAGCCAAAAAACAGCTTTCAGCTGCCCCACCAGGCCAGAGCCTCCCTTGGGGTCGTGTTGCATGCACTTCTGTCTGGAAAGAGCCATCACTCAACCCATTACCCAGCAAGGGTTTCCCATCACAGCCCAGGCTGTGACTCACCAGCAAACGCGGAGCCTCAGGGAAATTCACCGCCAGTTCAGTTCCCAGGAGTCTGTCTCACCCCGTTTCACCCGCTGCAAGCCGCAGGGATAACTGCGGCAGAGCTCGGCGAACATCCTTCCCCGCACCTCTCGCCAGCGTGCCGAGCCGCGGCATGCCCTGCCCGCATCCTGCTCCCGGCAAGCCCGACGCTGCCGCCGCGGCACTGGCAGTGCCGCTGCTCGACCGTACTCCCGTTTTCTGACAATACTCCCCGCAGGAGAATTTGCCGAACGCGATGCACTTAAAACAGCCTCTTTCAGAGCTCATCAGTCCCCCATCGTCTCCTTTTCCACTAACCCTCAGTTTGGGTGGCAGCCTCTAAGCTCTCTCTGCTTCTCTCGTGCAGAGGGAGGAGCCCTGAATCCAGGGACGCCAGTGGAATTTTTAAAATACGCTTTTACACGGCTGAGAAAGAAAAGGCGCCAAAGCAGCTCAGGTCGGAAGCCAGAACTTGACTTTAAAGAAGAGACAGTAACACCACGAGCGCCTACAGGCTTTGGTGACTTCCCTCCAGCCTTCCCACCTCCCTCTTTCCAAGCTCCTGTTTTTTCCCAGCCCCAGAAGCGCCCTTCCAGCAAAACACCACCTCTTTCAGCCACCTCTGCGGGGAAGCCGGCCGTAGGGCACCTCTCCCACCCCGCAGAGCCCGGCTGGCAGGATGGCAGGCGCAGCAGCCACCGAAACACTGAAAGCGCAGCAACCAGTGTCTTGTTTTGTGGTGGCATTTTCAACACCAGCGAAATAATTCGGTGTACAAGACCAAATTAGGGCACGGATTTTATAATCATCTTTCCTAGTGACACACTATATGACCTTGGGTAAGTCCCTCCATCCATCTTGAAAGACTCTCTCAGAGGAGTGCCACAAGACTTTAATTAGCAGCCCTGAAAGTACTCGAGATAGTTTGTCTCTCTTCCAAAATAACCAACTGCTGCAGAGGAATTGGAACAACCTTATTTTCGAATTCTGCAGGCAACTGGGATCCAGGCTGCTCTCAGATCAGTCACTTCAGCAACATAATCAAAGTTAAATGTGCCAGCTGTGCATGAAGGATTTTAATACGCTGCACGGACTGGAAAATAGCTCGGAGAACCAATGCTATTTTTCCATGGTTGGGATGTCACTGTCGAGCAGCTGCATTATAATCATCTGCAATCAGCAAAATGCCCTTTTTTTTTTTTTTAATCACTTTTTAGTCTTGGGGAAGAGGGTTCATTTTTATTTCTGTCCTACTTACGAAAGCACCCTCGAATCCCGAGGCATCCACTACCAAGAGAGCAGGCAGCTACTACAGCCCTGCAGACTGATCAAAACACCTTCGACTGTCTACGAGCAAACTCCCATTATATTGACAGGTTCCTAAGCGTTAACAGTTGGATCTGAACAGTAACCGGTCACGCTACCACGACCACCTCAAAAACCAATACATGCATTTCCACAAATCCAGCAAAAATCCAGCTCCAGTTACCAGGAGGCAGTTGCCTATTGCCACATATCCAAGACGTGGGACAGCTCCAGAGGAGTCCCTCCCTATGGAAAAACCGAGCACAGCCCAACATCCTTCTCCGCAAGGGCCACCTCTGCACAGGCAGACAAGCTGCGAGATGGAACAAGAGGGGAAGTCCTCCAGCTCCGTTCTTTACAACAGGCTGAACCTCACTTTGACATACTCTGCACATTAACTATTTAGAAATAAAATGAAACACTAGAATATGCGCCTACTTTGCCGAAAACGACAAGAAACAGGCTGACCACGCAAACAGAGCCTTGCCCTTGCAGCTACCAAAGTGCTTTATCAACCTTTCCTCCCATTTCACCATCCTGTGAGGCTGTATTTTCCACACAGGCACACAGCACGAGGATGAGCCTCACCAGTAGCTGCTCGGCGGCGGCGAGTGGAGTGCTGGGATACAGCAAACTGCCAGAGGTGCCCAATATTTTTAGGGACAGTATGCAAGACGGCTTGCAGAGTGACAGTGACTCAGATGACAGCCAGCATACATACATGCCAAGGATCCGGCTACTTCCACTGCTGTTGGAGTTGATCCAGGACTAGAAAATAGCTGGGAAATTCCCGTCGCAGATACGAAGATGAAAACTCGCCAAGCTCTAAAAAACCCCACATCTCCAACAACAAAAAAAAAAATCTCATCGGGGGTTTTCACTCCCCTGCCTTTTCCAGGCCAAACTATTCTTTTGGACTTTACCATAAATTAAGAGCTTGAGTCTGAGCTCAAAAATCTTAGAAAACGTGCACCTCCTTTGACAGCTCCTCAACTTATGGTAAAGGGTGATGTTGTTCTCTTTACACGGTACCAGCAGCCACCATTCCCGGCAAACCCCCGTGGCTGCCAACTCAGGGAAGGCACACGCAGCTGCCACGTTCCTCCACTGCCTGTGAGTTCAGCACAAGGCTGTATCAACAGTTTTAACTCCTTCCTTGGTGCATTCTTCTTCTTAACTCTGAGCAACCAGCTGCTAAGCTACCAGATTTGCACTAGCAGCCCTGAGAAGCATCTCACACGCTTGGAAAACGAAGGCTCTGAAGTGGAACAGATGAAATGGAAGCAGCTTTCACTGCACACAAGCAGCAGCTGCTGTTCTCACAGACTCTACCCACGACCCCTGCTCAGACGGACAACGGGATTCCCAGAAAACTGCCGTGCTCTTCCAGCCGCTACCGAGAGACAGTCGCAAACACCGTCAACGCAGAACGAGAGAAGAAAAACACCACTGCTCAAGCCAACAGTCTGCTTTCAAGGATCAAACAACATGACAGGTTGAAGCTGGACTGGAATGGAGGAAATGAGGTAGGTCCCTCCCCGAAATGACGACAAGCTTCAGATTTAGAAGTACAGCTTAACAATTCCTGCCGGGCCCAAGATTTTTGCGAAATCCCAAGGCATTCTTCTTCCTTTCCCACTTAAGACAGACCAGCTTGTTTTTCCAGACCTGAATGCAGCAGCTCCTTTTAAATCCAGTGACTAACATCCTTCCTTCAGATCTCTGCCAAACCTCATTTCTGCCAGATCTGAAGTGTCTTTGGCCTTGTTTTCAGCTCCAGTAGGTTGCACATTCTTCAAGACGAGCGCTCTAGGGTCCATTTGCTAAAGGTGGGGTGTTGCCATGTTGCTGGTATGAAACATGATAGTTTAGCTTTACAGAGGGTTTTTCCAAGTTTGCTTCCATTAGCCAATGCCTTTCCACTGGTATTTTCCATCAGAAGTTTCTTAGGAGATAATAAAGAACATAGCAAAAGGAAACAAACTCGATACCCTAAAGCTGCTGCCAGTTTAGAGGCAGAAAAATATTTTTAATAAGTTTTGGTTGTTTGGTTTTTTCTTCAATTTCCTGTACAAGGAGATATACAATCGCTTGACCACTGCAAAGTCAACCATAGCACAGTAACAGCCCCTGCAGCTTTCGTTTTGGGAGATGACAATCGCTTCCCGATGCTGGTTAAACCTGGGCAAGGATACAAGGATCACAAATGCACCCTGCACACAAACTTGGAACAGCAGCACCTAACAGGCAGCTGCCATCAGGGACTGGACTGGGAGCTGCACGGCTCCGGGCTCATTTTAGAAAAGAGGAAGACTCCTTGGTGTTCACAAGGGGAAAAAAAAAAAATAATGAGCCATGACGATGCCTAGTTGAGAGGAAATGGAAGGAGAAGAACACATCTAGGTATCGAAACTCCAAAGTGCAACACAGCCCCTCAACTCAGGGCAGAAGGATAAGCACATAGTTTGTTAATTCAGACTGTTAAACGATCCACCTCAGAGGAAACAGGGGAAGGCAGAGTTTTTTCTCCACTTTCTAACATTCCCGTTTAGCTGTGCCACATGATTCCAACCTTAGGTGAGGGCTCAAAAAGCTAAGTTGGAGGAAAGCACCTCCAGCTTTGCAGATCCTATCCCCACATCCACGTGTACTGGTGGAGCCGTGCTGTCCCCCGAGCCCTCGCCGGGGAAGACTCCACTGTCGCACAGACGAGACGTGCCCTCAGTGACCCAGCTGTTGTCCTGGGGTCACCTAGAAAAGGCCTGACACCAGTGTAACCTCTCCTGGCTGTCCCAGTTGCACACTGCAGTCTGCCATCCAAAGCTGGTGGCTGTATGTGTTCAAAGCAGGTTCCACCCCAACCCAGCACGGCCGTCTTACGAAGGGTTATCGCCGTTAGGATTCTTCTTAACGCAGTCTTGGAGCCTTCCCTGTTTCCTAAGCAAGCAACGTTCATTCTGTGCTCTGTGTGGGACGCAGGGCTGTGCACACTTAGATGGATTCCTGCTGCTCCTTCTTGCTTCATCTCTTCACTGACACAGCATGTGAGGGAGGCATCTTCCTTCCTATAAAGACTCTTGCTCGGTCCACGACAAGTTCTGATCCCAACTCAGTTTGTTCAGCTAAAATCACGGTGAGGTAAGAGAAAATTCTTACTGCTGGCACTTGAATGGACTGTTTTGTCATTTTTGAGGTGTAAGACTCCAAACAAGTGAATGAAAGTCACCGGCTTCCTGGAGCTAACTTGTCAGCCAAGTGCATCGCATCAAAAGAACAGGTTTACACACTAAGGAGGTCACTAGTTAAAAACTCAGCCCTCGCTCAGCCACACGACGATCAAGCGAGTCTCTCTGGAGCTAGGAAATTAAATAACTATTAACTTACCACCTACTACTTCAAAAATAGCTNTGGAGCTAGGAAATTAAATAACTATTAACTAGATTGAAGAGAGCTGTCTCCTCTTACCACCTACTACTTCAAAAATAGCATATTACATGCAACTTAATGCATGCAACCAGGCCATTTTAAAACAAGGTATGCACAGTATAGCTGACCTCCTGTAAGTTAATTCACTTTTAGGAGTCCAACAGCAGCCATGGGAGGTCTATCATGGAGACCTACAGCTTCCACGTAATGACTTCGAAGGAGTGAACCTCCCTTTTGTATCATTCCGAGGCATTTCCGTGGTTTTTAAAAAATGTCAACTGTACAGAGGAATAAGAGTTACTTCTAAGAGAAGAATTAGGACATGTTTATAGTAATGCCTTTCCCCTTGTCGCTTCATTCACGTAACGCTGTGACAGAGATTTGCCGTTGCTGGATTTCATCTCCTTCTTGAATTTCACTGGTGTGATTCCAACGGTCAAACTGCATCTTCCAGAGAGACAAGGCCACTGCTTCAAGGCAGATGGAAAAGATGTCTCACAAGCTGGATAGTACTAAAAATACCGGTAGGAACAGAGAGGCACGGGCTCACCAGCTAAAATCTTCCCTGCCTCTCACGCACCAGCTGGTTAACAAGCATCCCCAGGGTATTTGCAGTACGAGGTAAAGAGCTAGTTAACGTGAGCACAACTTCAACCTGTCTTTAAAAGAAAGCTGTTAGAGGATCAGAGGATGTTACGTGTGAACAAGTGAGAACAGACAATCATCAGAAGAGCCACGGACTACGGGCGCGTTACCGGTGCTGCTTTAAAGGGGAAAAAAAATAATAATTACATGCAGGTGCTTCAGTCTTCTTTGTATGTTTTGTGATATATAAAATTACCTTTGGACAAAACAGTAAGAGGAATGGAGGACAGGATACCTGCTCAGGTAACCAAGGATTTGGTAAAATGGAGCTTAGTGCCTTTAAAACTGAGTAAAAAATGTGCACCTGGTGCAGGCTGAGCTGAGTGATGGGGCAGGTGCTCCAGGGTACACACACATGCTGCAACTACAGCCACAAGCTGCGTTTGAGGGTGTGCAGATCAGGTTCAGCTGCAGTACAGCTACACTACTCACTGCTTTTGACAGATATATGAGCAGTCTTTTGATAACAGACAATTGGAGGAACTCGGTGCTGCCCGCTACAGACTCCTCAGATTAGCACTTCTTAAAAATTAATAAAATGGTTTATTTTATATATACATATGTTCCAAAAAAATTTATACAGTTAAAATATCAAATTAGTGATCTGGTAACAATACTGTTCAAAATAATCTCTTTTGTATGAACATTAAAATACACGTTTTTAAAAGCGTTTTCCTTTTAGTGCTTCCAAAGCACAGCGTGTGCCAAGGCCACCTGAAGAATCTCCGTCCTCCTCACAGGATGAAAGAGAACTGAAGTCGGGGACCTGGGAAGCCTCAGGTGCACTTTCATAATGTCTGCAGACAAAACAGAAGAGAGTCTGAGGTAGATTGTTTAGTGACCATCGGGTGGTAACAGTCACAGGGCTGTCTTTAGCTTTCATTAACACAATAGCAGTTTCTTTATTCTCAATCTACACTGAATCTCAAGTTTAAAAGGCATGGCTAGCAGTTCTTGGGAACAAAACCCTTGTCTCTGTGGTGGCAACATGCAATTTTACCAGTGCAGGTGTTTCTGGGAAGGTTTTTTTTTTATTTTTTGGGAACACACGGGCTCTCTCCACGATGCAGACAGTGTGTGCATTTGACAGTGCCCCATTTTAGTGCAACCTGCTGCCTATAGCACGTAACGTCTAACGACAGCGTTCAAATGAGTAAATTCTCATCACCTGCAGGAGGGGCAGCAATGGTTATTTTCTTCAGCCTGTTGAGCAAATAGCACCCTCCACAGGAAAAAAGCCACACCTTTCATAGCAAATCCTTTAGGTTATAGCCCAGCTTCTGCCGATAGAGGTTCTTAAAGTTCAAGCTCCACTGCTTCTTCTCAGACTGTGACAGTAAAATCACTTGACTGCCAAGATGGCGAGGGCAGCAGCTACGTCCTCTTCCACTCTTCTGCGGCACAGCAAACTCATTCCTGGTCCACATTCGTCTGGCTGGTACATTATTATCTACTGTTGACATGATTAACTCTGTTGGGTAGGCTGTTGAGCTCTAGTTCCTCTAGTATTCTCTCTAAGTGTTGTATTAAGACCCGTTTTTTAAACCTAAAGAAGAGAGGGAGAACAATGTCATTTTTTTCTTCCAAAAATACAGTCGAACGACTCTAGATTTTTCAGCCATGACAAGCCATATTACCAAAGCCTCTCTGTTTCTAATATGGAAGAGCTTGCTTTATTTCTAATAATAGAATGGCCAGAAAACTTAATACAGCCGCTCTTCCCCAACCCCCCCAAATTTTCAGCTGGTCTTCAACAACAACCTCTCTCTCTTTCACATTCAAACTTTGAGTAAAAATCATTTACTCCATAAAAAGATAATGGTATTTTGGCCACTAAAACAACCATAATAATTGAGATATGTCAAAAAGAAAACCAGAAAATACCACTACTGGAAAAGTTTGATTTACTGCCACGCTCTAAATTAACGTTTCATTTATGACTCCCAAGTCATTTACATCTATACAAACCTTGCTGCTTCCTTGATTGCAAATTCAATGAAATATTTCTGAATTTCCACAGGTCCTTGCACCTCCTCAAGAAGGGAGAAAATTTTCTCATAATCTAAAAAAGATAAAAATCCAACCGTATATTAAAAATAAATCTTGCAAATGCATTTTCAATAAAGCTTAACAGCCAAAAGAAAAACAAACAACAAAACAAAACACAAAGCCCAGTTTCACACTCCCGTGTCTGGTAATACAAAGAAAAGCCCATATTGGCTTTTTGCACAGAAAGCAGGTGACACAAATAATTTGAAGCGATACTGATGATTTGGTATTCAAAGGTAGCACCAAAAGAATTCGGTTCTCTTTAAGAGCAGCAGCTGGAAACATCTGCTCTCAGAAAACGCAGGCCAGGTAGAGAAGCCTCCTATCTCCACGAGCACAGAGCAGTTAATACGCAGGCAGGGCCACAAAGCCCTGTCTGAACTTAAAGCTGCCATCTCTGAAAGCAGAGGTTAGGATCAGTTCTCTTAGAAAACCAAATCATGACTGCTTAGTGTGAGCACAATTAAGATAATTATCTTACTGCTGCAAAGTAAATAGGACGACTGCGAAAGAATGAGCTGGACACATTAAATCAGGAACAATTTTTAAAATACCATTGTTTCAAGATTTTCAGTAATTGAACCCAGTATGAAGATTATTTATGGTGCTGTGACTAAGAGCCTGCTCAGTGACACAGCAGGTAGAGAGGGGAAATATGGTCAGGACTGTGAATCTATGCACATATTTTACCCACTACTATTCATCTTCTTTCTTTGACGACTCCCTGAACTCTGCAGCAATTCAGGTGACTCACACTGAACACAGTACTATTTTACTCTACATCACCATTTACGAGATGTCTATTTGGTGTATGATCAGATGAGCCCACTTTGCAAAACAGGAAGGCAAAGAAATACTCGAGCAGGACGTTTTAAAACATCTTAAAAACAAAATAAAGATTCAGCATAAAAATGGCTTCCATCTCTCAACAGCCTCAGTCTGCCACGATTATCCGCCTCCACAAAATACTAACTTTTGGGAAAGCAAGGCAAGATCTGAAAAACAAACCAGTTAAGGATACTCCATTATGCTAATTACTGGCACTTGACAATGGATTAGAAAAACACTCAGTAGTTTAATTTGCAAAAAGAATTCACTCAGACACAGACTACGCTTGGGACATCCGTGATTTTAAGAAAGAAATGAAAAATTTTGCCTATGGAGAATCCTACAGCGCATACATGAGTTGGAATTTCAGGTTAGAGTTTTGGTTTTAATCCTGGGCACAAGTACAGGCAAAACATGGAACTAAAGTCAAGGAGGCAAGTTACTTCCCCTCACGGTATTTTAGATCTTTGGGGTTATCAAATCTTATAGGAAAAAAAAGAAGAAAGGAATTTTTCATCTTCGGTTCTTGAAGAGTTTATTTACAAAAGTGTTGCATCACTAATTAGGCTACCTCACAACATAAATAAAAAAATGACTTTGATATTAACTGTTAAGATTCCCTTTCAAACATATTCCAAGACGCACATGCCTTTGCCCTCCAAACAAAGCTTTCAGGGACACGAAGCAACAAAGTACGCGATGCGTACGCAGGAGCAGTGCAGCACCAGGCAAAGTCAATCTGGCATCATTAAACCACTGGTAACACCTTCGTAGAGCTACAAAGACAAAACCTCTGAAAGGTGCTTTCACAGGGCACCTCATCTTCATGGGCAAACCAACAAGGTCATCCGGCACTCAGCTTCCCAAACACTGCTGTCTAAAGTTCAACTCACCCGGCCCAGCACGTAAGAACCTTCCTTCTCTTTTGTCCCTCCATCCCTCACGCGCAAGCAATCAGAAATGGCTCACAATCTCAAGTTGTACGTATCTTGGAAGGAGCTCATTCCAGCGAAAAAAGTCTTCTCTCCAGCACCGTGTATAATACACCAATAAAAAGACCCCCACAAACCCCAAAACTTACTTCTTCCAGGTTTGCGAACCTCTTTCATCACTTTAATTTTGACGTCGGCGTTGCTTCCCTCCAACATCATAGGTGTTATTTTAAATGAATTTGGCACGGATTCAGAAGTAGACTCCATCACTCGTTTTTGGTCGTCTCCAGCCACGCTGTAATTCAGAGGCCCTCGAACAAGCGCGTTGGTACCAGGTTTGTGATCCAACCCATCTTCACTTAAGCAATTGAATTCAACAGGTAGAGAATCTAAGTCATTGGGTAACATTTCGTCCTCTCCCATGGCAGCTGGAACCGAAGGAGCCATTTGCACAGGTAAGCCATCAATTTGCTTTTCCAGTGACTGACAATTTTCTGCTTTCTTCTCTCCGTTGCCATCTTGGACAATACTGTTATTGGTATCTAGAAATTAAAAACACGTCTCTTAATGGCACATAACTGCAGTATCAAAAAACCCAAAGGAAAGAGTTCTGTAACCTTCCTTGTTTGAAGTCCCATGCAGTGATTTGATGACTCCAATATATTTATGCAACCTTTGATGCGACCTAGGGAATACTTCCCTTTGGACAGTTGCCATCTCATATCACTATCATGAAGTCACCCTTTTCTATATTCCTACTGCAGTGTCATTCATGACTTCTAAGCAAACTAATGTTTTCCTTTCTCCCCCCAACTCCAGCTAACAGAGGTTTTTTCTGATTCCATTTGCTACAACAGGTGGATAAGAAAATTAGTACTTGTGGGAAATGAAAACGTAGCCATACTTTAAGTACCGCAGAATACACAAATGAGAACTAAACCTGAAATCCTTGCTACCTCTGAACCACCTTAGGGAAACATTTCTGTATTATTTTTTTAAAAAACAGTTCGTCCAAGTTATTTTTTTATTGCAGACTTCATTAGCTATAGCAGCAGCCTGCTTATCGAGGCCAACAAAGAAACTCAGTCCTACAGAACACTAAAGCATAGCTACCTGCTGACAGATAGATCCTTCTGAAGCAACTCAGAAAGCAAAGAGAGCTTTCTGTTTGTTTTAAACACAAATATTGCCACTTGTGACCATACAGGCTGCTGCACTACAACTCAATATTCTCTCCCTCTACTTCACTCGTATAAGAAAGATCTGGACGTGCTGGAACATGGCCAGAGAAGGGCCACGAGGGTGATCAGAGGGCTGGAGCACCTCTCCTATGAGGACAGGATCAGAGAGTTGGGGTTATTTAGTCTGGAGAAGAGAAGGCTCCGAGAAGACCTTCTTGTGGCCTTCCAGGATCTGAAGGGGGCCTACAAGAAAGCTGGGGAGGGACTTTTTAGGATGTCGGGTAATGACAGGACAAGGGGGAATGGATCCAAACCAGAGGAGGGGAGATTTAGATTGGACGTTAGGAAGAAGCTCTTCCCCAGGAGGGTGGGGAGACCCTGGAACAGGTTGCCCAGAGAGGTGGTGGAAACCCTAACCCTGGAAGTTTTCATGGCCAGGTGGGATGGGGCTCTGAGCAACCTGCTCTAGTGGGAGGTGTCCCTGCCCATGGCAGGGGGGTTGGAACTGGATGATCTTCAAGGTCCCTTTCAACCCTGACAATTCCACGATGCAATATACCTTTATTTGCTGGGAGGCCTTTGAGGTTCAGGTACGATGGTGATCCAGAAGCAGCCGGTGGCCCTTTCCCACCAACATGATTGGTTACGACAGGCGGTGACTGTGGCCGTCTCAGGAGCGGGGACATGCTGCGCCTCCTCTTCAGCGACGCCGGAGTGTTGAGCTCTCCAGGACGCTTGATCTTATTCTGAGGCCCAGCGACAAATTCATCTGCTTCATCTATCATCATACCCTGAAAGTTTCAAAAAACAAAACAAAAACACAGCAGCACTTTAAAACTTTTAAATTATTTATTTAAACACAGTACAAAATAGAAATGGATGGAACAAGTCCCGCTGTGTTAAAATTCAGGTGGCTTTCAAAACATTTCACAGTTCTCAGACCAGACTCCTGAGGTGTGTGTATATATATATAATGGAAATCATTGTGATTCTTTACATGTTTCTCTTGGACCACATGACAGACAGTGCTGCTTTCCACACGGGACAGAGGAGCTACACAGGTTAGCAACTTTCTGCAGTCGTGGGAGAGAAATTCTACTCTCAAATTATTTCGAGCCAGGTTAAATATAAAGATACGGCAGGTAGCCCGGCTTCTCCTACCTTCTTATCCTGTTTAAAGGGATTGCCAAATGTATGAAGTCTTTTTGGTTGATCTGGGTCAATCTCCCGAAGCGGTGAAGGCATCATTTTCAGATATTCTTGGTAATTTCCCATCTGAGCAACAGGAACACTATGAAGACAGTCTGTAACCGAACAAGAGACCTGAATTTAGTCTACCTTAAAACTAAGGCAGTACGAACTTCACACACTTCAATTGCAAGCGTTAACATTTAAGAACTAGAAATTACTGTTTCTTTTCACTACGGAGGAACAATTGAAGATTACAATTCTGGAAATAAGGCCGGCAAGAGATGAGCTTAACTGGCAGAAGAAGAGTGAAAAACAAGTGAGTTTAATCTCTGCTAACAACTGCATCCTTAGACCATCAGCACCTAAAACAAGAGTGAGAGAAAACAAGCTCCTCTCTGCTTTAAACCACCATCGCCACAAAAAACACGTCTACTGAACTGTAGCGTATGGGAAAGCTCTGCCATGAAACATTTTTAACATGCAAAGCAAGCATGACATCACACATGACAGAAGGCAAAAATTTCCTTCTTTCCCCTTCTGAGTCAAGCAAAGGACACTGACTGACTCAACAAATGATGGAAGATCCCCTTCTGCTCCCACACTTGGGACAGAAAACACTACTTCAGGGAATAAAGATAAAATAGCTGCACTCTCTCTGAACTGTTGATGAAGAACAGTGGCTACTTACCTTCATCCTGCCCCAAGATAAGTCTGTGTGTTTTCAGAAGATTGGTTCTCATCCTAGTTAGCTGGTCTAGAAGACTGCGGCGAGGAATATCATACGCATTTCTGAATGCCTGTGGCTTCAAATCCTAGTTTTATATAAAAAAAGAAAAGAGTAACTTGCAACGAGTCCATCAGTTCTCATGCACAGAGAAATGCTTCTATCAACTGTAATAACATTATTAAAAAAATATTCTGAAGCAACTTCAGAGCTTCATAACTGGATATAGCAGACTCAATTACTGCCTTTTCAACAAGCTCTTTTTCAGCATTAGCACTTTAGGCTCCATCAAGACTGAGCATGTTAATTCCTGGATGAACACCACTGGCTGTCTCTTGCAGCGATTGTCACTTAAAAGACAGGAATCTTTGTTTACTACCACGGGATTTTCAAAGCGCCCTCAAATCAAGTGCAAAAAACTGCATTTACTGCTCTCAGTATTTATGCCTATGCTCCACTCCTCACAATGCAGTGAAAGTACTTCCTTCCTTCCACACTAAGTCCATAAAAGTTACCCATTTAAAACAGAGATAACTGCTTAATCATGCAAGATTACTACGCTGTTTACCTTGTTTAAAAGTCCTATGTGGAAGCCGGCAAATTCTTTAACGTTCATTTCCGCCAGTCTCAGTGGAGATTCCCCAGTGATCCCTTGCAGCAGTTGCTTAAAATCCCTACTGTGTACCAAGGAGAGGCCACTGGAGTGATTTTTCACTTTTATTCCCATTTCTTGTGGAACTTTCTTACCCACGGAACCTATTATCCGTTCCGACTCTATTTTTGTCTAAAATGGAATCACACCGTAAGTTGAAGAATCAGCAGGCATTGCAGATTGCCAGTATAAAACACACAGTACATTAACAGAATAAAATTACAAATTTAGCTCCCAACTACCTACCCAGGGATATATTGGATTACATAGATTACATCTCAAGCAGAAAGAAATCCTAACGTGATAGCATATGGGAAAAATATTTAGCCAGCGTATCTAAATTTATAATGCCAGTAGGAGGTCTGTGAATATCCCTGATTTTGCTGCAAGTCTGTGACTCTTTCATGTCCCTGAAGAATCATCTTTAAGGGGGAAGACATAAAAAAACCCAAAAAAACAACAAAGGAAAGTGGGATGCCTTAGGTTACTGCACAGTTGCATCTAAAACAACAGTACTACTCAGATACAGTAACACAATTTCAGATTTGGGTGTTGAAACAGCCTGTGATTAAGGTTTGCACTATGTTTGCAACAAGGCAAGGGAGAAAAGTCATAACAGAACAGAAATTTGCTTCACCTGTAACTTTCTAAAAACATATTACTTCTCCAATCAGCACAAATTTCTTATTAGAGCTACAGATAATTTCACTGCATTAAGCTTTAACTGTATTCAAAGCTATGGTGATTTTTACCCACTTGCAATACCTCCAAAAAAACCCCAACCAACCAAAACCCCCAAACCCACAGTGACTGCAACCCCCTTCCCCCTGATCTCATCCTCTGCAGGGTCTGCATCGTTATCTGTGGGAACTCTGAATTAAAGGACAGCAGGAGCACAGCGGAATTCTGGGATTGCTTGTCCCTGGACAGGAGCTTATAAATGGATCCAACACGTTTAAACTATTTCCTGTGCTGAGAACGTCTGTGAAAACCACAGTAGCCATCTCGAGCCATTCCAACTCCACATTGCAGATAAATAACGTGCATTTGCATATCATTAAGTTACTGAAATACCACAGGAAGTTTTACTTCTAACAGATGCTCGGTCATCCAGAGGCTTTTGCAATGTATTTTGTGCATTCTTT
Source organism: Baryphthengus martii (assembly GCA_013396935.1). NCBI lineage: Eukaryota > Metazoa > Chordata > Aves > Coraciiformes > Momotidae > Baryphthengus > Baryphthengus martii. The sequence continues at coordinate 213,490 of VWZK01017134.1, read as the reverse complement.
AAGGCGGAGGATTTTTTTTTTTTTCTTTCTGTGCAGTTTTAAGGGCTGCACTGCTTCCCCAGTGGCTTCTAGATACTGATACTACTGTTGGAAGAACCACCTCGTGCTAAGGAGGCACGGCTTCCCGACAGTTACACCTGCAAGGGCATTCCTGACAAACAGGAAAAGAGACTTAAAGACTATTTCCCACCAGGTCACGCTTGGCACGTTATATAGAATGGATTGGACCTGAAGGAAAGAGGAAGCTCAGATATAAAGCTGGCACTGTGGTTTTATCCCCCGTGGAACGTACACATTGCCAAGGCACACAGGGAAATAAACATGAGACCGAGAGCAAGCCTCTGACTTCAGCTGTGAAGAACAACGACAAGAGCAGTCATAAATCCAATCAGTGACAATCTTTCGAGTTTAAAGGTCTAGCAGATACTTAAAATAGAGCTGAAGAGGTCTCCTTTGCACTCCCCTCCACCAGTTACAGAAGGCACAATCACTGGCTACAGAACCACTCTGGATTCATCCGTCTTTGCAGTGGAAATGCTCAGCGATCTTCAGTGATCAAATATGCTGTACACCCAGACAAACTCCCACCGGGATTAACTGCTTGATAATGAGATTACCACAAACTAAATAATCAACGCACTTCTAATCGCAAAGGTTTTATCAATACTACCTGTTGGCTGAGTTTTTTAAGGTAAGAGATAACACTGTAACTAAGTCCACAATCTAAATTATCTGATATCAGATTTGGAGCTCCCATCATCCTTAGGGCTTTCTTTAATGGCTATAAGGAAAACAAAATACACAATAGTAAGAGAGTAAGTCTTTAAAAAAAAAATTTATAAGATCAATTACAGGAAGCTAAGGCACATGGATTAGTGCTCTAGCTTTTCCACTTTTGGCCACTAAAATTCAAGTCTATTCAGGTAACGTGTGACATGAGTTTGGTAGTCTAACTAGCTCACAATGGACATGATGCCACATTACCAAGACACCAACACAGCGTGGTGCCACTGGCAATTTCCACTCAAAGGCTCAGTACCAGAATAGCCGGGATGATGCAAGTCCATATTGAGGTGCATTGTCCAAGCTACATGTAAAAGGTGACACGGTGCCTCCCCCCCACCCAGTATTTGGCCCAGCCAGTTCTCTCAGTATCAACTTCCCAAGTTCTAGCACTTCGTCCACATTAATGAACAAGCAAATCTGCATTTTCCTTCTCAAGTTACCAAAAAAATGCCAAATTTGGGCTCTCTGAACAGTCTACAGTACTTTAGAGCAAAGCTTATTTAATATTTAAGGAACAGAAAACATTTAGTATCTTAATATAGCTACTATTACTCAATATCGCTAGAAATTTATGTACGTCTTAAAAATGTTTTAAGATCTACATACCTCTGCAAAGCAAAACGTTTACTACCTAAAATGTCATCAAAATTACGTCAACAAAATTTACTAAGAAGAGGTATGATGCACAGGGCTCTGGTCACACCAGCCATTATACCCAGGGAGGATGAAAGGAGAAAAGGAACATACCAGTAAGTAGTAAGGAGGCATTGTTTTTAAATAGTTGTCGAAAGCCTGTCGCCACTTCAGATTTGGCTTAAGTTTGTGAACCTTAAACAAATCATCTGCAACAAGGAAAACAACAAAAGAAGGTTTCACTTAGAGAGTCCCAGACCGTTATTAGCATCATCCAAAATTCAACGTGCCAGGTTTCCCCCCCCTTTTCTTCTCCCTCCACCCATCTCCCACAGGGGCTTCCCCACAAAATCTGTTCTTAACCTTAGGTTTGAAGGATTGTGAATCCCCAGTCCTAGCTGCAGTGGACAATCCAGAACAAGTCCTCATTACAGGCAAACTTACAAGGTACACCGGAGTTAAATACTGCACACAACTACTAGTAGCATGGAAGGTGCGACAGATCCACCTGTTAAGAGTTTCACCTCCCTTGCCTCTCTCTCTTGCATCATCATCAGGGACTCCCTGTATCTGATTAAACCAAACAACATTCATTTGATTCCATTTCCATTTTCAGCCCAGCTTCCTTTTGTTCAACCTGTATGATGAGTTCTGGTCTTCAGTAAAAACATTCTTTGGCATCAAAGAAAAAAAAAAAAGGAAAAGAAAAAAAATATCAGAGCAGGGAATCCTTCTGGTGAGCTTTGCTGGGCTGTGCTGACAGCAGCAGCTGCCCTGGGCAGAGAAGGGTGCACCTCCAGTCACACTGCCTGCCTCCTGCCAGAGCTGCAAACTCACCCAACAGATAGAGACAAGAGACAGTAATTAGCTACAAAAACTTTAAGAGAGGGGCAAGCAGACAGATTATTTCCTCTGGATACTGTTTCAGAAGTACCTTGCTTGCACTAGAGGTGTGCACATTGCCGCTTAGGAATCACCGAGTTCAAGCGTGTACCTATTTGCTGTGCACACCAGAAACAGTGATCTCTAAACATCAAAAACGAACACAGTATCCTGCAGTTTATCATTTGAAATGAAGAATTAGCAATTGAAATCAAGTTTCTCCTTAGTATGGCTGTAACATGCTGGTAAAAGTGAGGCTAAAGGAAAGATAATGCAGTACTGGAGAAAGGGATGTCAAAAATTAACTGGGGGGAGCTGCAGGAGACAGAGATGCACAGAAGAGGGTGTGCGAAAGACAGATGCAGCAAGGAAATTGTTCTCTCCAGATTGAGCTTTCAGGAAGATATATTTGGAGAAGAAAATTTGACTTGCATAGTGTTCCGTACAAACCGAACAGATGTTAAGAAACGATTTTCCAAGTTCTCATAGTCAACCCACACGTAATTACAGGTACTTTCCAATCTAAACAAATTCTCTATCAAATGGAAAAACCACACTACAGATACTACTTTTCCTCTTTCCTGGCCCAAAGGGAGTGGGGTGGAGTTTGAGAGGCCAAGCTAGAACTCCATTTAAAATGTCAATACACCACACGATGAACACTAGTGTCCTAAAGAACCTGTGATGATATCATGACATATGGCAACCATAAAATATCCATTAGCTAATAGGTCTATTAGCTTTTTGCAACAAAACAGAAGTGAAACTACATCCCTCTCCCAAAATTAAAAAAAAAAAAAAAATCAAGTGAAACGTTCCATATTATAGGATGTGCTAGTATTTTAATATCTACAAGTTGGTTATGAGTAGAGATTGAACCTTAAACCTCTTATCAGTGCTTTTTTACTGTCTCACTTCCCACCCTGTGAAGGTTGGACCAGGACATAACCCTCACTGCGTGACCACACAGCCACTCTGCAATGGCACACAGGGGTTCTAGGGGCTCGGCTAGCCAGGATTCTTCATCCACAGCACAGCTGCAGTCTGAGATGTCCAACGCAAAAAAGCACCTCCCTGATCTTTCCTATCCAAGTAAAAAGTTCCCCAATCCAACCACAGCTTCGGAAAAGACTTGTCTCTTTAAAATGACAGCTCACCGCAGGAACTCCTGCCCTCGAAAAGGAAGACAGTCATGGTGGTAAACACAGCCGTGAGTTTCAAAGACACCACCACCATCATCTTGCCTGCCTCTACTGCAAGAGTTTGAGACATACACTATCAGCAGATCGCAACACAGGCACTTGAAACGCACTTTTTGTGCCCTGGGCTGCACAAAACCATTTATATCAACAAGCAAACAAACGGTGACCCGGTTAACTAGGTCTTTCATAGAGGAAATCCCAAACTTCTGCCGATAAAATCCAAAAGTATTGAAAAAAACCATTCATAAATCAGTTTTAATCCAACCTATACACTTTCAGATACTACTCTCTGTATAGGACACTTAATGCAGAACACTTTTTACTTCTAAACTGAGAGAGACCTAAAAACACCGGATAATTGGGAACGTGCTATTAAAAGAACCCTAGGAAAGGGCCACGAGCTGCAACAATTCAAGAGATCAGTTCCATTAAAGACAGACCAGTCCATTTAAAACTGTGTTGCAAAGTCTTGATTCACTTCAGATTAATGCACAAAAGGACCAAATTCTGACAAACCGGATACCAACAAACACCTTTAATGGCCGGTACCACGTAAGGGGGCTTGATCAACTTTTAAGATCAGTAAACAGTAAAAAAAAAAGAGCGTGAGAGAGAACGGTCAGCAGGCAATGTTCAGAGTTCAGTTGGAGCCTAATTGCAAGAACAGTTCATGTGACAGCCTCGTGGTGAGTGAGAGCTTGCACCACGCAACACAAAATAAAAAACACTGGTTGGCTTTTGCGTTCTGGTTTTTGGTTTATTTTAAATCACCACTCACATTAAATTGCACCTGATCAAGTACACTACCGTTCCCTGCTGACTCCTCTAATTCTCTGAGCTTTCTAATGACTCTGCATTAATAGATATATTCCTTTGTTTTAAGCAGTAGACTCATCATTTTGCATTCCCAGAAAGTAGTATCCTTCCCTGCGAGCAATCTAGCCAAAAATAAGGCGCTACAATGTAAAATAGGATCCACCATTAAAAAAAAAAAAAAAAGATATCTTGGCCCTCTTTTCCCACTGATCGAAAATGTTTGGCTCTCTCTCCCAGTGCCCCAGCATGCTACCTTCACATTTGTGAGACACACACTTCTTGATTTCCAAAACACAAAACCGAGCCTCAAAGGAAGCCGTCCGTGCTGCAGTCCTTCACGGGCAGACATTTTCCAAATGCTCATCCTTCTGCATATTTAGACCCACAGAGAAAGGGTATTGACCTTGTTCTTCTCACGGTATTTTCATCATGGCTGTTTCACTGCTCTTCTACCGACACTCCCAAGGAATAATCACTCCTACTGCCCAGCAGTGCCAGCCCTCCTGCTAACGCAGCCAAAGAACCATCTTAGGCGAGGCAGAGGCATTTAGAAGTAGGTCTCCTCTTTGCTAAGCTCTCTCTCTAACCCCTTGTTTGCCTTCCACTTCATGAACCTGGCTGTACAACTGTTTTTAAACAGAACAATATGTGAAGTACAATAGCTTTGCTAGTATCAGTTAAAGGCAACAATCCTTCAAGAGGAAATTTCTGTAATCTGCAGGCCAAATGCATTCAGCACCAAAGTACGTCAGTATCTGCCTGTGAGAAGATCTGTCTTCAGAAGTCTGCCTCAGAAAAAAAGAATACAGAAAAAAAAAGAGAAAAGAACTGCACTCCACCTCCTCAGTTTTCAGAGCAAACCACCACCCCAAGCTAGTCATGATGCCTCTCCAGCCTTTCCTAGGAGAGAAAAAAAGGAGCTGCCAGCTCCAGCAGCACATCTTACGTGGTCTGTCTTACCTCTGTAAAAGTGCTAGAGACCAAAATTTCTGTCAGACAACCAACTTCCCACAGAGCATGGGCTGGGTTAACACATGGACTGTGCAGCTCCACTGTTTTATGAAGTCTTCTTAACTGGCTCCCTTCCTTACAAAGCTTCGTATTTTAAAAGCAGACCCATTAAGTTACAAGCTAGGAGAGGCTACAGCATTCCCAAATCCACTCTTGCAGAAATCAATATATAAAATCACCAGAACTATAGGATCAATTGACCTCCTTCAGTCATGGACCACTACAACTTGTTTCAGTTTGCCCCAGTATCATCTGCAAGGTTCCTCATGTACACCTGTCTTACCTGGCTTTTAGAGCTGTCTCTTACATTATTTTCCAAAACCAGAATGAAACCTTCCCCTGCCCAAAAATGCAGGAGAAAAACAAAAATGCAAAAAAAAAAAAATCATCATCTTAAGCATCTTGCTATCTGTTTATAAGGCTGAACACACATAAGCCACCTGATAAGACAGTACAAATAATACAGTTACAAAGTGGGTTTGGCTTTGTCTCAAAGAGTCACTAGAAGGAACGAAGAGAGATTATCCACAGTACTATCCCAAAAGAAGTCCCAGACCCTCAACACAATATTCTACCAGCAGGGCAGCAGATACTAGAACTGCACTAGATGCAGCAATGTGAGTGGTAGTGGCTGAGTACAGTAGACTTCTGGGCTTGGAAGTTCTCACATCCTTTTAAATCTGGGTTAGAGTAGTGAAAGGTTGGTTTTACACACCCCAATCAGTCCTCTGCTGAACCACCAGTATCATCACTGCTGGTAAGTATTAAGACACACACAGGGGCAGTGTTTAAAAAAAAAAAAGACCCCTGCCCACCTACAGAGACAAACACAGTCAGAATTTTTTAAAACATCTACAAATACTATTACAGGTGTGCTGCTTATCTTAGTCATGTTCTGTACTGCTAAGTCAAAAGGGGTGAGATTTGCTTTTGTGTTTTCTGGATATTCCACAGAACTTAATTCCACCATGCCTTAGAGACCAAGGATAAACCAAGTCCTGGAAGGAGATCTGAAGGTAACACTTTGTGTGTGTGTGTTAACAACAGGGAACGTACAGTATTTGTTTCCTAGAAAAAAAACATCCGCTTTACAACTCAGCCAACATAGAAGCTCTGCATTTTCCTTTAAACAGTCTTCAAAAATTTAAGATGTGGGATACCTGGTGACTAAACTTCAGAATAGCACTACACATACTGAAAAATACCTTTCTCCAAAGAGTAGGAAGAGCTTTACACCCCTGCAAAAAAAGGCAGGGGGAAGACAAGAGCTGCCAGGGAAGACAGAGCAGAACTGCAAACGTCCATGTCAAAATGAATAGGGAAATTCACTTAATCTCAGTGACGGCCTCTCATCTAGTGGATCTGCTGCAGCAATTCAGTAGCCACAAACTCACAGAAACTCTAATTTGGTCTAGAAGTACCTTATTTGCACACTTTGGGACAATCATTAGGATATATGGATGACTATATAAGACACATCCAAATGAACAGCAAGCACAAATTGCTTTTTTTGGTTATGACCAGGCCTATGAACAAGCTCTCTTGAACTGTGTTGTGGTTTTTTTTCTAGAAAGGAATGGAAAAATCCTGCTTGAGACAGTACGAGTCAATGTCAGTTCTCTTGATCTGCACTGTTGTTCTGTATTACTAAATACACCCACCCAAAAAAAAACAAACAAAAAGAGAACAACAACAAAAAAAAAGCCTTAAAGCATCTGCAACTAAAAGGGTTAGCAGCACCCAGGAAACTCTTCTCTCTGCCATTACCTTTATGCCAGAACCCTTAGAGCCACAATTATGGCAGTTATTCACACAGCACCTTTTCATATCACCTTTCCTGTGGAAAGTAATTTCATTGTGGGAGTGAAAAAAAACAACCACTGCTCCTTTGGGCAGGGAAGAAATGCAGACTGCTTCACTGCTCAATTCCTTCTTACTGCTCTAAACTGCGTCAGGGAATTCCCTCTTCCCAACACCCATGACAAACACTGCATCTGATCTTCCAGTAAAAAATTAGCTGCTGCAAGAGCAACTGCAAAACCTGGATACACCACACCCTAAATGAGGGAAAAGAATGGAGGTTGAAGCTTACTCCAGGTTAAGGAAGAGGCTACGTGTCTAGGAGGTGAACAGCATCAAACATGCACTGGAAGCAGGTAGCTCTCCTCCTCTGCTGGAGAGAAAAAAAGGGAGAGGGGGTATGAAAATCCTCTCCTCCCAAATTATGTTAAAGAGTTTGCAACATTCTCTACTCTCTGATCGCCATTATTTTATAACGTCTCAAACTAACGCAGAACACCAACCATTACTGTTTTCCTTTTACTGTGAAGTAGCTGCATTGGCAGTGCAATGTAAATTCGTTACCTACCTAACAATGGAAGTAAAACAGGATAGTTGTAAGGCATCACAAAGAGGTTTACACAGGTTAAAGTAGTGCTTGCTTTTAAATACCCGAACGGGTGGCCAAGTTCGCTGTATTTTCCACTGCTACTCACAAATACCTGATAAAGAATAAGAGATATCACTGTATTAGAAAAGTATATGAAGACTATTAAGAACGGGCCATTTCAAAATTAAAATCATTCTGAATCCAGGCTGCATTAAGACAGCAAATGATCAAGAACAGCCAGGTTTGGGTTGCACACATCACATATTTCCCAGGCACAAAACCGAGACACGCGGCATTCAGTGTACCCTCAGCTGGAGTGCAAATGCTATTCACAGTATAAGCATTAGTGCTTTAGTGAAGCTGCTTTGAAATGATGCTCTGAAAAGTTTTTGAAATTATTTAAAACAGGTATGGGGACATCTGTCGAAGGTATGTTTAAAAATAATCTATTTGAAATCAGTCTTCTGTCTCATACAATAGCATGAATAAAATTTACAACACCGATAAAAGAAATCTAAAACTTCTGAAGCACAGAAATTATGCAAAACAAATATCCAAGAAACATCTCTTAATTATGCCAAGTGTCAACATGTTTAACGTTGACTTTCTGTGTCGTGGCTTTTATTTCCAGTGTAGCTGTACAGGGGCATCAACTTTGAAAAGCAATACATGTAAACAACTATTTCAGCAGCACAAAAATGATACATATTCTTATTGGGACAATCAAAATAATCCAAATCTAGCAAAAAAAAAGAGTTTTCCTATTAAAAAAAAGTAAACCCTGCAGTAAAAAGGAAGCAATTTTCCTCTATTTTTTTTTTCAGAGCATACAGAACAGGGTTTGTTACACGGTTTCTATGACGATGAGCCTATTTATCCTAATTTGTAAGACTCTGATACGTAGCTGGGAGAAGAAAAGCAGTTTTTGAAAAAGAGCAAAGTAATTTTAATAATTTAGGTAAATAATGTACCTCTGAATGCTTAAAGGACAATTTTGAAATTAGTTCATTAAAAGCCACTTCGATTTTTCTTCTGCAGATGCGTGCTCTCTTTTCAGTCCAGCGGCAATATTTATTAGGGAAACAGAAACATGAGAGGGGCACCTCCAAACCTTTCCAAAAGATTCCAAATCTTTCCAGCTAGAGTATCATACTACGCAAACTGCTGCTGTAAAGAAGAGTTTAATACGTACAAGGGCACCATTGAGAAGAGAATGACACGCCTTATTTTGTAGAGGGCGTAGAAACAAGCCACTTATCCAAAAATCACAAAAGGAGCACGTAGCAAAGCATTTCTGCAACAGAACTTTGACCTCTTGAAGGCCAGTCTAGTCAACAAGATGAACAGCTTCCCCTCAATTCCCATTAGCAGTTTCAACCATCTAGTGGAAATTACGTGGAGCTGTGGATGAGGTAACATGACCAAAACGAGAGCTAGGTTTTCCCTGTAAACAAATGGAAGCTTAGAGAATTTCAATTTAGCCAAAACTGGAACCTGCAGGACACGCTTCTTAGCAAAATGAGATGGACCTAGAAAGAGAATTAAATGAGCTTACAAAGCCTGCAGAGGGAACACTCTTCTGACTGCTGATAATTCTGTTAGAAAGGAGGTGACTGAAACCTTGACACGTTTCTTCTCATCAACCGCAGAGCCTGCAAGCAGACCCCAATTCTCCAGGCTTACAAAGACTAAAGTACCTCAGGATGCCCATGACATTTCTAGAATCAAATAAAGGGCAAGTACCTGCCAGCAGGTATGGGGAGACTTTCGTTCCAAGATGTACTGTGTTAAGGGCGAAGGCTCAAGCTCATACTTGTCAAAAGGAAGCTTGTCTATTACCATCGGCTCACAATCAACACAGGAGAACCGCACAATAGGGTGAGCTGTGCGCGGAGGCTAAAAGGAAGGAGAAAACAAGCATATAAATTGTCTAATATTTATGGTAACTATACCATTTTCTCTAAAAGCAGCATTAATAAATGTATATAGGCTTAAACTCTCAGTTTCTACAATCTCCTTTAAAAGAGAAAATGATACAAGCTCCCACATAAGAATACAGATTAATTAATTCTCCAACTTAAAACAAAAAGCCACACACAAATACCCATACATTCTTCCCACCAAGAGAAAAACATGGTTAATATTCAAGTATTTATCTTGCTATTTAAAAGCATCCATGTCAATCAACCTATAGCATCACAGGCATGTTTAAAGCGAAAAAAAAATCCAACTCTGCTTCCCAGCTGGATGTTCACAGGATTACAGATGTGAAATGTGCTCACTTTGCAAAGGATATCTCAAGACACTCCCTGACAAGTCTGATTTTTTTTTTTTTTGCTCTGGAATCATGGGGCAGAGGGGACATGAAAAGCACAGAAATAGAACACTCCTAACAAAAGGGGCACCTTTAGAAAAGCTAGTAAGACATGCCAAATGCATGATCATTTCAGCAAAGAATGCTGGTTCTCCCTCATTTTCTGAATGGGATAACTCTTCTGTTTCAGTTTTAATTCTTCCTGCTAAGGAAAGAAGAGTCCATACATGAAGAATACTAAGCAGAGACAACATGGCTGACCTTCTATCAAAACCAAATACTCCTTTTTCATATAAATGCATTTCATGAAACTTTGATTAAAATTTAATAGGCTCACTATGATTTGTGGCATGTGAAGTAATTTCTAGTTAAATTTTACAATCGTTTAAAAACCATTTACCAAATGAACTAACCATATATAAGTATACCTTACAGATGCTAAAAACATCATGGGACACAGTAGCTACATGAGATTATAATATTATGTTAAAAATAGATTTAACTAACCTTTTAAAGGAAAGTCAGATCGTATCAGTAAGTAGAGAAAGTGAAAAAAACTACTGCAGTGTTCATTTTCAAACTGTTTAATTAGCTGTAGAATAATTATTTTTTTTTTTCAGTTTTTATTTTACTTACCAGTGTTGGCGAATTCTGATCAGGCCAAAAAGATTCTGGGATTGGCCAATGCCCAACAGGAACACCCGTTTTCGGGTTAGGCCGTACATAAATGAGCTTATGACAACTATGCCACGGCTGAGAAGCAAATGAATTGATGGGCCTGGATGAATCAACAAGTCCATCTAAAATTTAAAGAAAGCAAAATAAAAAAAAAAAAAAGAAAAAAGCTGTATGCATGCATTTGTCTCCCAGCAAAATTTCTGTAATACAAACCTATAAGGTGTTTCAAAGACATACAGATCTTTACATCACTGGGTGAAAAAACAAACCCCTCTACATCACAATGTAAACCAGCATCATCTGAGAAACAATGGTGACATCTGCCCACATGTACCCTTCTGCTCCTGTGCCACAGCCATTAGGTAATAAGCACAGCAGGGGACACTCACATACTATGGAAAATGGTATCTGCTTAAGCTTAGGACTTTGACATAGATCAGCCAGGCAAGAGCAGCCCTGCCAGTTTTAGTTCTGCTGCACCTGTAAAGACTGACAATTTACAGTTTTTCTACCTGGGGTGCAAAGCTCACCGACTGATGCTGCCGCTAGTGAAAACTGAAACCGGAGAAGCGTTTCCTGGAAAAGTCAGATTCATCTTGCAGGAGCAGCTTTTGTCAAATTTTTAATTAATAAGAATTCACAGATGACTTAAACTCCACTGGACTATTGGAAAGACCAGTGTCCTCCACCGGTCCGCTGCGGTGTACGAGCACAGACTCCACACTGAGGACAAAGAAGTTTGCAGTGGCACCGAATGTCAGCATTCCCTTTCAAAGGCTGCTCTCCACAATAAATGGCACAGCAGAGATCACCCATGTAAAGAAACATCTTCATTTAAAAAACATTTTGCACTATTTTCCCTTCATTAGCCAGCTGGCCAACATTACTGTGCAAAATACCTTCCAGATACCTGCCGGTTTGGTACCTCTGTGTTAGGGACACGCTGATTTTCACAGCTTTGGTAAATCCCATCCCGTTTCTCTCTAGTTCACAACTTTCCCAATTCACTTAAAGATGGAAAGTCTCAATAGTTTGTACATTCGTGCCCATGGTGCGTCATCATTTAAGAGTGACAATTTTTTTTAAAAAAAAAACAACCAAACAAATTTCACCAGCCATTTTGGCACACAGGAGAACATCTGCGCCAACAGAGACACAGGAGTTTGCTGAGGTGCTGTCCTGCACAGCATTATAGGAAAGCCTTCCAATCAAATGACACTTAAGTAAGCAAAAGGAGAAAAAAAATAAATATATACAGCAAGAAAAAAGTGATTCAAAAATGGCAGCAGGAATAAAGCTAGCTATGTTGGATGTTAAGGGGATCCTAACAGCTACTTCAGTTTCTGACATTCCAAGAACATCCTCATTTCCCAAATATAAACTGGTCAAACCTCTCCCCTTCCTTTCATCCATGAACTTCTGCTAATCTGACAAACTGCTCCAGGTTAAGAGTGCATTTTCCTCTTGCCTGTTATGCGCTGTACTTGCAGCTAGCAGAACCATGTCCTGTTCTCTGCAGGTAGTTCTTCACTTGCAGCTACAAACACTCAGCTGAAACTTACTGTGTTGTGATCCATCAGCAAAACGAAAACGTCCAGAAAATTAAGCATTGAGATTAATTTAGACATGTTCACGTGTTTAAATACACTACTCGTGGACTTAATTATTTTACAACCCAGTTTGGATTTAATTATTTTAAAACCAAGCTTGAAAACACTGTATTTCAAACTTTCCTACTTTCTGCAAGCACTTACTTTCCTCTGCCCCCAAAAAAGGAGGTGAGAAAAGAGTGCCAGGAGAGCTAGCAGGCAGGGAGAAAGTCCATACAAATATGTGCAAATACAGCACCATTTCACTTATCGAGGATTAAACCAACACTTGTGAAAACGTGACAAAGACAAGACTGTACATAAATAAACATAAAACTACACATTCATTACATGGCACATCCCAAAGCAGATCTGTTATGATTCGGCATATTTAAAGAGCTACCAGAGCTCTATCACTGAAGCACATAAGCTTCAGAGCTTTAGGGCTTTTTTAGAATGTCTCAGGCATCTGATGCAGCCTGGGCATCGCAGCAAAAAGCTGGTAGGGAGGACGCTGAAGACTCTTAAGGGCATCTGCACACGCACAAAACATTTCTTCTTTAACATTGGGGGAAAAAAAAACAAAACAAAACAGTTACTGTACCTTCTCCAATAGGAGCTGGATCTGGTCCTGACTTTTCAAAGTTAATAACAACTCCACTTTGGACTTTTTGCACTAGAGATTCTAAGCACTGATTCAACATTCTTTGTGTCCGAACGCAGTAAGAACGACCTATACAAGAGATAAATCACACAGGGAAAATACAAAAGCAAGTTTTGGGTCATCTTAATTAAGATGTTTTATTACAGTAAGCAAAGCTGTAAAGGCTTTCAGTTTTATCCAAAAGAATAGCCACAAACTTTGTACAAGTTTATGTAAAAGGCAAACTCCTTTTAAAATGCAATACAATCAAGGAAATAAAAACCTGCTGAGCTTTTACTCATTAGTAAATGAGGCCATTAAGGCTAAATTATGTTAGCCCAAGGCCAAGTTTATAAAGGCCCTTAAGAATATCTGATTTCACCAAGCTGTATGCTATCTGCTTTTGTCTACCCAAACCTTACTAACTCCCATACACTCCCAAACTTCCCCTCTCAGACAAGATTTTTTTTCCACAAGCACCAATTCAAAAAAATCTGATCGATATCTCAAGGAACTGGCTCCAGAATTAATTCTTTTAAGATTAAATATAGCTTATCAGCCCTCCAGCAGAATTAGTATCTCCATAATACTTGTCCCACTCAATTCAACATTTAAATAACAAATCTCATGACTGAGCAAAGCCAGCCTCTGAAAGGACAATCTAAGACATCTTCCAATCCCTCCTACCGGTACATTATGAAAATTCTCTCACATCTAGAAGATCTGAAATAGGAATAGTTTTATATTACAAGTTCTCCTAAGCTACTGAAACACACCACACAGATTCACACAGACACAGAGTCATTCAGATGCAGGAAAAAGCAAGAGGTGAAGTTGAATCGAAGGAAAAGAAATACTTTAAAGCAAATATCAAACATGAACCAAAGCAAGTAGCGTCCTGTTACCTCCTGTAACTTCACACATCTGTGTGATAGCAGATTCATCAGTAGGCACACTCCCAAGCTGCTCTGGTTCAGCAGATGCAGCTCCTGGCAAACGCAGCACTAGAGCAAACAGCCTTTGATCCCAACGAAATGGTTCTTTGGTTAGTTCACTTCCAGGCAAAGGAGAATTCAATGGAAGATGAAGCTGGGAAAAGAAGATGTAAGAAAATTTTGAAGTATGTGACAAACCAATGCTCAAATTTATTCATTACTCTGTAAAGGGCTCCATTTATCTCCTAATCACTAACTTATCTGAAGTTACTAGTCTGGAAAACCCACGTGAACTATGAATTTAGAGGCTAGGCAATAACAGCACAGCCAGTTTCTGTCCTCTTCATTATAAAACAGGTTGATAAAGCACAATTACTATTAGCGGGAAAAAAAAACCCAATTAATATTAATCTCAGCATAGCACCAACTTGCAAGATGATAACTTGAAAGGATTTAATGCAAGTTTACCTCCTCTTGAACTCCAGCCGTATTTGTCAACTTGTTTCCGTCTGTGATGGTGATCAAAATGGATGGCTCCAAAAAGAAGGGATTCCTTCCCTGGAGTCAAAAACACAGGAATGCTAAGAGTAACCTTAACACTCAGTTATAGGCTTATATTTTTGTTGTTAAGAAATAAACATCTTACTGTTTATTATGCTATTTATCAGCAATCTTCAAAAATAATCCCGTAATTTTCTTTTAGCAGGCGTGGAGCCATAAAGAACTACACAAGACGTGCTACTCTGTGCTCTCACACACACCTAAAGAGTTTCAAAACCACTGGCCTTTTTCCTCCAGTAACAGTACAAGATCCAGTTAGCCCACAAAAGCAGTATATAAATTGGTAATAATAGAGAGAACTCAGGGTTTTGTGCTGACAGTGGGGCAAAAACCAGAGTACTTTTAACTGGCCACTTTCAACATGGGAGGAAGTCAGGACATTAACTACAGGTAACATAAAACTGCAAAGCAGATTCGGTGCCATCCAGTGTACATACTCCTACACAGCAACTGTGTATCTACAGGCAGGGTCATAGATACTACTGCTTTCCTTCAGTAAGGAAAAACGTGCTAGGGTACTCCAGGGTATGTTCAGCAGATATGACAAGAAACAAAACAAGAAAAAAACCCACCCAAACAGTTCAAGTTTTAACACAGAATTATCAAAAATCTAAAAAAAAACCCAAAACAAACCACACCATAAAAATGAAAAACCAAACCTGAACCATCAAAATCCCTCCATTATAATTTTTAAAAAAACACAGAAAAATTTTTTAAAATGGAAGACTATAAACAGATTTGTTACCTGTCCATAGTTGTCTATTCCAGACACTAATCTATTGAGATTTAACAAGTCAAACGATGACCTGAGTGCCTGACCAAGGGTTGTTAGTCCTGAAGCCTGAAGATTTTTCAGTTCATTCATAAATGTCGCGTGGTTTTCCTTCCATCCAGCCTACGACATAAAACAAAAAAGCTCATTAGTTACTTTAACAACAAACTGCTGTCAACCGCAAGTTGTTGCTTATCCCCCTCTTCCCACCAAAACTTAGACTCTATTACTGATTATTTACATTCTACATACACCTAATCCATGTATGCACAACTTGATGTGAAACATACAGTTAAAGAAAATACACACACTGTCAAGCATTTGAAAAAGCTGGTAAATACCCAGCTCCTCCCATGAAAGCTGCAATTAATAGAAGTATTTGGATTCAGCATCGAGTTTTTATTAGAAGAATTTTTTTTTTATTAGAAGAAACTGTCAAATTTGGAAATCAGAAATGCAGTGGCTGAAGCAACAGCAATGATAAAACACAGACACAGGCAGCATAATGTTGCTGCTGCTTCTGCCACACTCCCATCCCCCTTTCATCTGGAAGGGAAGAAAGGATGCATATGCAACACGTACAAATGCAGGAGTTAAAAATCTAACAATGACAGTTAAAAAGAAAAAGAACTCCGAGTAACAGCGACTGCTGGTTTTGCTCCCTAGTCACATCCTCCTCCTTCCACAACTTCCCCGAGTAGGAAGCACAAAAGCATATTTAAAAAAAGAAATTCTAATTAGTTATTTTTAATATATTACATGACTCTCATTCAACTTTTCCATTTTTCTTGTATTTGTTGCACACACACATCCCCCCGGGCTCACTTCATGCCTTTTCTTATACTAGTAGGCACCCTCTGTCACTTCTGCATTACAAAGCTCCTGTCTTTCTTCTACCTCGGAATTTCAGCTGCCAACCCTCTAACTACACTTCTCTCCTCACTTCCCAGTATAAAACTTTCTACGGAGTGGTTACAAACATCCCACGTAACGCAGAACGAAATCATCATTCAGAGTGTCTTGGTATCACAGCTGGAAATCTGGGAGGTCATGGAAGAAGTTGCCATTGATGACAAAGCCTCTAGAACGTTCAAAGCAGCAGCAAAAACTGATGAGGATGGATCAGTCCTCCCTGCCCAGCTCTCTGGATCCCACGGCAAGCAGGGCTAACACACCCCAGCATTAGTTGTGATTCACGTACCCTTCTCTTAAAAGGTGCCATGGTGCAGAGTTCCCAAGGTATTTTGGCAACCCCCAGCTCACAGGGAATCCCTGCGGGACTTAAGCTGCCTCAACTGAAAGGAGGAAAGCCTGAAAGCCCCAGATATTCACACAATTATCAGCCTTGCTATCACATCTTACTCTCAAACCATTCTTGCAGTAAGCAAGCAGTTACTGACTCAGGCTCACTACCATCTGGCACCAGAAACACTCCCATGCTCCAGAAGGAATTTTAGTCAGGCAGACATGGAGAGAATCATTTCAGACAGCCTGACTTTTTGCTGGAGCAATCTCTGAGTAGGTTCTCTCCTGCTCGATGCATTGGGCTCAGCAGCGATGGCCTGCTGACTACAGCACGCTGTGCAAGAACCTGCAAGGACAGGATTTTCCTGTACTTTTAAACTAGCTATATATATAATCTATCCACTGCCAGTCTCTAGTACCTCCTGTAGGCTGTGGAGATGGTCATAGGATTGACAAGTTTAGAGTTATAAATGAATACAAGAAATGGACTAGAAAGGAAGGGCATGAGATGATCAATGCCTCCACTGAGTGCCCAGGCCTAAGTTAGGAGGGCTTCTTTTCAGCACGAGGAATTATCAAGGAGATTCAATAAAAACAGTTTTTGATGAAGTTCAGCTCCCTGAACCAGTTCTTCAAACTTTAGATTAGTGAAGAGAGAGAAAAAGAGAGAAAAATCTGGCAACAGAGCAGAGAAAGAACAGACTTTCAGCAAGAAAGACCCAGCTTTATCATCAAACTGCACTTGAAGCTCAAAGGAACAGAGTAGTTTGATCAGCTGGGTAATTCTCAATAAAACACCATCAACATCCCCTCACAACTGCAGCTTAACAAAACAGAGCATCTCATCAGCTGAGCCAGGGCAACTCTTCACATGTGCTCTCAGCCCAAGGCAAGAATAAAGTACAAACACAGGGTCACTGCTTTGGAGTAAAAGTGACTTAGTTAATGATCTTTTTTTCAGAGTAAAAAGACATCAAATCACAGTAAGATGATTTGTGTTACTCTAAAAAAAAAATTGCCTTAAAACAATTCCAAGTGAACAATCACAACAATCTTTTTGTATTAATTCCACAAACCCTCAGCTGTAGGTGAGACTGCTTCATTTTGTCTGGTAAAAGCACCTCTCAGATTGGTGCAGGCTAGAGTTCAAAAAGTGTTTTCACAGAATGGTTTGCACTGAAAGGGACCTTAAGGATCATTTAGTCCCATACCCCCTGACATGGGCAGGGACACCTCCCACTAGACTGGGTTGTTCAAAAAAAAAATCCAACCAGCCTTGAACACTTCCAGGGAGGGGGAATCTACAACTCTGGGCAAGCTGTTCCAGTGTCTCATCACCCTCACGGTAAAGAATTTCTTCCTAATATCTAATCTAAATCTACTCTCTTTCAGCTTAAAACCATCACCCCTCATCCTATCACTACACTCCCTGATAAAGGGTCCCTCCCCAGCTTTCCTGTCGGCCCTCTTTAAGTACTGGAAGGCCACTTTAAGGACTCCCTGGAGCCTTCTCTTCTGCAGGCCGAACAAGCCCAACTCTGGCATCCCGTCCTCATAAGGGAGGTGTTCCAGCCCCTTAATCATCTTGACACCCCCCCTCTGGACCAGCTCCAACAGGTCCACATCCTTCTTGTGTTGGGGGCTCCAGAGCTGGGACGCAGCTCTCCAGGTGGGGACTCGCAAAAGCGGAACAGAGTTGGTACCAGCCCCTCCCTCAACCTGCTGGTCACACTCCTTGTGCTGCAGCCCAGGACACGACCGGCCACCCAGGCTGCGCGCGCCCACCAGTGGTTCCCAGTAAAGACCATCCCAGTTTGAGTTGCAGAAGCACACGGGGGCAGGGGAGAGGGGTGGGATAAAACATTTACAAAGGAAAACCCTGTTCTTGGCCTACAACTCTTGATTTGAACTGTTACCAATTTAAGAGTATTTCTTTATAAAATAAACAGTAACAATCTTCACTGATACTTGGAGATTCTGCTGTTTTCCTTTTCGGAAAATATTTGCTTGGCTTCCAGCTCCTACTGTTTTGATCTAGCTGCAGTTTGTGGTCAACAGCCTGCAAAATACGCTGCCATTTTTCCCTGTGTGTAGCCAAATAAGCTGAAGGCACGGGGAGCAGCTGATCACCACTGGTTTGCCTTCAAAGAAAATTATTTCTCACCTTACAGCTTCTCATAGAGCTCTAAGCTGAGGAGAGCTGCACCTTTCAAACAAACAAAATACTGAGTAATTTCTCATGAAGTGAACCAGGGCAGCAAATGCAAGATTTCCTAATCCCATATTCAGTTTTAAATAAAGGTCTGCTTAGTGTACCACATCCTCTAGCTTATCCTCAAACAAGCTTTTTGAGTCAAACACACCAAAATCAGTGACAAGCAGTTCTACTTCTGTGAAATGATTTTTTCCAGAAAGACTCTAGCCAATGTATGTAATTAAACACGTATTCCAGGGACAGAAACTAAAGCCACCAAAATCTCTGTATGGTCTCCTCTCCGTGTATATGATAGGATCATTTTTATAGCAAAACAGTCAAGTACGCAGCACAGAGCATATGCATAACGAGTTCAACAAAGCACTCTGAAGTGATTAAATAATAATCTTCCCCAAATTCAAAATACTGCCACTAATGCTGTTTAGAAAATAGCACTGCTTTTATGTAGCACTACTTCCATTTGCCAGCAGAAACACTGATGACCAAAAAACCCCCCACCAACCAAAAAAAAAATGACCAAAACACTACAACCTTACAGGACCAAACACAAACATATTCTAGGAAGAAGTCAGAAATAAATATTAATAACTTCAGCTGTTTATGAACCAATTCTAATACTGTACTTTCTCTTCATCTTCAGTATTATATTCCTACTTTACTCACTTTTACGCCTAGAATTTATTACTAGCAATGGGAGCAGCCTTTGTCTTGCCATTACGTTACCAGCTTCTCCTTTGATAATTTATACAAGCAAATAATTTTAGCCTGTACACACATACCAAAAGACTTTGAAAAGGTATCTGGGAAAAACAAACAAGTACTATAAGCAAAAATCTCATGTTTGCTTACGCCAAGAACTGGTCAAAGGCAGTGTCATTTAGCCCTCTGTGTTGACAACGGCAGGCTTTGGATACCAGCCCACGAAACCCTGAGATGTGGAAGCAACCTACCACCTTCCAGCTTCTGCTTTTGGCCTCTGCGAGCAAATCATACTGAAAAAATAATGTAGTTAAAAACTAACATTTTTTTTTTTTCCTGGTGATTTAGTTTTCAGAGGAATCCATACCCTGCTCTGTTTCACTGTACAGCTCCAAAAGTATTTCAGCTGCTTCAAGAAGCACGTAGGGTCAAAATTGCTTTTTTCAGCCCACATTATCTAGAATTCAGACAAACATCAAGGTGAAAAACCTAGTGAGGAGAAAGTTTTATTTACCCCAGCCAGAACCAGGAGTAGCTGAACATCAGAAGTTAGAGAGCTGAGCAGCAAAAGAAAAGCAAAGCCTCGCTCACAATCAGTAGCTTAAAAAGACCTTCAAGGTATCAAGAGAATCAACAGAAGTAGATTTCAGTTGCAAGAGGAAAGAAAGATCTTCTAAAATGCTTTTGAGGGGGAAGCTACTACCTTTGTAAGAGAGAAATATCAGAGTAGAAGTAAAACATTACCAAGTTTAGAACGTGTCTAACACGTGTGGTAATCTCAGCTACACCAGTTAACTTGTATTTCCTGGTTTTACAGTATTAGTTTGTTTATTTTTTAAACAATACAACATTTTTGGGCAGCATGGTTCTTTCCACCTGTTTCCTAGCCCAGCCTGGTCAGCCTGCAAGAGTAGATCCTGAGGCTGGGCATTAGAGCAGAAGAATTCCAGGTCCAAAGTAGTCTCTCCCCATTTTACCAGCTCCACAAAACCCAGGGAGATGGTGCTTTTGAGGCTGCAAGTCTTCATCTTTAGTGTTTCTACAGGCAATGTCAAAAGGCAGAACAGTAGAATTTATTGTTCACTGGATTGCTTTCAGATCTGATTCAAAAACTGTAACATTACCAAAAATAATCTTTTGAGTAAGAAGACTATTTGCAGTCTAGCACGCCACTCACAACAGTCTGTGTTACAGTACTTCACATTTATTTAAACATACAGATTTTTAGAGTTCTACTAATCTTTCCCTAGAAAGAAGAATCAGATTTGGGGTATTACAACGTTTAAAGTATTTTTCTCCATAACTCAAGCTATTATTAAATGCACAATTTTAGGAATACCGAGAGTAGTTCAGGATAACGTGCCTAGAGCACAGTGGCCTGTCAGGGACATCCATTTGGAAAAAAATAAGGTAAGAAAAAATCCAGCTGTTGAAATCTGAAACCACCCCTGCTATGGAATTCCCAAGTACTGTGTGAAGACAGGGAAACCAGCAAAGCATTTTGTCTTCTCGATCATTAGAATGGTTAATTTTTAAGTTACCTTTCTGTTCCCTGCTAACTGTACACGTGACCACCACCCAAACCTGTACGTGTGCGTGCCAGAAGCAAGTAGATGGTTTTTCTAGGGAACTGAAGTAGTCTTTTGGCCTCCCAGCACCATCAGAGGCTGCTTCTCAAATATCAAATTATCTTTACCTCTTTGTAATCTCCTGAAGACAGCCCCAGCACTGCTCCGTGGACATACCCTCCTATGTGACCTAGAGCTTCCCCACACCAGCTTCAGCAACTTTGGAACAGGAATTTTAGCACACGCTCNCAACCCCTAACATTCTATGATTCTAAGACTATCTTGGTCACCTCAGTTTTGCTATGACAAAACTCAGCAAAGGAGAGGAGGAGATGTCCTGATACCATGTGTCTCCCTTCCCCCTGAAGAGCAGGGTCATGGAGCCTGTTGGTATAACAGCGTCGATGCCCACACTACCCCCATGGCTTTTATTTGATGTTCAGAGATTTACTGGTTAGAAATAACATACAGAAGTACTGACTACGCTATAAACATTGTGCACAGTTTTATTTAACTTTAGAATTCCTAAAAGTAAGTCAATATCACACAACCTACATCTCCTACCAATTTCACCCTCTCAAACGTTTGCACTGTGCAAATGGGGCAGAAGGAACGGCTCTAAGAGACACAGCCTCAGGAATGCCAGTTTTGAGGCACCAGAGCTCTCAGGTTCTCTCTATACCTTGGCTGCAGAAAAACACTTCTCTCCTTTGTTTTGGTTTTTTTACCTGTGCTCTCTAGTTACTTTTATGCAACACAGCAGCCCCAGCAGCCCTGTCACTGCACAGTATCAAACAGCCCTCAGAAAAGAACTTCACAAGATCAATGCTTTTTTGTTCTTGGCACAGGACGGGATCACAACACCCACCCACCTCTCAATAGGAGATTAGCATACCTCCAGCACAGAATGATACTGGCACGCAGGCCTGAAATCAGCTTATCATCAGGGTAGTGCTGAACACAAGGAGCCAGCTTGGATTCGAGCTGTCCTGTCCTGGATTTGGAGGACTAGCGAGTACTGGTGGAGGTACATCAGCAGATCTTACTGGTCCGATGCACAGCTCGGAGGAAGAGAGGGAAGGTTTCATGGGATCAAGCCAGCTGCGTGCATCTGCTACTGCTGTGGCAGGCCCTCCAGCACACACCAAATCGTTTCCAGTACTCCTGTTATTCCCCACTCTTCCAGTGCCTTAGATAAGGGTCTGAAACACAAAGAGCTGCTACTCTTATCCTTTGCTGGAACAAAGCAAGATTCTAGGGCAAGGATAGATGAAAAGATAAACACATCTTGGTTAGCAAGCCAGAGGAGTCTATCTTTAGCTTTTCACATGGAAATCTGGTTCTGCAAAGCAGAACAGGGAACAGAGCTTGAGAGTAAAAGTTAAACATGACCCTCCTGCAGGTACAAGAGACAGAAGCCCTGATCTCTCCAGCAGGTATACGCTGCCATTCGCTACGCAACCAGCCTAACAACAAAAGTTTTCCATTCTCATTTGAGGAGTATTTTAACAAACAGTAAATGCACAGGTTTAAAATACTTCCTCCCTGAGCCCACAGAACGTTCAAGTGCAGTGAAGAGTCTACAGGAGCGTCTGTCACTTGGTCCTCCTTACATCAGAGCTGGCAGCAACAGGTGAGTGTTTCAAGGCTAAGCCTGGTGCATGATAAGTAAATTGTTTCTTCCTGTCAAATTATTTCTGCTGGTGTTGTAGGACACAAACTGAAACCTAGAGGTCAAGCACTTCTTTAAATCCAGAGTGGACTTGAAAAAAAATTCTTTTTTTTTTTTTTTAAAAAAGCCCACTTTATTTAACTGGGACTCCAGCAAAAGTCACAAGAGTTTAATACAGGCAGAACATCCCCAAGAGGACAGAGAAGCACAAACCGCTTTAATACACCTTTAGAACAAAATACAACTCTTGAGAAAGCCACTGGAGTAGATGATTCCTTTAATCCCACACAGCTGAGACATTCTGACACCAGATTTCTACCAGAAAGCCGTCATTTCGTTTGTCACCATCCATTTCCAAGCACCACAATTGTTCCCTTTTCTCCAGCTCTGGGACAGACTACGTACCTTGATAACCAACACAGTCTCGCCTCCCTTCACCCCAATTATTTTTTGCTACACAACTGGGACAGCTCTAGTGCAAGGAAGAACGTGTCACGCTGGCTACCTTTAGACCAGCAAAGAGTGCAGCCCAGAGAAGGCAGCTCTTCCTAAGGAGATGACAGCCACGCTACTGCAACCCAGGGCTTTCACTGGGGAATAGTTGTCCTGTAGTATAGTCCTGTGAACTCCTCACTCAGGGGCTGGGGTGCATCTTCCAGTTTGATTTCATCCAAAAGCAATCCAGTTCTCGCATTCCAAGGCAGGTCTGCGATGTGACTTGAGGTGCACAGGGGTTCCCCTTAACGGCAGTTTTCTAAGCTGAACTCTCCTGTAGGCACACCAATCAGCGACTAATTCATTTACAAAACAGACTAGACCAGTTTGTTTTCTAAAGCACGTATTAGTGAATGCGAACAAGATCAGAATTCTAGTGTGGTATGTAACTGTGACTGACAGGCAGCCAGTTACACAGAAAAAAAGTATTTCTTCATATCTCAAAAAAAGTGAACAAACATCCCACACCTCAGGGAACAAGCTCAAACTACATCATGTAGTTCACTGTCCTTTTAAGATGACTTCAACATTAAAGAAGATATAGAAACGCTTTGCTACCAAGACGAATTCAAGATGTTTCTGTAAGAACTCCTATTAATCTTTAAGTACAATATCCACGGAAAACACTGAGAGAGACTCTTAAGTTCCAGTTACAAAACGAGTACCAGAGCCTTCTGTTCCTGCTGGCACTTAGAGCAGCAGCACCTTCACCTGTTAGGAGTGTCCAACAGAGATGCTCAAAGCTGAAACTCCGCTTGGAATCAAGTGAGAATAATAATGCCAAGGAAAAAAAAAAGCTTGCACTACCTTTTTATTTATTACCTGCTGCTCTAACTTGAAGCCATCTCTGGATTTAGATTTTTGGTCAACAATATTTCATGTGTTTTGACAGCTACGCTCACGACACTTTTTGCTGCACAAGGATGAAAGGACTACACACGAAGAAAGGGAAGTACAAATACCGAAGAGATCACGGTATCACCCTGCTTCAAAAAGCATTCTTAGTTAAATAAAAATATTATCCAGTTAAAAAAAAAAAGAGCTGAATCAGAACACGCTACATTTCACACAACAGCTTAACGAAGAGAGAACACAGATGTAATTATGCAATTTGCAGCTCTGGTACAGTAAGCAAAATGAGAGGCTGTGGGCTTCTCTTCAGCAGCACAAGTAATCACTTGAGAAGTACCACTATAGGTGCATTTAAACCAAACTCTGTAGAGAAGGCAACACTTGAAATATGGAGGTTCCAATCAAAAATAGGCATTTAACCCACAGCGCCCCTTACTCTTCCAGACCATCAAACATGCTCTGAAAGTCAGTCAGCCCCCAGCTCTGTCCTCCCGGCCCCTTCCTACTCCCAGCACGGCTGGAAAAGTCACAAGGAACAGAGGCAATAGCTCACTGGTACAGAGTGTGTGCTATCAGCACACATGGTACATTTTGGGGAATCAAGTGGAGAGAATTACTGGTGATCCTCTGGCTTTACAGCCCAGAGCTGAGAACACAGCACCAGCCACAGTCATTTAAAAAATGGCCACATTCTTCCTCAACCCCTTCCAAAAGCACATCACAGAACTAGTGCAGCAGACCAACGCACTGCATGTATTCTAAGTCTACTTTTGAATCTAGAGGGGGTCACTAATCAACGTATTTTCTCAGTTCCTATCTGAAATACTAACCGAAAAAAAAAGTAAAAAAATAGACTTTAGACCAGAGTTAAATTCATACTCTCACCAAAGGAATACAGATTGAGAAACCTCAACTAACTAGGCCAGCAAACAACATCAACTGCACCTTCAAGTCTGATAGAGAAAGAAATATGTCAGTGGAGTCAGTAGCATTTTTCCGGTCAGGTTTTTATTTTGGAGGAGGGTAACTCGCAGCTTTCCTCTCGAGTCTGCCAGTTCAAAAGTACCTACCTCAGCTTCAGCTCTTTGATTACCTGGAGGCACTCGCTGCCTGGCTCGACCTCACAGCACCCCACACGCTTCTTCACCTTCTGTCGCACCAAGGGCCCGGCTGGCCTGAGACTATTCCCAAGAAGTCTCCGGGGCTCTGCTCCAGCGCAGGGCACCCACCAGCCTGGGAGCGAGGGCACCAGTGGGACGGGGCGCCTGGCAGCAGCTAAAGGCACCAAGTGTTCTGGCTCAACAGATGCAGATTTTCCCACAAAGCAGAGTTTAACTGTTCGTCCTCTCCCCAATAAAAACCTACTACTGCTAACATGCTATGAGGACCAGTACTAATGCATTATTCTCTCTCCTAAGCAGAGCATAGCAACACCCGCTTAACCACACTGTAGATCTTTGTTTGCAGTCAAATTAGTCATTCAACAACATTCATCTTTGGAAAATCTGGGGTTTTTTTAATTAAATGCTAATATTTTATACTTTTAAGAGTTTAAAAGCGTCTTTAAATACATCACCAAATCAACCATCATCTTCACTTTTAAAAAGTAAAAATACAGAGTTCTGAAGTTGTTGATTTTGTAGCCTAAAATGACATTTAACTCCAGCGTTGCTTTTCCTAGAGAGTTTGTATAGAAGCCCAAGCAAAGAATCACAGTAGCTGGGCAAAATGTGAGACTGGTCCTTTAGCTAGAAAATAATAAGGAAAAAAAAAAGCTATTGAAAAGAAAACAAGGCTCTGGTTTACTTATCTGGCCGTAAGTAGTTCGAGTTTCAGAGATGCTCGTAAATGCCAAATCTTACACCAAAAGAAACTCTGTCTTTCCAATCTTCTGCAGAGTGAGCACACAGATCAATACAAGTCTACGGGCAACCACAGATTCTGATCTGCACAATAATTGACTCTCAACACAAGAATGCACTTTTTCCTTGGTTTAAAGTACAAACCTTAACCCTAGAACATCCTGCTTACAGCTGAAGTTGATTACCACACACTTTTTTCCTGATTATTCTAAAATTAGCAAGGAAAAAATGCAAAGCAAAATATTTCTTTAAATTACTACCTGCTCTATTTATTATTTAGGGGAGGCAGAAGCACAAGAGTTTCGTATTAAGCGGTACACTAACAATAAAGTCTAAGGAGGAAGAAAAAAATTCCAAGACTAAACGATACAAGAGTGAATTACTTAATTTGTAGCCTACGTTATTAAGTAAAATCAGGAATACAGGCACTCAAAACATAGAAAGTCAGGAAGAGAATCACTAAAGACTGGAGACATCCAGAATCTTCCCAAAGAGCCCTTGCACTCCCACTGCTCTCCCCTCCAACAGCACTCATCTCCACAAGGCAAGGCACACAGTACAGAAACTACTTTTTCCCATTTGATTCCAACTGAAGTACGAAAACACTGCAGGAGACGGGACTAAGTTTTGTCTTCTCTCGCTCACAACAAGCTCACAATATCATTCTTGCACCGCTGCTGCAAATCACAGATCTTTCCAGTAAGCTCTTCTGAAAAAATATGCAAGGGTGAACATTGTAGAACTGTCTAAAAACTTAATCACCTTTTTCTATTGTTAGCGTGAAATAAGCAGCATTTAATATCATACTAGCTTGTTTGTTTTGGGGTTATTTTTGGTTTTTTTTACGAAGTTTGAAAGAATAAATGCCCATTTTCAAGATATCACAGAAGCATTTTGTGATGTACTTGGTGTATTTTTAGCTACACCACAAAGCCAGGTTACAAGGCCTCTGCCTTCTCCCATAAATACCAACAAAAAAAGTATGGTTTAAATTCATGTGTGATATTCAGGCACTAACAGCACAAAAGGAGGAGACGGCCAATAAAGATTACACATGGCAGAAGCCATCAGCTTCAGAAAGCACCTTCCTTCTTATAGAAGCTCTCACTACAAGAATACAACCAGGGAGATCCAACTCTACTGTTTGAATCCACATTTTAAGCTTCTATTTTTAAAATAAAAGCGACCTTTGCACTGAGGATGAGTTAAGCCTCTTAGTGCAAACATATCTACTTTTGCCTAGTTTATCCTGTAGTCTTAAGGGCTTACATCTTTGAATGTGTCCAAGATCAAATAAAGACCCAAATAAAAAAAGATGAAAAAATAAATTGCTACGGTGACTATGAACAACAGATGTTGATTTCCATTCATGGCCTCTGTTACCTCATCAATAGTACAAAGCAGCACCACACTTCAGATGAAGCAGCGAGCAAGCTTTCAGTTTGCAGATTTCTGTTTGTAGAATGAAAATCAGAGAAAATATTTTCATTACGAATTAACCTAGCAACATAGACTCTCCCCATGAAGACAGGCAGCGGGTAAAAGCACGAGTTTAAGTATTTAACTTCAAGAACTAACAATAAAAATGCCAGCCAAGCAGAGTTTGGTTCATCTTATCTAGCAAGAAGTTCATTTCTGAACTACCCCTCCATCTCAAAATCAATTCCCTCCAAAAATTTAAGCACCTGATTCTTGCGTGAACTTGGAACTTTTACCAGAGACCTCGATTTCAGAAGGTACCAAACTGTTTCTTTACTCCATTACTAGTTTGTTTGGTCTTTTAAAAGGGAAAGGTACCTAACCATGCACAAAATCCTTTGCTGTAGTGCTTTCTCCTCATCACACCAGTTCCTGCAAAAGGACGTTCACTACAACTCACAAAGGGCAGACGGCGAGCAGCAGTCACTCAGGGCAGGGATGAAAAAAACAGACTACTTTATGCATTTGTAAAAGCATTTTAACGTGCTTAACACAAGGTGTTGTCTCAAGAAAGGAAATGTGCTTTTCAAAGGATGCTCTCTGCTGGAACTCATTTAGTACCTTTCTAAGCTAAAAGGAGTTACAATATGTTATTGCATGTTTGCTGCTGATAATGCCAACTGATAATTCCTAAGTTTTTTGTAACATGGATTATTTTTTTTAGATTGAGAGACATGCTCTGCAGTACATAAAACAAACCTACTACTTACACCAACGAGAACATTTTAATTGTCTTGGGCTTTATCTGTTCAATTCCAAACTAGCTGCTTAACTAAAAAGAGATGTTTTTTGCATCCATACACACAGAGCACGCATCCTTCATTCAAAGACTTAAATGATAAGGCAGTTAAATAGAAAGGAGCAGATAAAACACTGTTTGGTGGGGGATTCTCAAGCAGTATTAAATGGATTTTCTTTTTTTCCCTCAAAGAGAACTAGACAATCAGGATTTGCTTGAGTGCCCCTTAAACAATGAAGTGACTTCTGCTTTTCTTAAATGTGTTGTATTTAACAGGGTAAGAGTAATTGTTCCAGGCATTTGTGCTGAAAGTCAACCTTCTGAAAAGACACAAATTCCATGACAAAACCCAACCCAAGCACAGTGAAAGACGTATTGCAAGACTGGAAGAGAGGTGTGCTTACTCCTTCACAGGCAATGGAAGATGTTACTTCTCAGAAACAAGAAGTTTGCTATGACCGACTCCAAGCACGCGTGGCTGCAAAATAGGATTGCCCATCTCTCTCCACTAAAAACCAAACCAGAACATAGCCTCCTAAATTTGTTATCACGAACAAACACGGTGCATCCTACCCCCATTTCATCCAGTTCTTCAGTACTATATTCTCTACGAGTTTTTATCCTTCCGATAATGCTTGGCTAGCAGCTTCACCAGGTTCAGTACATTATTTCCAGCGTATCTGCAGAGAATGATAGGCCTCTCCCATTCACCTCAGTTTTCTTTCCCTTTTGCATCTCCCTGATAGCAGCTGCAGGGCCAGGAGGGAAGCTGCTATCTGCCTTGCACGAAACAATTCTGCCTGCATAGCTCACTACCAACTCACAAACTTCCAACTCTTATTTCCAGCTGTTCCACAGCGCAGCTCAGATCACCACACACTTGCATTCGCAAGAAGCCAGACCTTTTACACATAAAACTGGAAGGTTTCAGTGTCTCCAGGTTCCTGTAAAAGCCTAATCAATTTAAGATCATTCTGTGGATTTGCTAAAGGTTAACTTGTGAGGTATTCCTCTGGTGGTGTTTTTTGACCGTACTTAAAACACAACCAAATGCCGTCCCTAACACCTCAGGCAGCTTTCCTGAAGATCCCTGCCTCAAACCCAACAGGTTTGACAGCTGGGTTTCTCCCTGCAGCTCAGGGTCAGGAGCTACGATTCCATTTCTTCCAGCAACAAACAGATCCGACACCTCTGGTTTGCAGCACGAGCCTATTCGCTGCCAATCGGTCGCGTTCTACACCAGCACAGCTTCTACGGCAAAGCAGAATTTTAAAAGCTTTTCTGCCACTAAAAAAAAAAAAAACAGTCAGACAGGAAAGTCAGTCTCCCTGAGTTTGCCCTCACGAACTCAGTTTTGAAGCACTATTTTAGCACCGTAAATGAATGGGTTATTTACATATAGGAAGTACCCTTTGAGAGGTGCTTAAAAGAGCCTTCTACAACTTCCTATTCCAGTCTCTAAGGTATCCCAATCCAACACCAAAAATCAAAGGCCACCAAGTTCAACCCCTTATGGGAATTTCAGGGAAACAGAAGAGGATGCTGAGAGTCCATCACAACGGGCTGCTTCCACAAGAGAGCTCTGCAGCACTGAAACACGCGTTCAAATAGCAGGCAACAGCAACAGAACCGGAAGGCATTCCACTGGTCCCAGTTTGCGTTTCTCGAACAGTGAAGGGTTTCACACACATTGCACGGATTTTCAGCTACTCCTCAGACAGCTACAGACCTATTTCTGCACCCAGATTCAGGGAGCCTATTTATAGCCCAGTCACAACCGACTCTTAAATACAGTAAAACACAGGACAGAAAGAGGAAAGGACACACAATTTCAAATTCAGCAGAGTAAAGATAACTTTTCTCAGGCCTCTGACTTATGGCCAGATCATTTATGAAGGTTCTACGAAACAGCCTCACAAGAACATAAAACAAAAGCCCTATTTCTGTGACCCTGTCATAAATAATACTCCTCAAGCACTGAGGAAAGGTCGTACAACTGCCAGCAGCCAGATACCAGTCACAAGGGAACAGGGCATTCCAGTTAATCAATAACTTCACAGACCACCATTGTTGGTTTTGTCCCCTGGGCCTGAACTGGCCATTTGCAGCACAAATCCACAAGGAGACCACAAACTGCAGGATGGGAGGTTTAACAAAAATCAAGAACGGAAAAAAAAACCAACACATGTAAACCTTGTTTTCCTTTTCAAAACCTTTTTTTGATTTTGATATGAGCTTCATTTACAGAGAAATTGAGTTAGAACTCACTGAAATCTCCCTCTTTCCTGCATCACCGAAAAAGAGGAAAGACTTGGGGGAAGGGGGCAGGTGAGAAGGCTCTTCCTTTCTTCCTCTGCTTTGACTCTAGTACCACTACTTCAGGAAAAACAAAACAAATAAAATGGCTTAAGGTTCTGTCCATTTATACCACGGCACATGCTTAGGTGTAGAGAAACACGTATTTGAGGGGGGGGAGAAGCAGCTGAAGGTGGTAAATATTTATATGATTTAAAAAAAAAAAAGCAACTGGGCAAACACATAGAAAAGGTCCCAGAAGACCAAGAGTGACAGACCAACCGTCATCACAGGTCTCTGAACCACAAACTGGGGGAGCTCAGGTGAGTGCTCTGCAAAACTGTCAGTAATACCCTTGGCCTCTTCTCACCCTCGTCGCCAGGCGTTTGGCATCTGCCCCGTTTCGCAGACAGGGATGAGAAGGGTGGGGCAGGCACACAAGGCTTGAAGGTACTGCACCACCAGCTCAAAGCTCAGACGGGATGGAGCAAGCTCCAAGTTCTAGCAATCCACGAATATAAAGCCTTCCAAACAAGGACACACCACACCCATTGAACCAGACGACACATGCATCATAGCTAGAAGGCGGGAAACGTCCAACAGCCAGGATGTTCTTAAACTCATTTTTCTCACCCAAGAGAGCTGGATACACATGGGAGAGGAAATTTCTTCAATACCTGAATTTAAGCACTGGTGCTTTAATTATGCTAGACAGCAGCCACATGCTACTGGTTACAAGGGAGTTTTACTACAGGTATCCTTAGTTTCCCAAGGACGCCAAATGCCCCAAATCAGCATGGACTGGCTCACTTCAGGGTTGCTAACATGCCACTAACTCGAGACAGACTCACTTGACAGCACCCTACTACGATTTTAATCTAACGACAGCGGAGGAAAAACACATTATAAACATCAGTTTGAACATTTTCACTTCATGAAATAACGTAACTGCTTTTCCCTCCTAGTCCGTAACAAGAGTCTCACCCAACATTCAGCAGAACTTCCAGGTATCTTTCCGTTGACCTAATACAGGATCACATCATTTGACACCCACAGGTTTAAACATTTTATAACATGCTTTTAAAATATTAAATGTTTGCCTGCTATTGGAGAGTATTTCAGAGGCAAAGTATGAGTTGTAAATGGCTGCACCATAATTGCTGTCACAAATCACCCCCTACACATTACGTAACCAACAGGAGCAAAGCAGTTGCCGAGGTTCCAACGGCGTTTGCTGCGGGAGTGGAACCGAGATTCCTACCACCGCCACCTCACTGTCCCCACCTTCCCAGGGCAGGACCCTGCCTCCTCGTCAGAGATGTGTCACTGCAGCTCTTCGCAGAGCCACGCTGCAAACTCGGGGATTAAATAATCCCGTTTTTAAAAGCGGCACGGAGAGCTACAAGCAGTCAACTATAAACAGGAGAGACTGCGAGAGGGGCCACAGGCCTCAAATAATTTCAAACCCTCTACACTAAAGACAGTTCTAAAAACATCGTCTTACTTTGCACAGATTGTTAGGACATTTACGCAATAGCAGGATCCTTTCATTGAGCACAATACCACCGTATGTGTGGGGTTTTTTGAGATTATTCTTGTTCATTACAAGTGAACCAGCGCCGTTGATTTAAAACACTTCAAGGCTACAAGTAAATTAATTCTGAAATAAGCAAAATCAACGCACGTATCTTAGTCACCCCTGCTCCAAGCTCAAGTTCCCTTAATACCTCTACCTCCTGGGTGGTCTCGACTCCACAAGATTATTTCCCTCAACTGCTTCACTGGTAACTAAGAGCTATCTGTAAGACTGCATAATTTAATCAGTGTAAATCATAAAGA
The DNA here is from genome assembly GCA_013396935.1 of Baryphthengus martii. Classification (NCBI taxonomy): domain Eukaryota; kingdom Metazoa; phylum Chordata; class Aves; order Coraciiformes; family Momotidae; genus Baryphthengus; species Baryphthengus martii. The sequence continues at coordinate 181,319 of VWZK01017134.1, read as the reverse complement.
AAACGAGAGGATAAATCAGACACTAACAAAAAAAAAAAACATTAAACACTACTACACATACTTGGAAAGCAGACTTGTAAAATACGTTCACTTGTCAAGTTTATTTTCTCCTTCCCTAAATCAAAAAAGAGATGAAGTTTCTAACGACGGCAACATTACCAAAGAAACCCAATTTTATTTCTTTCACAAGCATGTTTTGTAAGATATACAGAATCTGGTCTAGACCAGAAAGTTTTCCTGGCATAACTATGGTTGTTAGAAAACACAACAGAGGGGCATCATAAATACCCGTAAAAGGTCTTGAGAACTCCTCTTCAATTAGAGGAATAATCATGTTCTTACCAGAAGGCTTTCTCTGCTCGAGGAAGAGATGGGATGCCAGCCTAACCACGCTCCTTTATGCCATGAAGTCTTTACATAACAGTAGAAGCGGAGTTGTGATCATAATTACGAACATGTATTTATTGAATCTGCAGCCTGGTCCTACACAGGTTACTAAGGTTTGAAAAAATATTTTAAAATCAAGGTCCAATTTAAAAATCAGCACGGTAAAGGTAGGAAAATTTCGAAGAAGAGACTTTAGCAAGTTAGAAGAACCACAATATTTTCTTTTTTTCCCCCCCTTGGCTATTTACAGTATGTCAAATATGACTGAACACTACGACAGGTACCACACAGTCCCACTTATTTCAATTACTGTTTACTAAAACTGGGAACACAGTCATCAGTAGATCAGAATCTACACAGCCGCTCATTAAACATAAGGATCTTCCTCAGCCAATCTGAGTATACATGTGGCAATCACCTGTGGCATTGCCACACAGACCTCCAGCAGAAAAGTCATGGTTTTATTAAATCACCAATATTCTTGCTACGACCGCAGCGGAAAGGTTTCTTACTCTAACAGAAAAAAGATACACTTGTAAAATATTTGACACAAAACTAGGAGAAAAAAAAAAAACAAACCTTGAGACAAAAAAAATCCCTCAAGTTAACACTGGCATAACAAAGATTTGTGGTTTGCATCCAGCCACAAACATGGATGGGGAAAGGGATGCACACATTACGTCTAGAAAATCCTCTCCTAGGCAGACTGAGGTTTTTTGATAGTAGGTTTCTGTGACTCAAGGATAGCTTCAGCTCACAGAAATAGGATGATTTCCACACCTCCTTCTGAGGAAACGAAAGGTGCAGTAACAAACAATAAATACTGACTCACTAAATCACTTCTGTCACTTCAGAAAGCAGGCTGTACTTTTTAAGCTGTGTAAATAGACTGCTGATGAAAGGAGCCAAGACTCATAGCTTTTGGTAATTAAGTTTCCACATTATCAAAAATGTGATTAGACAGCATCAGTAAGCAGTTACATCTACTTCTTTTCAAGTAGTTTCAGCTGGGGGATCTAGGCAGGGTTCTCTCTCCTTTGGGATGATCAGCAACAATTTTTTATTTCTTTTTTTTTTTTTAACAGAAATCACTTTGGCCGTCATAAAATGGGTCGAAGGCCCAAGAGTTATGCTAACTATTATCATGGCAAATGCAGTGCTAATCCAGGACTATTTAGGATTCTACAGCCTCCCATAGCAATGATGTTTTCTGTGACATACTTGATTTTTATTTTTTAAATGAAGTTAGAGATTTCTACCAGCAAGGTGGAGGCTACAGTGTAAGGGACACAGAGCTTCTTTTTTTTTTTCTCCTCTTGCCATAACCTCGTGGCGCAGTCGATGTGATAAACAGCACGGCTCTGCTTGCCTGAATCTCGAGGAATGAGAAAACAGGGACAAGAGAAGCCAGCCAGGCAGACTCCAAGTCCAGCTCCGCACAGCCCTGCACAGCAATGTCTGCCCGAGTGACAATTACGAGCACATCAGACAAAACTGGTGCGGATTACAGTGTGCTGGGGGAGGGGGAACCCCAATTCCGTCTCTTCTTGCCTCGCAGAGGCGGAGAACAGCCCCGGGTGTCTCCGTCCCCAGACCCACGGCCGCGCCGGAGGCGGCAGTGGCGGGGCGCGGGGGCCTCCGTGGCTCTCCCCTGCCCGCAGCTGCCAGGCGGGGGTCCA
>VWZK01017134.1:156070-167243 GCA_013396935.1 Baryphthengus martii | reverse complement strand
ACAGGGAACGAAGCTACGGTCGGTGCATTCCTTGCTAATTAAATACAGTCCCCAGGCTGCCAGCCTTTTGCCCCTGCAACCATCCCACGGCCACGTTTGCAAACCTCTGGTCAAACAAGGAGTATGTGGAGAGCTTGGAAGGTAAATAAAGTTAAATGTAAAGCCTTGCCACATGTCAGATAGGATCATGATATTTTTCTTATTTACTATTTTCAAACAAGAGCAGCAAAGGTTATCTGTCATCGAGCTGGGCTCTTTGCTTCCCTTCTGGTGGAGCCGCAGCTCGCTCGCAGAGACTCAGAAAGCTGCCTCGTGGACAATTCGCCTCTGGGCTCCACCACCAGCACATCCACAGCTCCCCCGGCTACCAGGAGCTGGTGATGTGGCAAATGGAGGGCAATAAAATAAGGCAGGGTAGGGCTGCAGCAACACCACGGAAACCTGCTGCGCTCTCGGCAAGTACAACACGGAGACTCGTGCAGTCAGGGCAACTCTTTGTCAAAGTACAAAGCAAGGATCTTATCTGTTTGAAAGCTTTTCTTGAAATGCTTCACAGAGCTGCCTGTGTGCAAGCATTATACTCAGCTGCTCCTTTTCCCAGCAGATAGGCAAAGGAGCGCTATCTAATTTCATAGATCAGGTCTACGCTCTGCCTTCTGTCTCAAAATGGAGCTTTTCCCTGGCATCATAAACATAAAGCAAGCCCATCTAAGAAATGGGGCTCTCTGTGGACAATGGACTTCGGGGGTTTGCTAACTGCTCTTTCCTACTGAAGTTTATTTTCTCCTCATAGCCTAATCATTACTTTTATGGAGGTACAGAGCACACACATAACTCGGCAAGGCAGCTGGCAATGGCCACATCCTGCCTCCTGCCAAAATCCACTTATGAAGACCTGAAGAAGCTTGGTAAAAATCCTCATTTTGTGATTGCTCTCCAGGCAAGAAAGCGGCCGGGAATGGTTCTGTCACAACCAGGTCTTCCCACACACCATGCTTTCATCTTAATTTTTATTCATAGGAACATGCAAATTCCCTGGGACATGGGCTGGAACTTGCTTGTGTTGCATTCAGAAAAGACATTGGAGGATTTCAGCATCAGTCACTGGGCCATGCAGGCCATAAAACAAATTTTAACAGACCATAGTGAAAAAAATCCCGAACCAAGAACTAGCACAACAAACACACAGAGAAACTCAGCCCTCCCGCCAAAAACACTATTGTTGATTGCTGCCAAGGCCAATAAAACTATAAGCCAACTGCTTTAGCCAGCCCCACAGATATATATATATATGTGGATACTCTGCATTCTTAGTTCTGAAGATACTTGGAAGAATGGTTAAAATCAGAACTAGGCAGGCCTCAAATACAGCAGCTGAACCAAAAACTCAGTGGGCTAGAGTGGCATCAAGACCAACCTGCTGATCCTCCAACAGATTCCTTTTTCTTTTGAATCTTGGCAGGGAGGGAGAAACAAGGTAACTTTCAGAGAATTCAGTGAAGAAAGTATGAATTTCTGGCCTCAAAGGGTGGGGACTGTTTGCTACTACCTCAAGGGGACCCAAACTTCATGCAGTGGCTTAAGCCATTCCAGATGTCCATCCCAAAATCCCGCAGAGCAAGGAAAGAAGATCCAGTTAAACCCAAGTATCACCAGACTGGAAGAAGCTCTCCAGATGAGCCCAGATCTGATTTAGGATCATAAAAAGTGAAACCGTTCTCCCCAGCCATAGTTACTGGGATGTCACACAGCTCTAGTAATAATTAAATTATTTGTTTATGTGAAAGCCAAGCCTTTTGTACCTGGGCAGAAACTCCAGGGGAGCATAAACAGCCAGCAAGACTGAGAAACAGTGACGCTCTCCTATTCCTTGCATACTTGCCAATATTTTGGTTTAGCGACAAATATTAATCCCAACTGTTAATAGTCACATAAACTAACTCACATCCAACACGCTTCTCATGGTGTGTTTTATTCTTATTCACTGAGGGAGAAATCAAAGGCAAATCAGCAGGAGCCAACAGCACTTTTGTCACTGAAAAGCACCTTGGCTGCCGTGTGTCTACTTTTCTTCACCACTAGGCATAATTTTGACTATTGGTTACAAGGTTGATTTAAAAAAAAAACAACAAAAAAACCCAAACCAAAACGAACAACATCACGAACTTTACGCTTTCTGCCTCTTAAATTTAAATTAGGTGACATTTGCAGGACTTACACAGGGCAATACAAGGAATAGAATGCGGCAGAAGTGAGAGCAGAACCTCTGTTTCCTTACATACAGACATCAGCTTTAATCACTCTTCAGAGCTGCCTCCCTTACTAAAGTATAAATGCCGGCAGTTCCAGTTTTCAGGTTATACGATCCCAGTCTTCCTCTTTTGTTGTTGCTCATTCATCCTTTTTATGTAACTGTTGCCTTAGCTGTGAAAACCAGAAAGGTCAACTTGACACTAAACTGTATCGTTGGGAAGAGTTACCAAAACCAAACATAAAAGGCGGCCGCCCATTTGCTTGATTTCCGAGAGAAAGCCTGTTGGTAACATTATCCTAACCACAAACTCCTCCAGTGAACTGCTCTCAAAATGCTTCTGCAATCGAATTTACTGCCTAAGATTGTGTGTGCAATAGGGGGAAGTTGTCAATAAATGGCAGTCTTGCTAAGGACTGTATATAGGGCAGAACTCAGGTCAGAGAGCGGTGCTGCTGGTTTTAATATATTCGGTGGATCTGATTTTTATCTCACTTTACTAGAATTTCAGTGGTAAAACCTCACCAACTTTTATCCTAATATAATCCACAGTATCCCAATTGCACACTGTTTCTCTTAGTCAAAGACTTGCTGTGAGTATGGTGAGACTCTGATGAATTTATCAGTATTACTACAAAAAAAAATACAAAGAAACCAAAACTAAGAACGCACCAAGTGCAGTATCTATGTTGCCCATACCAAACTGTGCTGTTGGTGTTGTACTGGGGAAAGGAGCAACTCAAAAGCTGCACCAGGCCAGAAGTGTTATGAGGATCTGTGCTTCCCTTATGCTGGAAACACCTTTCCCATCAAAAAAAACACCTTTTTTTTTTTACTGTAATTAAGTGCTTCAAGCAATCAGTAATTTTGTCAAAAATTTATTTTAGGGGAAAAGCAAAAATTCTGAGAGCGTATGGTGTCTTGTTTCAATATTTCCCCTTCCAACTAATTTTGCTGTGACAGGTAGCAGAGTGCCCATACATCCAGTGTCTACCATAGTGCAGTGCAATAGATTCTCCGTTGAAATGGCCATTTGAATCTATCCATCATGTATTTATTTTCTGAACGCCGCAATTTTACCCCAAATAATAAACTCAACTTCACAAAACCAGTGAAAGAGATCGCTCCCTTCAGCGCTCATTCTGGGATTTCCTGGTTTTTTTCCATTTTTCTCTGGAGCCCTGCAAGGAGAACGTGGCAAGGTGGCTGCTTTTGGGGCTCGCTGTCCATGAAGAGCTCAGGCTCTCGTCACCTCGCTTTCCCCACGCTCACTCCTGAGCTGGCTCGCTGGCATCGTTGTCCTGGTTTGAGTTAGAACAGAACAATTCTGGTCAGGGATTTTACTTTTCAGCTCAGTTCCTTTAACTAACGGCACTTTCTGAAATGAGCAGCCTGTTTTCGCAGGCAGTGGCTGCTTCCAGCAGCAATAATGCCCAATGTTTAGAGTTGGAACCAGGGACTGGTGTGCAGACCAAGGCCACTGCTGGATCCTGTGCACCACCACATTGGGGGGTGCAGAAAGGAAAAAGGCTGCACTTGTGGGGAGGAGCAGACAGATGGGTGCCCTTAAACTGCCCCACGGGGTGTTCCATCCCATAGACGCCGTATTTGGCTGCTGGGAGCCCTGTCTGGGTTGCTCTTGTCTCAGGGGCTTTTGCTCCGGCCCCTTGCTTGGATTCTTCCTCATTCCTTCAACGGCTGGAATCCGAGGAGGACTCCATCCGTTCTGCCTTTGATCCTGATTGGAGTGTTCCTGAATCCAGTACCAGAATCCAGCTCCTGAACACGGTTCCCATCTGCTGCTGGGCCCAGTCTGGGGCTTTCCCGGTGCCTGCTCCACAACATCAGTGGTGATGGTGGTGTAACTGCCATCCGGGAGCGTTGGGTTCGATACTGGTCTTGTCTATATTTGCATGTATCCCATTTTATTCTTATTATTATTTCTCGTTTTCATTCAAGCTGTCCTAGTTTCCTTTTCCAGTCGATAAGTCTCTCTCCCTTATTCCTTTTCTCTTCCCCTTTGGGGAGGGAGGGAGGTTAACAGAGAGCATCTGTTACAGGTTTTAGGGCTGCCCTGACCCTAAACCATCGTGCTGGGCTGCGCTCATGGGGCAGAGCAGAGGAGGAGGCGAAAAGCAGTGGAAATGCAGTGGGAAGCTGAAATGAGCCGTGCCCATCAGAGGGGGGGAGCTTGCGAGGGCAGCGGCATGGCGGTGGCACAGCGGGCAGCTCCCACAGCAACCCCGGCACCTCCGCACAGGCAGCACCGAGCTGGCAGAGCCTGGCGCTGAGCGTGTCAGAAAATGTTGAAAGAAGGGTTACAAACTTCAAACAGAGATTATGCTCCGGCAGGATTGCAGCTAGGCTTAACTTAGCCAACCTCTGCACTCAGACTGCACAGGTCTGCAATTAAACCCCAGGTTACGCAGCAATTCCCCTCCGGTCCCAGCGGACACATGGGAGCTTCGTTGCTGTCCTTGTCCTCGCTGACATTTCTCAAGGGTGATTCTATCTAAGAGTTTGTCATCACACCAAAAAAAAAAAAAGGAAAATTAATTTTAAATGCATTTTGTTAGGTCTGCGTTTCAGAATAAATGTAAATTTGCACCAGAACAACAAGGGATGTGAAATGAGACTTACAAATGTGTTGGTACAAGCTTGCACATGAGGCAGTCACAGATGATTGATACAATGACTGATACTATAATTTAGCTTTTTATGCAGTTTAAATGAGCACTCAATTCTGTACCCTTTAATCACAACGTGGCATTTCATCTCATGAGTAGTCAGCTGTAGTTCAATAAAAGAAAGACTGCCCAACAGGAATAGGCAAAGTAGGCTGAGGCCTCCAAAAAAAAACCAGATCAAAAACGTTATTTGAAAAATGAAATATTAATATGGGCAAGGCTTCCAACTAAATGTTTCCTTTGGTATTTGCTCAAGCGAACGTTATACCTCTAGTGGCAGTAGAAGTGAATACTTAGCATAATGACTATGGAAAACTCAGACTGCAGTTAAGTAGCTTCTACATCTTGGATATAGGTATGTACACACAAAAGTGTGCATCAGTTCTGAAAAATGAAATCTTCAATCCCCATGTCAGTAATTCACACTGCTCCGTGCCTGAAAGTCGAGCAAGAGACACGAGCAGGCCTTTCCAAGTTAAATACTGCAGTTTGTCCAAATAAAATGACAGAATGCAGGCTCACACCCAGCATTCGGATGCTCCCATGGCTTCTGCTGAAGTTACCAGATATGTCCATTACCTCCTCTCAAAGGAAAGCTTGTTAGAAAAATGCTAATGTGCAGCTCATCCCTGCAGGCACGTGGGAAGGCGAGCTGCACGCTACAGCTGAGCGGGGAGACACGCTGCTCCGGAGAGGGAGGCACACGGCAAGACTGGTTTAGGCTGCGACAGTGCCAGGAGTCTGTCTGTGGACACATATCTCCTCCCAAATCCCAGCTGTGTTGACAGCAGAGTCCTCCCCCAGCCTGCCCAGGGGCTGGTGAGCATTGCCCTGCAATAAGTTACCACCCCTCTGATCTGGATATACTTGTTTGAACACTCCCTAACCTATTTCAGTGAAAATCAGCTGGGCCAGCAAACTCTTATTACTTTAAATGTTGGGCTACGGTTGCACAGACATCTTTCCTTCCCTGCAAAACAAGCTCCAGCTATTTCTGCTCCCCGAATCTTCAGCTGTACTTTGGCTCTGCATCCCCCACCCCATTGTACTATGCTCTATTTTGTCTATTTTTAAAAAGCTAAGTTGTTGTGGTAGTTGTTTTCGTTTTTTTTTAAGCTGGATTTCCCCCACGCCCTGATTCACTTAAGTAAATGTTATAGTCTGTGCCAACACAACAGAGGAGATGGCATGAGGTTGGAAAAAACGGCCAGGAGGTCCCTACATCAAATTTGTCTTCAGGATAAATGTCCTCAGGAAACCATGGTCTGACACTCCCTAATTTTCTCCATGGCAAACTACATGACTCAAGTTATTTTACAGTCATCTCATCAGTGCTCCCAACCCCTTGTTAGTGTCACACTCTCCAGATCGACTAAACTCAGTAGGATCTCCACAATCAACGTGGGTTTTTTTGGCCTAGGCCTTTATGTAAGTAATCTGGGACGTGGCAGTTGCTGAGCTGTACCCTCCCATACACAGTTCAAAGTATGCTCAAGGCAGGTTGCTCCTAATGCCTTCAGTCAAAGGAGTCACCATAACACCGGATGGAGAAATAAACTCCAACCACCGCGTGTGCAAATCAAATACAGGTAGGATCTGTGCTGATGGTGTCCTCTTCAAGTCAGCGCACGTAAAGTATCCGCACCGTAACCTTCTTAACTGTTGGTGACAGCAAAGCCCAAATCCAGAAGGTTTTCAAACTTTCAGATCAGAGATCCACGCCGGCCCGCTCGCCTCTCAGGTGTCTCTTCTCTGCAGCGTGTTTGCGATGTACCAAAGGCTGCACAAGCTAAGCACGAGACCATTTCATTAATGGCAACAACAGCTTCTGCTCCTTGACTTCCAGCTTGTTTAAATCCCTTGTCTTTGTCCTGCTGGCCAGAATAAGGAACAAGTTCAGCAGGAAGGACGAGTGGTTTCCAGAGTCATTCACAACAGACCTCCGTGAGGAAGCCTGGAGCACACCTTGGTGCCACGCTGAAGAAACTTGAGCGTGCAGCGTGGAGAGCCCTTCAGAGAGGGGCCAGAAGCAGAAAGAGAAGGACAAACGGCACTTGTGGTCAGCTTTTAAAGACAAATCTAAACATCGGGCTAGGCATGTGCTAACGGGGCAGCGAGGCTGCCCTGCCTCCCCTCCGCACAGCCGCACAAAGGCTCCCTCAGTTGCACGCGTCGAACGCTTGAGCAGCGGCGGCGCAGAACGGGTTGTACTAAGTGAAGCTTTTAATAAGATTTTGATAACAATGATTTTTATGTTAATCTCTAAAGAGTTTGCTTTTGTAACATTTAACTGATAAGCATATAATCTGGTTTTAATTTAATCTCTGCAGGTGTTTCCCAATGGTAAATGTTAATTTTTTATTGCTTCCTTAGGCAGTAATAATAGGGGAGATGTCTGTGAGGCTCCTACTGGCCATTTGTATGCAGATAGCACCCTATTTTATAATAGCTGTAAATCTGACAGGATAGCCTCTTACTTTTGAGATGACGTTATAAATATGTGTCAACACTGAAGTAAACATCTTTGGGAGGAAAATGAAGTAGAGATGTTATTAGAGGTCTAATGAAACAACCCTAACTCCTTATTTATAAGAGATGTATCTGCACATCCTTGAAAGACACAGAGCCCACGCTGGGTTTGCAACTTCCCGACGAGCAGGACAATGGAGATTCTCAGCAGGCTCCTACAGACGACGCAGAAGAAGATCTTGCCCTTCGTAAAGATGATGACTGTCTATAAAACTCTAAATGTGTGCTCTCTCTGAGGTTTCTAAATGATTAGAAATACCATTGCGTCTAAGACTCAATTCTGGCTTCTTCCACACAGCTCCACGGAGCAAAGCACGTGTCAGCAGCTCCCACATGAAGAAGCGTAAGGCACCAAGTACAAAGAATTGAACCCTGATACCTGTCTGAAGCGTAATGCAAGTATATTTTGGGCAAAATTCACTCCGTACAAGACCTGAAAGGGACTTGAATGATCGCCTGGATCTTACGCCGGCCTTGTTCTCAAGAAAGAGCACGCATGAAACCTGCCCTTCTTTAGATTTAGTATTTTAACGACAGTTATGCTTTAGACTCTATTCTCCCTAAATCATTTTATCTGTTCTGCAGCTAATGCAGCTCTCTGGCACGCTCTGCTCACCGTGGCCATAGGCACATCTCAGGAACCCATTAGCACCGGCAGAGCTCTGAGTTAAAGGGCTCCCAAGGTGGAACTGGCTTGCCTCCAGCCAGCACGGAGCACGGGCAGAGAGAGCTCTGAGCTGTCTTTACTCTCCTGTATAGGCATGCCCTGAAAGGGATTACACTTTAACAGAGGTCCAGATATTTCCTTAACGGTGCTTTGATATGTGGCTCCCAAGGTCCACATTATTAGTCATAAAAACAAACAGTCTAACCTCTGACACAAAAAAAAATAGAGGCCGGTACGGTTAAGTCCCCAGCGACACGAAATGGGAATACAGCCTGTTGCCACTGGGGGGTGGAAATCTGAAAAGCTGCCACATAAGCAAGTTGAAAAACCGAAACTTTTACTGGTGAATTAAAGTTACAAGAACAGCTTGGACAGTTTAGGTGGAGAAGACTTTTTTATAAATTGATATTGATTAGAAAGAAAACTCGAACCCTATTCCACAGAAAGGCAAGGCAAAACCAACACAACATGGGCGTGAGTGGAAATGCAGATACATCACCTCGTTTCCTGAGTTACTTCAAAAGCCAAAGAGGATCTGCCATGTTGGGCCATGGAGAAGGCAACTGTCAAGAAAAAACAAGGATCACATTAAAAGTAGTCACTGTTAAGCATGAAATGCTTAAAGAGCTAGAGGTAAGAGTCATCTGTATAAAATGTTTAGTTCTCTCCTGTCTGCACACTAGTTTTTTTTTTCCTATTGAACTTTGTAAAAACCTGTCTGCCATGGCAGACAAAGTGGAAGTTTTCGCTAATCAAGAGGGAAAATTACAGGAATCGGGAATAACGCCGCGTTCCTCACAACTTAAGAAAATCTTCTCCGTGATAAATGAGTTGAGAATCTCCCATATAAAGTATTTAAACAGATGGATAATCACCACAGCAACCAAAACCACCACAGAGTCATTCAGGAGCGTTCTGTATCTGCAGACTCCAGTCTCGGGTTTCCTGCTGCAAAGAGGCAATATTTTATGTAACGGGAGACTAGACAATGCTTTTAGGTAACTCGCAGTGGTTTCTAAGGTAGGTAAAAAATCCAAACATCAGCTGCCAGAACAGATTTTTTTTTATTTTTTTTTACAGTTCAGATCACACTTGAAGTGACCTGACAAACTTGTCGCAGCTTCTCCACTGCATCTTCTGCCTGCTCCTTTACAGCTGTATTCCTGACGACTTCTTCATCCATGGTTTTTTTTTCTCTCATCTTTTCCCTGCATCCTAACAAGGGCTGCAACCTCGACCTGCCTCTGATCCCAGAAATAATTCACCATTCAGGTGAAATAAAGTAGCCCGAGAAGGAGAAAGCAAAAGCAACAATAACCTAATGATAAAGGTGGGAATTCCCACGGATCAGAGAGAATTCTAGTTGCCGCCAGTCTCCGTCTCCCACGTTGCAGATAGCTGGGTGGAAGAGAGCAGCACGATTCCCGATTTTCAGCAGGTGGCCAGTGGATGACAACGTTATGACATTCGTGATAGAAAACCAAAGTGGAATCCTGGGAAACTTTAAAAGGGAGACCTAAGCCCTGCTTGTAAAGATTCTAAACTTTCTTTGTAAATGAGCTGGATGAACTGGAAAATACCAGCTTGGCTAATGAATGTGCTTCTGAGGCTAGCCATTTTAAACGATGGGTTTTTTTCTAATTTGATCGTTCTGTTTATTATTCATTTGAATATCTCTGAAGCACATTTATGTCTGCCGCTTCTCCTGAGACAGTTCTTCAAAATCAGGAACACCCTGCATTTGATTAATACTCAGAGGAAACGTAATAATGTTCTGAATGTATTCTGAAAGCTGAAGTCTGGTAAATCTGTTTAAAAACAGGAATTCCAGTTTAACATAAATGTTAAAGTCTATGAGCTGATCGACACCTGTCAAGAAACAAAACAAAATTACCATTGCCTACATTCTCAGAAATTCTGACAAGATTGTTATTTCTATATATACTAATTTAACTGCAATATTACGTAATTTGTGGCTGTTAAGACTAGAACTGGTAATGAACTCCTAGCAACTATTGGACCTGCAGAAGGCAGGATTTGGAAAAAGGTGAGCGCTAATACACTCATCTCGCCTAAGTTGCAAAATGTTGTGGGTTTTTTTCCATTTAATGTCTTGCATGATTTGAAATAAATATGTTACTTCCTATCCTGCATTGTTTTATGGTGTTACTGTGAAATATTAATAGCTGCTGTGTTTATTTCACCATAGAAGGGTGTTCATTTCACTGGTGTGTAAAGCCTGGTAATGGGTGAAAGATTTTGCAGTCCTTCTGACAGGATGGCTTAATATAAATCTTAATTTTTCACCTGACTCGCAACAGAAATATTTTGCTGCATTCGTAAAACTGGGGATGACTTTAGGTGGTGATTATGCTGCTGTTTTTCTTTTTTTAAAAAAAACATTATTACACTGGACTTAAAAGCCCGTCAGGAAAGAAACCAAAGAAAGATGATAGAGGATACTGCATAAAATGAGCTAGAGTTCATAAATGGTTTAATAATAATAATAAAAAATAATAAAGAGGAATATAGAACAAAGGTAGGAGCAAGAGACACAGTTCCCAGAGACAGCACGCCCCACATAAGCTGTACTGCTGTATGTTTAAGACCATCACGAATCTAAGTTGCACTTTCTGCCACTTTTCTCCTGCAGTCAGAGCAGGTGAGATGCACCGACCCTTCGGGCCGGAGGTTTTCCAGTCACCGCTCAGCTGGGGTTGAGCTGGAGCTCCAGAGCCACGTCTCCAGCGAAGCTGAGGCCGCCTTTGGGAACCAGCCTGCCAGGGTACACGGCAGCCCCAAGGTCAACGGCAAAGAGAGCCGTGAGAGGGGCTAGGAGGCCCTTCGCGGGCGGGGGTGTTAGGCCTTAGAAACCATTAGATGAGGTAATTCATACTTAAAAAAACCCAGCTTCCCGTACCAGAGGAGAGCCGGGCGGCTGGCAACCCCCCGGTTTCGCGCCACTCGGCCTCCCCTCGCCGCCCGCAGGCCGGCGGTGCCCCACACCGCTCCCCTCGCTGCCGCCGTTCCCCAGAAGGG
>VWZK01017134.1:117126-155808 GCA_013396935.1 Baryphthengus martii | reverse complement strand
AGCCGTGCGGGCCGGGGCCGGTGCGGAGGTGCTGGCAGCGCTGTCGTCACGGGCAGGGCGCCGGCTGCGGGGAGAGGCCGTTAGAGCGCGGATGCCTCGGCCTTTATCTCTGTTGCTCGTTGCGGGAGAACAAAGGGGATCAATTAAGTGTGTGCAGTTATTGCCGTTTCTCTGCCGGCAGAAGGTGCGCTTGGAGAGTCAAATTGCAGAGCCTTTCTTTCCGTGTTCTCTGAGGAAAGTGTTTTCCTCCGTTAATCTGTGGCATCTTGGCATTTGAGCTGAGTGTTTGGACCTGGTCTGAGACCGAGGCAGGGGAAAAGGCCACGTAGCACTAATGAGCACAATAAACGTTTAAAAACCCGTCAGTTTAGTGCATTAAACAGAACCTGAAATTGAGAGTAGAAACTACAGCAGATGTGCCCTTGAAAGTCTTCAGGAGGATTCTTCTGAGCCATATAACAGAATGGATCAGAAGCAAGGCACAGCTGTTATTTATTTTTTCCCTGCTTTTGCATGTGTCGCTGTTGCATTTGAATAACTGCTTTGTTACTGTCACCTTTTCAGCATTTGAAAAAAATAAAGGAAAAAAATAACGTGATCCTAATAAATGTCGCTGTCAGTATCAGCATGATTTATGCACGTTCTAGTCATCCATGCTACTAGGTAACTCTCTGAGACGATTTCATTTTACAGCATCCTGGAGACAGTTACTAATTATGTTTCTCATCGTCCTGTGAAGAGGTAAACAGTAGCATATTTTAGCCCAGGCTTTGCAAAGCGTCAGAGTCGTTCTGCCGGTTTAAATGTGACTATCCGCCTACTTGAATACTTTGCAGAATATGTGCCTTCATAGATTAGCAAACTGAGGTGAGGTTAACCAACTTGCTCAAGGTCATGGAGTGCCAGGGACAGAGTGAGCAATAATGGAATGCAGCCATCCTGGCTGCTGCCTCTGTGCTCTGATCATCGTTGGGTGACTCTCCCGAATAATTGCAGGTAGTTTAAACATTGGTTTGCGTAAGTGCACGTTAAGACCTTCAAAAACTTCTGGAGAAACAAAATGTTGGTAGATCTGTTTCAGCTCGTGTGCTCTATGTGGAGCTTGACATAGAAAGGTATTTTGAAGAAGACTCTGGCTTATTTTGTAAATACTTGCTCAAAAGGCATCCATTTTCTTGAGTATATAGTGTAGAAAGGCTTATTGTGTACCTTTAGAGGGTAGGTCATGAGATACAAAAAAAATAGATTACACTGTGATTAAACAGTTTTTAAAAGGAGAATGTGGAGACTCTGGCTGTAAAGGGGTTATCCGCTGAATAAAGCCGTGTCTGCCAGGTGATGTTCTGTTCGTTAGGAAGAAAAACAACCAACAAATGCACTTGGAAGCCATGGTGATGAGGCTGTTGGCAGTTAAAATGGGAACAAAAAACTTCCTCACTTGATTTATTTTTTCAGCAGATACTTGTTAAGCAAAAACAAATCACGGGCCGTGTGTTTTTCTGACCCTAGAGAGAAGTTACTTTTCACTTTGTGTTTTTCTCTGTCAAGTTTAGTTTGTGAAGGAAAGGATTTCCTGGCAGATCTGTGCGATCGTGACACCAGCAGGATATATTTAGTAACTTCAGGGAGGAAAGATCCTTATTGTGCTAAAGAAATATCAGTGGCAATCGTTTGTCTGGACTTCTGAGAGCGCTGGAAAGCCAGCGCCCCCAAGTTTGACAGATTCCTGCACCTGCAGGAGTTTCACTGGGAGAAACCCATCTGTAGAGTCACAGAATGGAGACCACAGGTCTCGGTTTCGTACAGATTTGTTTGCAGATACGTTCTGCAAGGAATTGTGAGTGTTGAGCACGACGTTTTCTGATGGTGGTGAAACTGCGTGGTGTAGAGAAGCGGCAGCGAGTGTCTCGAGGAAGCTGGCTGGGAGGCAGCGGTGGCCGCCTTCCGAGCGTGAGTGCTGCTTTAGGGTTGATTTGTCTGGAGTTGTTGGG
Source organism: Baryphthengus martii (assembly GCA_013396935.1). Lineage (NCBI taxonomy): Eukaryota > Metazoa > Chordata > Aves > Coraciiformes > Momotidae > Baryphthengus > Baryphthengus martii. The sequence goes on along the minus strand of VWZK01017134.1, from coordinate 153,817 downwards.
ATAATACCGACTTCCCCTGCGCTTCACCGGCTTCTTTGCGATTTCTTGTTGGGTGCTGTATGAAGGGTGTGCCGTTACGAACGCTAAACCAGCCAGTCTTCCCAGCGTACGTGTGGTTTATAAGGCAGCCTCTGGGAAAAGCGCTTCTACTGATGTCACTTGGTGAGGTAGCCCAGCAAGGGGTCTTCTACGCCAGAATGATTGTCTCAGAAAAGGATGCTGGGTTGCTCGCTTAGAAATCCGGAAATTTAGATCCCAAATGTCACTGCCGTGTCAGCAAACGTGTCTACTAGAGGTCTGGGTTTGCCAGGTTTTCCTTTGCCAGTTTGAGCGGTAACTTCTTACCCAGCCAAGTTAAATAAGAAAAGGAAGCAATAATGGGATGTACTTTTTTAAGATTGGTGGCTTTCCGCCCGTTAAGTTGTAGAATCTTGGGAGGTTTGTGCACTGTGCAAGAAAAAAGAGCTTGTTACTAGGCTCAGAGATCCATACCTTCACTGAGGTTGTGGTTTGTGGGGTTTTAGACACCTCAACAGATGCTGCTGGCCGAGCTGAAGACACTGAAGTTGTGGTATGAGAAAAAAAAAGCATCAGAATTATGTTATTATAAAAAACTTTTCTTAAATATAATCACTGAAAAATATCTAGCAGGAGTTTGCTATTGGTTGTACAGTACTTGAAAATATTTATTAGGAAAACCAGTTCTTTTTTGTTAATTCCAATATTGCCTCTATTTGTTACACATCATATGTGCAGTAGAGATATGTGTGAAAACCAAAGGTTCTCACATATATTTACTGCACTGAACTAACTTTTGTAAAAAAAAAAAAATAAATTCTTAATCTGCATATGAGAAGTTTCAAAAGAAGTTTATTTTGTGTTTCTATGAGCTTGCATTTTTTCCATGTTAGCTTTTCACACAACCTTAATATATTTAAATGGCACAACGAATCTCGCTTTGCAATAGTTTGTGAAGTTGTTCGAGAGACAACGCTTAACACTTGCTGCACAAAGTGATTCCAGAGTTTGTTAATCCTTCTGAAACAAAAGGGATTCACCCAAATTCTAAGAATTGCTTGGAACCCGAACTGCCACTTACAGAGCTATTTCTTTTTCTAGACTTTTCTTAATAAGGCAGCAGAACATCAGCTTGGAACACTATCATTGGGGATTTGTTTTCAGAATATTATTAGTAGCATTTCAGTGAAGTGGAAACGAACCTGTGCTCTGAAAAGAAACTGGATCCTGGGGAAGGGCACTCTGGTAAAAGCCATGAATTTGAATTCTACAGGGATGATTTGCTATTTCGAAAAAGAAATTTCAAAGCTTAGTCTGTGAATAAGAATCAGAACCTGTAAATCTGAAGCTATGACCGATGGACTCTAGTAAACACCTCAACTTGTGTCATGTTTCAAGTATGAAATGTATCCGGTGCTTGGAAATGTGAACGTCATGATGTGTGTGTAGAATGCAAAAATAAGCGTTTATTTTTGATTGTTCATAATGCGAGAGCCATCCGCTGCTATAAAGTTCAGAAACTAAATGTCTGAAGGTGCAAGCGAACCAGTTTATTAGACTGGAGAACTGCTGAAATGGATCTTGTTCTATAAAGCTTCCTTGGAAGTGGAAATGACAGCTAATGAGTCAGGAGGAACTTTTGGTTCTTTTAATATTTTCTACTATAGAACAAAGTTAAGCCTCAAAGGCTTAACTTTAACAGATTAATTACCAAAGCCTTCAGTTTGATAATTAATCTGTAGGAGCTACAGTAAAATACGTTGTTCACGAGGGGAAAACGATACATCGCTTTTTTACTTTGTTCTGTCTGTGGGGTGTGTGCTGAGGAGTCTGGCCTTCATTTTATTTTATGGATTCCATTTGGGATCGTTGCTTGGTCGGCTCATGGGTTCCGGTTTTAGTTCTGGAACGTCACTCAAAATCAAACAAAACCGTGGGAGCGACAGAAGGAGAATTACGATGGTGATACTTCAGTTAGAGACGGTGGTGGTATGAAACCTGTCTTGTTTTCTAGTCAAAGAGTAGATCCCGAACCTATTTGGTGTTGTTCATCCCAGGTATTTTTCGGTTCGTTGCCTGTAACTACCACGCAGTTGTAACGCGAGTTGAATTTAAACAAGGCACGAAGGTGTTCCCCATTCTTTTGCTCTGAATCTCGGGGATTTGACGTACCTCAGTGCCTATGTGAGCTGTTAAACCTCATCCGGGCAGGTCAGCACGGCAGCGAGATTCCTGCCTAAATGGTCGCTACTGCTGCCTTCCCTCCTCGTGTTTCCTCATTTCTGCTCTGGTGGTTTTTTTTCTCAAGTGTTAGCGTCCTGAGGCGAGGATGGGAGATCTTCTTGTGGTTGGTTGGTTTATGTTGCGACGATCCAGCATAAGAAACTCTTGTCGATTTTGGATCCCCAAAATGCTGCCATGATACACTGAAGAACTGGTTCTCCATTTACTTTAGAGCAGTTTGTTAAAGAGATGGAAACCCGATGCAAATATTTTTTTTTTTCTGTTTTCATATTTTTGAAGGAACTTAGTTAAAGGTAGATTCATAACCAAGCATCACGTTGTTTATATTATACATGTTTACACTGTTGTTGACTGCCTCGGTTTAGTATAGATTTATGGAAATAATCTTCTTGCCTTTTCTCTTTTTTTCCCCTTTTTTTCCTTTAGAATTGCCAAAATGCTTTGGAATTCTTAAACGGTTCAAAAACTGAAGTCTCTGAGGATACAAAATCATAAGACCACAAGAAGCAGCAAGGAGGATTCAGTGCCAATGCAGCAACAAAAAAGACAGCCAGAGTTAGTGGAAGGAAATCTTCCTGTTTTTGTTTTTCCTACAGAACTTATATTTTATGCAGATGACCAGTCGACACACAAGCAGGTGTTGACTCTATATAACCCCTATGAGTTTGCCTTAAAATTCAAAGGTGGGTTTCTTAGGTTAAGTTCTACTTAAGGGTTAGTTCATCTTGAACGGTCCGATTATAATTCATGTAACCAATCATGTATGTGACACGACCAAACTCGTGTCTTGATGTGCATCTGTTGATGAAGTCGGTGAGGGAATTAATCCGCGATCTGTTACCACTCCCGTCCTTTTCATTGCAGTTCTTTGTACAACTCCCAACAAATACGCGGTGGTTGATGCTACTGGTGCAGTGAAGCCTCAGTGCTGTGTTGATATGTAAGTAAAAGTCAGTTGTTTGTTGTTCGTTTTTTTTTCTGATGTATGGCAGTTGATTGTCTTAATTTCCTTTATTATTTGAGAGGTAGTAGATGACAGCATGTGTGGTATAAGCTAAGTTGTATAAAGCTATGTTTTCCTACTCTCCTATATTCTTGTGGCCATCTGGTCTTTGCTATTCTTTCACTCTAGGGCAGAGGTATTACAATATCGGAGATATTTTCTTCTCTAATTTTGCCTTTAGACATAAATAAAATGCTAGTAAATGCATCCTGTAGTATAGTTTGTAAACCAACAGCGAGAGTAATATGAGCCTCCTCTGAGTGCATTTTTTGTTAGAAATAACAAGAAAAGCAAGACCCCCAGGATTGGGATTTCTGTGTGAGAAATATTTGTTTGCAAATTGACAAAATTAAAATGTATGCAGTTCTACTAAGCACGTGTTCCTGGGCTGCGTTTAGTGCAGGTACTTTCGCCTACCTTGCACCACCCCTCTTGTGCTCAGATCTCTCTGTCTCCCCTTTAATTGTTTCTCCTGTCAGGTCCCAACTCAGTAATAGGGAAAACACGGCGGCCAGTTAAGTGACCACAGTAATGAGTAAGGTCTGTAGGGTGCTGTAATTCAAAGCAGAGTAGGTATATAAATGCAAACAGACTACCTTTTTTCATCTTCCATTTGCCGTATTATTTCTGTGTTGCTGTACAGATAACAGCTAAAAAATGTATGAAGGATTTAAAAGAGCAGGTTCAGCTTTCTGATTAGAAATTTGCAAACTGTGGGACACTTTCTGGAATCTCTGCCTAATAAATGGCCCCGTTAAAAAACCCAAACACAAACCCTCCGCTATTGAATGATCCATCTTTTGCGAAAGAAATAATATTGTGGTTGGGGAATGGCTCTTTCCCATAGGTGTAATTTGGAAAACCCCAAGAACCTGGAACTGAAAAGTTTCAGTGGGCAGGGGCAACAGTCCTAAAACTGGAACAAATCAGGTCAGAATGTACCAGTGTATCAGTGAGCTATCCTGCTCTTTAGAACACATTTACACAAGCTTGTTTACATTTGGTTAATCTTAAACAAATGTTTTGTGTTCAATCAAGGAAAATAAGACATATGCACGTTTCCAAGGGGATTTTGTGCGTGCAGCAAAAGCCCCATCCCATTCCAACGGCTGCTGTCTAAGGGCAGTGTTTACTGCTAGGATATGAGCAGTACTATGCAAGTATGGCCACGTGCCAGAGAAACAGATATTCTACAGAGCTTCCAATTATGCAACGGGCTCTAAAAAGCAACAGGAGAATGTATCTGTTTATAAGGGTCTGCAGCAAACATCTCTTTGCTTGGCAGCAGATGCGTGTTCTCTTAGCACAGCGTTATGTAAAGATTCTCTTTAGGTCGGTAGTTAGTGCCCTGGTATTAAGAGTAGAAATTTAGAAGGAAGTGTTGAAGGAAGAAGGAAGTGGTGAATCTGCTGTCCTGATATCCCGAGATCTGTATGAATTAGGATGGTCAGGAGGGGAAAAGCCTTTTGTTTTCATGAAGGCAGTTGCCCAGCCAACACTCAACTTGCTGAAAGCCCGTCCTGAGCGTGCTCTTTGGCCTCTGAAGTGACGTAAAATTACGTACGTTCCCGTAGCCTTCTCGCTTGGGGGATGACTTAGTCTCTGTTTCCTTGTTGAATAGTCTATTCAGACTAGAGACCAGTTGCAAGCACTGGCTATGTGTTAGTGATTGTAGTTATCTTGATGCAATACAGTTCCTTTAAAGGAGGACTGAAACACAAAAATCTCTTGCAGTGTTTTCTATATATTATACATATACTATTCATATATATATGGCTAACATGTATTATATATTATCACAAAGACAGGTTTCTTGAAGTAGTTTTGAGACTACTATCCTGTATTAGTAAGTGTAGAATAATTTTTTTCCCCTCAGGAGATGGCAATCTTCTTGAAGCCAAATCACTTACATGGAGGTATTTTTATTTTTTTTTTTTCAGATTAACTATTGTTACCTTAGAAATTTAGCAAAGCCTTTCACAAAAAAAAGAGGCTTCCACTTTGGAAAAAATAATTAAAATTGATATTAACCCAGATACTACTTCAAAACCTTAAATGTTGTAGCTTTTTCATGCTAGATATGCATTTTCATAATCAATCATAAATGCAGAGAGGAGGCTGTTGAGCAGAACACTGCTCAGAGATCTGCATTGCCTCCGATTAGTGTTATTTTAAAACCATGCCTTTTGTAGGTCCCACGTAGAATTTTTCCCATGAAATGCCATAAAACTGGAAGGAATGCAACAACTATCACCCCGTCTTACTGTCGAAGCCGCCTTTGGTCACCATATTCAAAACAGCAGAGCAACAGAGCGATTGCTGCACAGTGAGCAGGTTTACCAAGGAAGTAGGTGACAGTCTAGCTCTAACTCAGAGGATATGTCTACACTGCAGCCTGAGTTGTGATTGCAGCTTGTGTAGCTACACCAAGTGTAGCTCTTGGTAGCAAGTGATCTCTGCAGCCTCATGTGCTGGAGGTAGCTCTGACAGTGCGGAGCTCTGCTGTTGAGAGCCAGATTTACTCATTGATAGATGAGAAATGTTGATGTAAATACGTAGCTGTCGTTTTTCCTGCCTTGTTACGTCCTTTAATGGTGGGCTTTTGATTTTGAAACTCCCTTTACATCTAGCTGACTCTTGTTCATAGAGGGAATGAGGTTTACTTCTGAGGAAGTATAATTGTAAAGCTTTGAACCTGGTTTCCTCAAAAAGCTACAGCTTCTGCCATCCTCTATCCGAGCGTTTGGCAGCCCTACTTTTCTTCTTTCCTTCTCTGTGCAGTCCCCACCATACCTTTTAAAATCATTGGCCAGCATCAAAAGAACTTTGATAAAGGAGGAAGGATCTTTCAGATAATTGATGTTTCTTGCCAGTTAGGAGCTAGGCTTCAGGTTGAGGCATGGGTTTGCTAGAGGTAGAGAATCAACTGTTCTTTCTGGCTCGCCAACTGGAGCGTAGGTATTTGGGACCCAAAGGGACCGAACGTAAGGAGGGGAGAGAGAAGCCAAGACCCAATTTTCAAGAACATTGAGTGATGGAGGAGGTAACGGGGATCTGGACTATGGCAATGTATCGGTGTCAAGGGGGAAAGGGGGGAAGCATTGGGATGTAGGATGTAATTCCCCGGGAGACACGCTACTTTTAGTTCCTCTGTTTGTAAATGTTGTTTTCATTTGCAGCGTGATTCGTCACAGAGATGTTCGGGCATCTTACTATGGTGTGATAGATAAATTCCGTCTACAAGTGTCTGAGCAGAGCCAGAGGAAAGCATTGGGGAAAAAGGAGATTATTGCTACTCTACTTCCGTCTGCAAAGGAACAACAACAACAAAAGGAAGAGGAGGAAAAACGAATAAAAGAACACCTGGCTGAAAGTGTCTTTTTTGAGCAGACTTTGTGTCAACCAGGTACCTGAAATCTTTTTACTTCTCCTGTCTTCTAATCAGTTGTGAGCGATACGAGTAACTGGAAAGACTGGACTAAAATTTTAAAATAATTCTTTTTACTTACCTGTAAGACTGCTGTCTCGATCACTGGGGGATGATAGTGCCCAAGACCCCAAATTATGGCTATTCTGCTTATGCTGTCTCGATTACTCGAGACTCTGCTGCCCCGCACTTGCATGTCGTGCCTTGGAGAGTACATTCTCTGTTCCTCCGTGGCAGCAGCTGAGGAGACCTTATCTGCAAAAGGATGGTAGTTATTTTTTTCCCTTGGGCTCTTTCAGAACATATGCCCCTTCTGAGTTTGTTCCAGACCCTTAATCCTCCGTTTCCTGCTGAGCAGGAAATATTGCCAGAACATCTTCTGAAGTGCTGCTTGTTCTGCGCCATCTCCTTTGTCCGTCACACGAGTACAGAAAAGCACCGTTGCCAGCTGAAAACTCTGCATGTTTCAGACATGAGAAAGTGAAGCAACAATCTTGGGCAAATCCTGGACTGAACAGATAAATTGAAGCAGTAGGGGGAAGATTTAGAAAGTATCAGGTTATAGCAAAACCGAATCTAAATTGATTCTTGACTTGACAGTCAAGAATCTTGTTACTTTTACTGATTTATGCTATAATATTCTTATCACTGTTTTATTCTTCCTTACAAGAACAAAAATCAATTCTAGAAAAGAGATGAATCTGCTTGAGAGCGTCCCTCTTGTTAAAACCAAACTGTTTCACTCTTTATACACAGTTTGTTGGCTGGTGAAACACCTCTTATTTAAAAAAAACCCATCAAGATAGGTACTAGTAGGCTACGTGGTTAGAGCAAACCCACCCGATCTCTGGGCTCACAGAACAAGATGTCTCTGTGATAGTTGTTCTGGTACAGAGGGTTTGAACCATCCTGAACAACCTGATACTGGTTTTAATCCAAATGCTATTTATCTGCTTAAAACCCTTGGTGACTACATTATAGTGCTTACAGAACACCAGTAAACAAAGCAACTGCAGTCTTTGCATGTAACCTGCAACCTTGAAATCACACATTCAGGGAATTAAAATAGGATACGTATTGCTAGTTGCCGAGGATAGAAGAGCGGGATAAAAACATGGGTCTTAAGAATTTGGTTAGAGGTATTCAACTAACATGTTCCCAGCTCTTTTCAAAGATAACGTGATGTGCTTTTGAGTAGGTTCCAGCTGTTAAGCTGCCATAGAGGGTACGAGGGACAGTTCATCTGTAGTTTGCATTTCCTTATTCTGCTGATGCTGGGCTGTCAGAGGGGCTCACTCTCGCAGACTGTAAAGTGAGATTCTAATATTACTAATATTACTAATCTGTGGTATATAAACTGGTTCAAGGTGCAGCCCATGAATCCTCTAAGGAAGGATGAGGAGCTCATCTGGCCCGAGAACTTGTGCTCTTGCCGTAGCCCAGAGGTGTAAGCAGTTACCTGCCCGTGCAGCTCTTTGAAACGTTCTTTCCTAATTGATTGCTAATCACGGAGGGAACATATCAAGGAGTGGAGTCAGGATGCGGGGTGAAACCTCAAGCACTGCTGAAACATCCAGCTGCCATGAGCGTGTGTGTGTGTGTGTATAGCTGCTGGGCCTGGCAGGCTCCCTTCCTCCTGAAGGGAGGGGTTGGGGGAGTCATGTGAAAACAAGTTGCAGCATCAGAACAGGGAGCAGCCTCCTCCGCTGTGAAATGAAGGAGGTTTAGAAAGGTGGGTTTAAAAGTTGTTTTCCACCCCTTCCAAACTCCAAAGGGAAAAGAGGCTCTCGGGATATCGCCGCTCGAACGTACCGCAAAACAGTTCTGCGGACTGTTTAGCCTTTTTATTGGTTGGAGATTCCTTACAGTTGGTTCTATCTTGTTTTTCAGAAAACAGAACTGCCTCGTCGGGGCCTAGTTTACTAACAGTCTTCCTGGGAATAGTGTGTGTTGCAGCACTAATGCTACCTACATTGGGGGAAATGGAATCCCTGGTGCCTCTCTACCTCCATTTAAGTGTGAATCAAAAGTTAGTAGCTGCTTATGTTTTAGGTAAGTGTTTTGGAGTTTGTCAATCTTTTCTTGCAACTTCTGTGACTTGAGAAACTTCTCCCGTGTTTGCTGGTGGCTTCAGGAGAAAAAGCACCGGATCGCATTCTGGTTTACATCTTCACTTACATTTTACCTTGCAGCTATAGTGATATCAGGGTAGATAGTTACTGTAAGTATTTTAGACCAGATTTTAGTTGATCCTTATTATATACAGGCCTCTACATGTTAACTTCACCTTCACTTGGTGACTGGCTGACTGTAGTCAGCTGCCAACAAAACCTAGTGGGATGTGCTGTTTCTTATTCTTATATTGGAACAGTTCCTCTCTTGCCGAAGCTGGATTTCTTCTGGCCTTTTTTCCTTCTTCTCTTTCCACCTGAGGTGAGCTGGTCCGAAAGGCTCCGTTCTCTCCCTTCCCAACAAGCAGTTGAAATGCGTGGAAATAACTTGTCGTAAACCCTTGCTCAGAGACCACCCACAGTTCTCCCCGCTTTGTAACGAGCTCCTAAATCAGCAAGCGTGGATAAGTTGCGCCTTTCATTTGTTAGGACTGTGTTTTCTGTAACTTTCAGATTTGAAGAGCGCTCACGCTAAACTCAATTCTCCTGTCAGCCCTGGCAGAAATGAGGATTTAAAGGAAGTGAGCTAGGCAGCTTCAAACTGATAGCTAGAGGTGAGGCAGTCGGGGGAAAAGATGCAAGTTCTTGGCAGTTAACGCGCACACTCCGTTGACCGATTGACGCAGCTCATTCTGCTGAAACGCTTTGAAAACTCGCTCGTTACTCTTTGCTTGAGCCGATGGTGATGTATTTTCAGGTCAGGACCTTGCAGTAATCCCCGCTTTGTTTTTTCTCTCTACTTTTGAAAATGACTCCAGGTTCTGCTGGAGTTAAACCATTTTGACTTTACACATTTGCAACAGTTTAACCTGTTTCTGGATTCACATTCATTATGAAGCTCTTACAGATTTTGATTCCTTCGGTAGCAGCGGTTTTAGCATTCGTGAAAAGAGCCTTCTGCTCACATAGAAAGTTGATTGCTCCTGAGAAGATGAAACCACTTTCTTCCGCAATGAAGTACGACTGGATTGTGTAGCAAGGGAGGTTAATACCACACCAGCTGAGTTATATGATTTTTTAGAAGTATTTGCTTTCCAGAACTGAGAGAAACCCTTTATTGCCTGAAATTCCCGATACAAGTGGCATAGGCTGTCCTGTAGCACCTTCCAGAAGCCTCTGTTATTACTCTGTGATGCTTTAGATAATCCAAGTCGAGGCCCTCAGCGGTTGTGCTAGCACGGATTGCCTAAGCTAATACAGACCTTAAGAAAGAGCTGAACTGCAATTCCTCTGGAGTGGAGAAATTGCTAATCCAATGGAAGGCAGCGTTACAGCTCTGGTCTGTCATGAACATGCTTCTGTCTTCAAAATCATCGTTAACAGGTTACATCAGCCTGGTTTGGACAGATAGGAAAATAGTCTCCAAAATGTCTTTATCTGTGGTGAGATCTGTAGGTTTGAGCTAAGCTCTCTGCAGCGAAAGGCTGTTATATTAACATCATCTGAGCCTGCAAGAAAGTCAGATTGCCTAAGAAGTGATGCATTAGTATTTTTTGATGTTACATAAGGTTGGAATTCAAGGAGCCCTGATGTTTTTCCCATCTGCCTCTTTGCCTTGTGCAGTTAACTCACGGCTACGAACTTGCCAATTTGTATTTTTTCCTGTATCAGCACATAATTCAAGTGAACTTTTCAGTGTGGCATGAGTAGGTTTATTAGCCCCACATTTCCTGCTTTCCTCTGTTTTTAACCTCTATCAGAGCAGAGTTTTTTCCCCCCCCTCCTTCTTTAAAGGCCACAACAAAGAGTCTGTAGAAAGCTCCCTGTGCAGCCCGACGAGGAAGCTTAACATCTTTGGCAAAAACTGGTCTTTGATCAGTTATTCTGCACAGAGCAGAAAGAAAAATGTCTTGGAGCCTTCAGCTCATCTGCCTTACTGATGATTCTGCATTTGAATTACACTGCCCCTAACTAGCCCCCCCTGTAAGCTGGTGTTACAATCTCAACAGTGAGATTTTCCAGGAGGGAGATCAAGAATTGTTTGGAACATTTATAGCTTCTCTGACATTTAGTTAGTAGATACACTGCACTTCAGTGTTGTTTTGGGGGTTTTTAAACACAGTTTTTGACTGTATCAAAATTCGGGGCGATACTTTTAATATTTAAGTGTATATACGAATATCTTCTGCTTGTATTTATGCACTTTTACCTTATTAATTGGCCTGTGACAGCGTAAACCTTTCAATGGTTTAGTCAGTGAAAATAAAACGTTTAGTTCTTAATTCTTGTCTTGCAGGTCTCATCACCATGGTTATTTTGAGAACATGAGCAATGAGTTACTAGGATGTCAAACACCTTACTGTATATTCACATCATGAATGTGGACTGCCTTTTACTCCCCTTTGGCTCATTAAGGCGCTAGCAAACCTGTCCAGTGATTTAAGATACCTTCAGAAGTGTAATATATTTTAACTGTGTATAATAAATGAAAGACTCAAAGCACTTTTCGGTGCTTCTGTAACAGACAGCTACGAAATGTTCAGTGATACCTGTGAAAATAATTTGAAAAACTTTTATATCTACGCCTACTGTAAAAAAAAAAAAAATCCTTATTAAAGCAACCTTTGTTATTTTTAGTCTATGTTCACATCAGTGCGTGCTCACTCTAAAAGCCACCTGTCTTCTGTAAAAAACGTTCCTTTGGTTTGTGGTTGTACGCGCTGAGGCTGGTGCCTGACACTTCTGTATCCGCACCAGAAGGATGAGAGTCATGACCGATCATTGAAGAAAACGAAAAATTCCATCAGTGAAACTGTGAAATAAACCATGAATTTTAGGTGAAGAATTCTCCAGTTCCTTACTTCATCATTACCGGTAGATTGTCGACCGCTCGTTTTCTCTACCCGGGGAAATAATTTCTGCAACAGCCATTTTGTATCACAATTGTAGACAATAAAAATCAAGTTCTCTAAGCAGATCCTTTCATTTTGTAGGGATGCATGCAATTTGTCAACTAAGAGGCATTAACAGAAATTGAACTCGCAACTAATATAAAATTCACCTTTTTTTTTGTTTTTTTTGCCATTTTAGAGACCAAACTAAGTCTAGGAACAAAGGCATTTGTCCACACCATCCCTTCCCCCACAGCTGAGATTGGGGATTTCTTTTGTATCAGAAACTCCTGCTCAAATTCTAGTTTGATATTCTAGGTGAACATTTATCTTGTTTCATACAGTATTTCCCTTCATTTCCTTCAAGTAATTCCCTTGACATTTCATTGTTGAGAGGGTCAGTTTTGAAATATTTCTACTGAAGGGCTGCTGATGCTGCATTTGACTCTCACACACATACCTTTGTTTATAGGAAATCTATACGTTATGTTCTGATCTGTATGAAAAACATTTTGGAAATTAAACCTCCTTTCACCCCTGCATGTTCTGGGTCACATGTCTGCTTATGCATGGAAGTACAAAGAAACCATGCAGGTAACAGTGTTGCTTATAAAAAAAAAAAAGGAGAAAAGTTGACTTTAAGTTGTTAATCACTGTACATTTTTTCTTACCTATAAGTCAGTCTTTCAAGGGCAATAAAACGTTACTTTATTTTTATTCTCAGATGAACTGAGATTGTGTCATCTATTAGTGTCAGATGATAGAGAAAACAAACATCAACATTTGCTAAAAAAGAAAAAAAACAAAACAAAACCAAGTCCCTGACTGGTTGGAGAAGGCCGTGTTCCAGAGGCTGGGCTGGAGACATCGTGCTGCCGAGACTGTGTTTGGGTGGCAGTGGTAATTCTCATTTTCATGAGCTGGTTTAGCCTGCTGCTTCTTGAAGAAGGGTCAGGGAGATAAAACTGCTGGGTGGGAAATCAGCCTGGCTGTTATATATTAACAGAGGCACTTTATTGTGCCCAAACAGATCCCCCCCAAAAAAAAACCAACCAAAACCCAGCCCAACCAAACTATTAACCTGCATTTTTTTTCTCCCATATCTTGGAGTTCCAGTCACAGGATTGTATTTTGCCAGGCTACAGAAGAGAACGAATCCCACATGTGAGAACTGAGAGTCACGATAACCAAGTCCTGACACCTGCAGACACCTTAGTGCTGCAGGACTCCGTGTACCTGAGCCTTGGGAAGTGACATTACAGGACAACAGAGGCCCCAATGGCCAGCGTGCATTGCCAAGGAATTTAAAGAGAAGCCATTGGTTTAGAAAAACAACTTGACCAAAGAAATTGGTAATAAAAAGTTATCAGCAATGAAAAAAGACTAAAACATCGGCCCATTTCTTTTTCAAGGAGGAGGAGCAATACACAGATAAAAAAAGATTAAATGCACAGTGTAACTCAGCAGGTGCAGCTAAAACTGGTGCTTGGCCAAAATAAGCACGACAAATGTGAATTCTGACTTCTTTCTACTTCAGGAAAATTACAGCACACTATAATCACGGATTTAGGCCATTGCTGGGAAAACAAGACCTGAGGACAGTTTCAGTTCAGCACTGGGAGAGGGAATGTATCAAATCCCTAGTAAAATTTTAGCAGGTGGATATGCGGGATTTCTGTTCTCTCAATGCATCTCTCTCTATCATAGAATCACAGAATCATTGAGGCTGGACTAGACCTCTGAGATCACCTAGTCCAGCCTATGACCTAACACCACAACATCAATTAGACCACAGCACTAAGTGCCACATCCAGTCTTTCCTTAAACACCTCCAGGGATGGCGACTCCACCGCTTCCTTGGGCGGTCCGTTCCAGTGTTTAATCCCCCTTTCCATCAGGAAGTGCTTCCTAATACCCAACCTAAACCTCCCCTGGCGCAGCTTCAGGCCGTGCCCTCTCATCCTGTCACCAGTTGCCTGGGAGAAGAGCCTGACCCCCACCTGAGTACACCTTCCCTTGTGGTTGTAGCGAGTACGTACGTCTATATGCACGTGCACAACTCGAGTAGTTAATAGCATTACAGAAGACACCAAATGCCTTTGGAAGCAAAATCTGAAACAGTGAATACGCCTCCTTTTAAAAACACCAGGAAAAGCAGTTAAAGTGTTCACGTCATTTCCCATTCCTGATTTTTAACACAAACATAACAGTCATTTCCTTGAAGTGGTGAAGTATTTTCAGCAGACAGTTAGGAGGCCCTTAAGGTCCTCCAGCAGAAACACCCATCTTGTTTACCCAGCACTTGCTACGGCACCGATACCTCAAAGAAGCAAGGCTGGCAGGCAGGAAGTGGGAGCGCTGCCGAGATCCCTTTCACGAGCCTTACTCCAAGGAGCTGTAGGCTTGGTACATGATCTCCTCTAGGCGCTTGCACTTGTTTGGATCAGAAAATGCCAAGATGTCCCCGTTTTCCCTAAAGAAGTGAATCATAGAGTGCTTAAAACTACAATAGACCCAATAGAAAATTTTCAGAGCTCCAGGGTCAGATGGGGCTTTCAGTTCATTTCACTGGGAATTGCAGCTGATGGAGCCCCCCCAGACGCCGGAGAGGGAGTCAAGTCACTTCACGGGGAGATCACCTGGGAACAGATCCAGCCCCTGCAGAGGGAAATGCTGAGCTGCTGCTGCCGGTTTTCAAACCACGCCCCAGGACGATAACCAAACGGGCTGTCAGATGGTAACAGTCACTGCTCTTAAACAGCTTCACAGTGGCATTTGCAGCAGCTGCAAGAGAAGCCCATGCACAGAAATGAGCCTTCAAGGACAGAGCAGAGAAAACCTTCCTGGAATCGACTGGCTAAGAATTGTCAAAGCCAATCATAGGTTATTTCATTGTATTTTCATAGGTAGGAAGTGTCCGATAACCAACAAGTCTAAACTGGAAAGAGGCTGCCAAACAGCTTTGGCAATAAATCACCATATTTTAGTCCTCGTTTGTCAATGTCTATTTAGGATACCTGGCTTTCCTCAGAGCAGCTTGCCTTCTAAATGCCAAGTTCCATCACCCTTCTCCTTTGTCAGGAGTACGAATCTGGTACTTCAGGCTTACGTGCGTAGGTAATCCATCCCACTGGCAGGGCAAGGCTACAGAAGGGAACTTGCCCGAGCCCGTAAACCAGATCCAGGAACGCTTTGTTTACAGGAAAGAAAGTTCTCAGGTGTCGTGATATATGCTTCGTGATCCAGGGCAACCTCAAAATTTAGGGACCGAGCTGTACAGGTCTTAAGAAAAACAACCCCAAATGTTAAATCACTTTCTCTGCCAGGAGGGAGTTTGAGTCCTTGGGGATAGAGCAGCTCAGGTGCTTTACCCTCTGACTCTGTATGAGACCCTCCTGGCCAAAAAAAGTAGTAAGGGAACAGGCTGCAACACAAAGCATGCAGGGCTGAGTAATCCTGCTATCTGATCCTGCTGCCTAGCTGCATGCAGAGAGAGGGGCTGAGGGGCCATAAAAAAACCCAAAACAAAACCGGTTCTTTTCTATGTCCCTGTAAAACAGGGCACTTAGCTCCTCATAATAGTGCCAGAGAAGGCACAGTCTCTTACTAGAGCTGGAAGAGACACATCCGAAGTTAAAGATGCTGACAGTGGAGTCGTATCTTCCCTGTAGGCAGAGCTTGTGTCTCAGGAAATGAAGACTGACGCTGTTGAGGGAGAGCGCAGGACGCTGTTGCCAGCAGCACATCGCTTGCTTAGTGCTGCTCGACATAAGCTGGTGAAGATTGGGAAACCACCGCTACGCAGTCTAGCGAGAGTCATTTAAAGATAATGACCATATAAATGAAAGGGGTGTAGAGAGCCTGCCTATCCTCAAAAAATGAGCGCTGGAGGAATGAAGAGGGAGGCGATGCGCACAGCCTAACAACCGCGGCCAAGTGCGGGGGGACACGCACTCACTTTTTGGTCTATTTTTGTCTTCTACAGAAGCTCTCTGCTGTTTGCTCTGGATAATGAGCTGTAGCTAATGCATATCAGTCCTTGAAAATTTGCAAAGCTCTATAACCACGCTGACAACGTAATACGGAATTAACATGCGGGCAAAGTAACGCTCGCTGGCCTTTGAAACAGCAGGGACTCTGCAAAGGAATAATTCGAGCAAGATCACAACGGTGATTAGAGCAGCACAATCAAAGCAATGGGTGAGCTCCTCACTGGGAGCACACAGGCCAGTAAGGAGGCCCACCTGAGCAGCAGGCTCCCCGGGATGCCTCTGTTACGGAATATCCCACATCTGCAGCCCCCCTGATCCTAACAGAACAGGAGCTACTAAGAAGGCACAAAGATGACAGATAAAATGCCTATCAGAGATACGGAGTAAAAGAACCAGGAGTCTGTAATGGAGCTTAAAACCATATTTACAGTTAAAAAAAAAATAGCAATTAACAACACAGTTTATAATAACAAAACACAATTTACAAATAACAAAATGAGAGCATTCTTCTCTAGGAAACTGCAGATGCTCCAGGTGGCTTCAGGTATGAACATCAAGGCATTAGCTGAACATAGGCAAATATGTTCAGAGGCAAATAAAGCTCTGCTGTAAGGCTCTGGAATCTTGTGTTCCATCAACATCACCAAACCCACTAGCGCCTTTCCCTCAGGAATCTGCCAGGAATCTCCAAAAATCAAAACTGACTGCTGAAGTGAAAGGATCTGGATTTATTTTTAGCAGGAAGCTTCTCGCAGCGGTTTCGATGCCACGCAGCCCGATTGAAGCTGGCTTGAAAGACACCGCGGTGCGGTATTTCCGTGCCACAAAAAAACAATGCACGACATGCAAATCATGGGTTTGATTTTTCTCCATGCGAAGGGAAAAAATAATCACAAGAACTACATTTCCAAAGATTAGTCCCGGCAGCAAAAAACTGCTCCCGCTTGGGCAGCTCTTCCTGCTTCAGTTGACATCCAGCAAAACTGTAAACATTTAAATGTCATTATTAATCATGGAAGGAAGTCTTAAATAACAAGCATTTTCCAAGGACCTTATTGAAGGAAGTAAAAGAAGAAACTAAACTATCAAAAGAATTTGAAATTTGATAAAGGGCAGATTTGTCCGAGGAATCCTTGTGGGATTGGGGGAGTCTCACCAGTTCCTGGAGGGACAGAGCGGAACCAGCACGAAAAGGCCGTGGTTGGATTTGGTTTAAATGCGCTCAACTCCTCCCCCACTCCAAAATTTCTGTTCCTGAGCCAGCTACTGAAAGTCACACAAGGTTATTCTCCCTCAGTGGGCTGTTGGTATTATTTTTTTTTTTTCCTCTCTCGTGCTTCTACCACAAAACCCCAAGAGGGGAAGCAATCTCTGCTGTTCCAGCATGTACATAGGGTCTGGGTCTTTTAGATGCAGCAGGTGTCTGCTTGGAGGCCACAGAGGAACGGCATCTCCTGACCAAAACCTAGGCTGGCTCTCAGCTGGTCTCAAATTCATCAAACAAGAATGCTCATACCAAAGATACAGAAATGGGAAGACTCTACTGCTACAGGTAAGACAAATGAACAATCAGTCGTTCCAGACATACCCACGAGAAACAGATGCCAAATAAAAAACACGGAGTGACAATTTCCGCATCCGCTTATTGAAAAGGACTCTTGCAAGCCAAGCGCTCCTCTCCGGATCAGTAAGATTTTAATTATTATGCTGTAGCTGTAAATATTCAATTACATTTACAAATATTTTAGCTTGGTGCTTCCAGGAGAAGAAGGATCAACTTAAACTCCATCTGCCAGTTGATGATGAGAAAGGTTGCTTAAAACAGGATGTGAGGAGCTCACACATTTTAATTCTGACTCCTGAAGCTCTCTATTTTAAGTAAACGAGTTACAACTCCAACATATGCAAGAACACAACAGCATCAAGTGAACATTTCTGAAACGCCGACTGCTAAGAAATGCACAAGCTGCTCTCAAGCTGGAAGCTGGCTGATGGAGCTCCCGAGGTCACTCCTGCCTCTACCCTTCACCAGCAAATCATCACACAGGAGCAGGGCTGGACTCACAAATACAGCACCGATGTTAGAACCACAACACACAGTTAGAAATCCAAAGATCTCGGTCTCACCGCTACAAGACTTTGGAGGCCTGTTTTGTTTGTACAGGTTGCTGATCATTCACAGTCAGATTTTCTGAAGAAAGGTGGAAAGAACAAATTTAGGATTAAGTTCGCGCACAAATCTCAGGACCACAGGCAGCTGTTGCGTGTTCAGCTCAGCTGCCTTGCTGACAAGACCCACGAGACCCCAGCAAGCTAATCTGGCTGATGCACGGGCTCATTTTTCCTGGCGCTTGTACCTCTCTTCTAGCCTGAAGTATCCATTCCTCTGCTAAATGCAGTAACCACCAAAGTGCTCCTTCCAAAAATACAGTCCCCCCGAGCACTGGCACGGTTATCGATGTTCCCTCAGCAACTATGTCATTCTGGAGAAGGTGGAAGGAAGAAAAACACCTCTCAGTTGTCAGGGAAGACGCGCTGGCCCAAGACGTGATTTAGCTGCCAACAAATCCCGCGGGATAGTTTTCAACCAGACCAAGAAAGTGCCGAGCACAAGCCGGCCTTTGGAACGGTGCCGTTCGAGAGGAGGGGCAGAACCTGGCAGAGAAACAGCTGTACGCTGCAGAATAAAAGAATTTATATGTAATAATATAGATGTATATATTAGATATTTTTAATATTCTGTATGATCGTAATACTTCAAATAGGGCCTCAGAAAGTTGCCCATTTCTTCTCGAAGACGAAGGTATGGACACTTGTAAGATAAACTGGGATCAGTTAAGGAACGTCGTGTGTGATAGTCCTGTAACCACGACACTTCATCAAGAAAAACTCCAATGTTCATTGTTCCTGAGGAAATGGGGAATTAGTAAACCCGAGGTAATACTAACAGCATGAGTTACTACGTGAGTACAGGGTTATTAGGCACATCGTGTAACACCCTAACTGCCCCAAATCCAGAGACGTATTTTACAGGATAATTTGGTTTCAAAATTTAGGATTTCATTTCAGTGGAAAAAAAAAACCAAACAAATGACACATCTCCTGACTCCAGGGTGCAAAACTGCAGCTTCTTGATGACACGGACAGACAAGAAACTGAGATGCCTTTTTCCCTTACCGTCCACCAGCCAGCTGTAGCTTCTGTCTTCCAAACTATTTCATCACAACTTCCTCCAGGTATAAACTGGGGACAATTTAGCTAGTAAAAGTCTTTTGAAAATGTTCAGGTTTATTCCTCTTCTTCCAGAGTTGTTACAGAACTTTAGGATAGCAAGGCACTAGGAGAACAAAAAGTGCTGCAGATTTTAAGGCCAACTTAAGATGTGAACTAGATAACTTACATGTAAAACGGTGGAAGTGGGTTACAAGAGATAATTTGATTTAGAAAAGGAAAACATTTAATCACAGATGAAAACAAGAACACGGTTACCTCTCTAACAAAGTGCAGAAACAGCAAAGCACATTAATGGTTTTCATTTATTGGCACTTATTTGAAAAACAGCATAAATACTGAACAGAAAACAGACAAACTGACCCCACAGGCAGCTATTAAACGCCTCTACTGATGCATCTCTCTAAAAAGACTAGAAGAGACACCAGCAGGTTTGTTCTTAAGAAACAAGCAAGATTTAAAGAAAAAAAAAAAAAAATAAAGCCTTGCCCTCACCACAGAAGAGTGATCACACAGCAACTCTTTGGCACATACCTGAAATTGCGAAACGAAACTGTGCTGTGTTAGACAGAGAGCAAACAGACACGAAACACCAGCTTGTCCATCTGGCACAGGGATGAAGGGCAGCCTGGAGTTTAGAAGGAAGTGCAATCAGCAAGTTGGTTATTAGAATAATTTAAGAGGCATGAAAGCAGAAGTAAACCATGTGGTGTGTTACTTGAACCAAGAAAAACTACTAAATACATTCGGTTTTCTTTCTACGATGAGGATATATGGAAACTAGTCGTTGGTCCTCAGGTCACCAGATCTTTGCACTCCAGGTTGTCCATTGCTAATTTTGATGGCTGCTGTCAATCAAAGCTTCATCCACGTGACTCTTTCACAGCAGAGTTCAGAGCGGGCTCTTCTCCTGCTTGAGGAAGTTTCCATACTTCTCTCGCTTTATTACACATTACAAATATTTAGTGTTTAAAAAACAAAAGCTTTCGCTTCAGATATTAACCTCTCTGAAGAGAAGGCTTCAAACCACATAGTACAGCTGCGTACACATGTACAAACGGGGATCTAGCTGGGGAAGTTCAGCTGCAGGAGCCGACAGGAATCAACTACCAAAATGAGGTCGCCACTGGAAAATCTGAAACAACCACCTACGGTGGGGTTTGCAGATTTTTCCTCCCGTTTGGGGGATTTCAGAGTTGCGATCAGGATGTCTCAATCCACGGGCTTTTGCAATGTGGTACAAGAATCCCCAAACATCTGATTACCAAATTCTAGGCTTCCGATCAGCATCTGAAGTTTTCTACAGCAGAAAAAAAATGATGCCGTTGTTTGAGGAAGCGACATCAGGAGATTAAACATGTTTGATTGCCTCTGCCTGTAAAAAAACATTCATCACCCCTCACTGTACTTCATAGAACCATAAAATGGCTTGAGTTGGAAGGGACCTTAAAGATCATCCAGTTCCAACCCCCCTGCCATGGGCAGGGACACCTCCCACTAGACCAGGTTGCTCAGAGCCTCATCCAGCCTGGTCTTAAACATCTCCAGGGATGAGGCTCCACAACTTCTCTGGGCAACCTGTTCCAGTGTCTCACCACCCTCAGAGTAAAGAACTTCTTCCTAATGTCTAATCTGAATCTCCCCTGCTCTAGTGTAAAACCGTTGCCCATCGTCCTATCACCACACACCCTTATAAAAAGTCCCTCCCCAGCTTTCCTGTAGCCCCCTTCAGATCCTGGAGGCTACTATAAGGTCTCCCTGGAGCCTTCTCTTCTCCAGGCTGCACAGACCCAACTCCCTCAGCCTGTCCTCATAGCAGGGGTGCTCCAGCCCTCTAATCATCCTTGTGGCCTCCTCTGGACCCTCTCCAACAGATCCGTGTCCTTCTTGTGTTGGGGGCTCCAGAGCCGGATGCAGCACTCCAGGTGGGGTCTCACAAGAGCAGAGTAGAGGGACAGAATCACTTCCCTTGATCTGCTGGCTACACATTTTTTGATGCAGCCAAGGACACGGTTGGCTTTTTGGGCTGCCAGCGCACAATGCCCGCTCATGGTATTTGTCCCGCAAAAGCCATACGAGGATCAACACTGTCTTTTAAAATAATGCACTTCTGAGGTACTAAATACTAAAACCTCGGGATTTAATGTTGTGTTCCAAACATTATTACTGTATTTCCCTATTAAAAGACCTTTGATAAAGCATTTACTTCTCTAATACGTCATCTAAATGGTGAAGAAAAATAAAATAATACAAAACATCCGAAGAACGTTCCACACCTAATTTGGAATTAGTCACAACAGCAGTCAAGATCATCAATAAAATCCAACATATCAATTTAAGTTGATAATTCACCAACTTTCTTTTGACATCTGTTAGAACACGGAATTGATTAACAGCCAATCATAAATAGAACGCAAGAATCAGTTCCTCCCCCAACCCCCCAAATACTCCCCCTTTCATACGAAGAACAAAGTATATAAATAACTAACACTTGTGGAATAAAAACAAATTAGTAAGATGCTTCATTGGTTTCAAATCGAGGACAAATGTGAATGTTATCTACATAAGCACCACTTTATGTTAGGGAGGACACTGCCTGGTGGCTGTTGGAAAGCCACGTCGTCCACAAGCGGAAGGTACGTGCGGTATCGGTAACTTGTGCCCAGAATTAATTAATAGCTCGCTTACTGATGTTAGCATCAAATAGGCTTGCAATTCAAATGCTTACTGTATTTTAGTAAATGTCATACAAATCACTAGAAATGTGAATTCCTCCTCAAGGAACTATTCTGGAAGTTTTCTAGAAATCATGACATTTCTGGAAGTTCCTATGAGGAACAGAATCAGTTACGCGCAACAGAAAGTCTTTTGGATAGCCAGCCTGTTTCTCGGTGTCCGTTAGCAGACATCTGCTTCTCAATTAATAGGTAATTTAGCTGTAAGATCTACTGGTAAAAAAGGAGATCTGGAGTCAGAAAGTGAGACTGGAGAGTCTGTGTTGGTGCCAACTTCAGCTGGTGAGTCGCAGGAAGAGCCTGCGCTGCTTCTGTTGTCATCGAGAGCATGTGACGACAGGCTGAAAAGACAGTAACGTCGAGACAGGAGAAATGAAGTTTTAAATACTAGCTTCCGTTCATTACAAAGCCGTTTTTAAAACAAATAGACGTCTCTGAAGGAACAGTAAGCTCTACGATTTGAAATAAACCTGCAACTACACACCCTGCAGTCACTTCCAAACAGACAAATCACATTCTGCCAATTTTCCCCTTCAGCTCACCCAGAAATAGCGTAGAGAGGAGAAGCGTCAGTGGAGCAGAGCGATTCATTGCAATCTTTACCCCATCCCCTACCAGGTCTTGGGCTAACATACATCCAGAGGCTTCTTTTGCCAGGAGAGCCAATGATAAAACTGTACATATTTCGGCTGTACCATTCACTACACATTTCACAGAACACAAAATTATAACTGGGACGGATTGCCCAGAGAGGTGGTGGCTGCCCCATCCCTGGAACCATTCCAGGTCAGGTCGGACAGGACTGTGAGCAACCTGCTCTAGTGGCAGATGTCCCTGCTCCCTGCAGGGGGGTTGCACTAGATGACCTTGAAAGGTCCCTTCCAACCCAAAGTATTCTATGATAACTAGAGGTGATCTATGTATGACCAGGGAGAGCATCAAAGCGGTTTTAAAATTACCATCTCTCAAGCCAAGACGCAGCAAATGAACTTGCACTGCTCTTGCCTGCTGTGAATAGGGTGTGTTTTCCAAGTACCTTTAGAACACCTATTTTACTATTGCCCCTACAATGGGCTCTGCACATGAGCTGCGAGGAAAAAAGGTCAGGAGCACTGTGAACAGCCCTGTCTTGATAGTTGTGTGGGCACACCCTGTGTATTATTAACCTACTGACTAAAATACTAAACTAAAATCCCCTGCTATTTCAAGTCATTGCGATTTTTAACGTAGTATTTTTTATCTCCTCTTAGCAGGGAAGGGCAGACAGGATAATTTTCCTACGTGACTAAGAGCAAAGGAAAAAAAAAAGGAAGGGAAAAAAAAATTTAAAAAAATCAAAACCAATCCACCCACAAGCATTAGCATTCATGTTGGATTGCAACTTGAAACTAGGCTCCAAACATTGCCAGCCATGAGATACCTTCTCCTAGACGTGCTCAGCTCCCATAGATGAGACATATTAACAGTCAGACCTAGAACCTGTAAAACTGTAGTGAATATTACTGCCTGTTCACTGTGATAACTTCAGTGCTGCAGAATTAAGAGCTGTCTGTATTAAAAACCCAAACCAAACCTAAAACAACTTCAAGCATAATCATTGCTAGATGGAAAAAAAAGACTTGTAATGCTTCTGATGGAATCGCCACAATAAATAGCACGGCATTTACCATCCCCCAAGGTCCGTCTGATGCGAAACTTCAGGGGTAAGCATGTTGGTGGATCCTTGGAATAATCTTTTTGGATGATCTTCTATCTCTGTTACACCTTTGGTAAGAGATAAGGCATGAGCAAAAATTACTCATTGAAACCAAAATCTGCTTTCGATGTACTTCTAGAGAGCAAACAGAACAGAGGTTCAAACTTGTTACGATAGAGAGAGCTGTACTTTATACGTAAAAGAGAAGTTCAATGCTGACATTGTAAAGACTGTCTATACCTCAGAAACATTTTAGCCCAAGCTTCAAGGAAAATTTAGTGAGTTATGAATTGGGGTTTATATATCAGATATTTATTCTTCAGTAGCAAAGAATAATCTTTTTGTTTCAGTTTATTCAGCTGTCAGTTCACTGACTAGCTCAACCAAAGCAGAGAAGCTGAAAATGAGGAAAGCTTATTTTCCTTCTCCAATCAATAAAAACAACGTCCAGGATCATCACTAAACTTATCTATTGACTTCGATTTCCAAATACTTTAAAAGAATGGAGGATAGATATATGCTTAAATAGGCTACGGCAGAACCCAGATGAAAGTATTGGAGAAGCTGTCTCAGAGCCAGAAGCTTTCTGTTACAAAGGTGAAGCACGAAGGTACGAAAACAGATGCAATAAAATCTCCAGAAGTTAAACTTGAAGAAAAACGTAAGAAGAGAGAGAAACGTTTCCCAATAAAGCTGCAAGGTGTCTAGCGGCTCTCCGCATCCGTTTTTGGTTTTGAAGAGTGATTTTAAATCTACAGTACCTGTGCACTTCCAGTTAGTCAGGACTTTCAAAATTGTCTGTTTGAAGTAAATATACCAATAGTTGTATTTCTTGTTTTGTTAAGCAGGTTACATTAGTTTCTTATCACATGTATAAGACTACAGCAATGGAGAGGCATAAGAACAGGACAACTGTTGGGTTTATGGAATAGTAAAATTAAGTGACCTCTGCTCACTTCTAGAAGAGGCACCTACATACAAACATCTGGAGGTTTTCAAGTAAAGACTTGACTGGGCATCTTAATTGTGTCACACGGGTTCTAGAGCCGGCTGCTCATTTCTGCAGAGGCACAAACACAAAAGTCTTGTGGGGAAATTAAACAGAAAGGACTTGTGGGAAGTCTGGTTTATCCCTGCAAGCGGTTCCATTTATTTGGTCATCTGTAGTACCTTCTATTTCTAGTCGCTCTTTGAATTATCAGCCAATTGAACAGGATGATGAAGAAAGCCATACAAATTATTATAAAATTAACAAGCTGGCCCACTGTGTTAGCTAAAACCAAATACTGTACCTTTTCTTTTTATTGACCCAAGAACACTTGGTCGAATGCAGTTGATTGGACTCTGGCTTCTCCTGCTAAAAGAAGGCATAAGCTTTACTGCTACAGCCAGTAATAAAGGAAGGCTAAAAACATAAAGAATCAAAAGATACTCAGATAAAGCACTAAGGGGAAAACCCTAAGAATAGCTATTAAAACAGCTTATCCATATTAAGTCCATTATCTCTGAAGAAAGAGCAGGAAGCAGAGATTTTAACAGAAAAATTTTAATCGCATTATTTCATAGCTGGGGCAGTCTAAAGCTCACATCCAGGCACTGACTAGATCTCAGCTGACAGGCAGTACTTTGCTGAACTGTTAGGGCCTAACAGAATTTAATTGCATGCCCCCGTCGCTCGAAACAACATCCAATGCAAGTAAAACCAGAATCAGTACCAAACCCTATGTCTGTTTGTTTGGGTTTTTTCCTCCTTAGAATTAAAATCAATTACTTAAGATTTGATTAGGAGCAACTAGGGACTATACTGAGAAGAGAAATGCCACAACGTGGCCCGCTGGCCCAATGGTGTGACATGAGGATTTTAAGAAATATTTCAGAGCGTTGTAAAACCTAAAGTTTATGTGAATATCTAAAGTTGTATAACTTTAGATATTTATATACTTAAGAGATCAATTATGCATATAACAAATGCTGGTATTTCAAAAGCCTAGTGTGAACAAACGATGCCAATTTTCTATGATTGATACGATCTGGTACTTACCTTGAGAACCGCCTGGTTGGACTTGGGCTGGGACTTGGAGGTAACCCACTGCTGCTCACCAAACTTTGCAAAGATGGTGAGAAACATTGCTGGGAGTAGAAGAGTTTACGTTATTTACGTATGAACACTGCATCACACCCCTATGGCAACATCTGGTCTTTATCACAGGTAAATGAGGAACCCACTGTCGGTTGAAGCAGCCAGTCAGTACGGCTGGGTATGCTGAGATACCATTTTTTGTCACCGAGGCAAAAACAACAGTAAAACATTGGACAGATTCCATTTTCATGCAGAATACATGCAAATTGACAAGGATCTTTACTTCATAAAGAATGTATGCCCCTTCCTCTTATTCCAAGAGGAAGGCAAATAAAGAATAAGGTTTCTTAACCACAGACTAACAGTTGAACGCTCCACAGAAACACACATCCACAAGATGTGCAACTGCTAACTGGTATTTTCTGGTTTGAGGTTTTAAGGGGTTTTTTTGGTTTACTCTCTAGTTTCTTCTTTGCATCTGAGGTAGAAAGGAGCAGGTGGCTTAATCTCTTGCTACTAACACAGCTGAATCTATTTAGCACTGTTCAAGATAAAATCATCATTACTATCACATTTTGCTCACCTTTCCTATTCCTCTGGTAGGTGAAGGAGCTGGAGAAACTGGGACAAAGTCTACTTGCTTTGGTGATGACGATTTTTCAAAGTCATTGTCGCTCTGTAAATAGTAAATATAAATAATCTTATGACCAAACACCTTGACATGAGAGAGAGTGATTTGTGTGGAATTGAATAAGATTCCAAAGTCATCCTCCATCACATTAATAATTTGTAGGTAACCATTTATGAGCTCACACTCAACAAAAGAAATAAATCCTTAAACACTACTTGGTGAGTATTAGAACATGGAAGAAAATTTGAACAGGCAGACATCCATGCAATTTTCTTTTGCCAAATCAGCCCAAGGAACCCACACGTATCCTCGAACAACTGATAATTCTCTGCCTTGTTAGTGTGAAAAATTGCTGATCAAAAGCAGTGATATACTAACACTTTAATTGCAGGTGGAACTATAAAAGAAAATGTTGATATGAAAGAGTCTCTAGTGTCCTGATACTGCTAATAGAAACACAAATGAAAGCATGAATGCATTACCAGGCTCAAGCTCTCCTCCCATGAGTGGCTCATCTGCATTGCTACTTGCACTTCTCTACAAAGAAGAAAAGAAATGTATTGACCCAGGCCCCCAGAAGACTGCATTAAATATTCTAGTTTGCCTTCATGCTTACCTTTCACGTACTGTTTCTCTGTTCAACAAATTCATTCCTTCCTCCTAAAACATTAGATGAAAAATTAAGACCACGAAAAAAAAAAAAGGGGGGGACAGGATGGGAGAGAGATGTAGCAAGAGACACCATCACGTAAGATGTGCTTACGGGGGTTGGTTGTTTCTCAAGCATCTTTTTTATTTTCCCTCCTATTGAAGAGGTAGTTACAAAACTGAACAATGATAATGGGAACCAAAAATTCTGCACATGAGAGAGTATCTTTTAGAGTCTTGCATAATAATATTTCACAAAGTAGATTCTGACTTTATTCTATGGATTAGTAACTAGCTAGACACTTGTCAGCATTTCCTTCGCAATACAGTGCACTGCGCACAATCAATTTGGGATTTAGTGGTGCAGGGTTTTTTTTCTAAACCATCCATAAAATATTATTAAAATGGATCAAAGATACAAAATTAAACTAACCATTAACACCAAGTTAAAGTACAAACTTGGCTCAATCTCACCATTCCTTGAAGCTCACTGAACGCTACCCAGCTTGTGGGGTGGGTGAATAAATTCCCTAATTCAGTCCAGTTCAAGAGTAAAAAGTTCAACTAAACGTCTTCACGGTCTTCATCATATGTAGGAAGAGTCTTTACTAGCACAGCTCAACTGTGTGATTATTTGCCAAGATTTGAAAGAGATCAGAAGAAATAAATCACACAGGTTCCCGTCTGTGCCAGTAAGTATACAGGATATGGAATTACAACTTGTGCATTCAGTGAGCAAAGACAAATTAGGAAACGCCATTTTTTGCTTTAATAAATATATGGAATGATTCTGGATACGGAAATATTTGAAAAAAAATGAATTATCAAGCCTTTACTTCATGTAATATAGCAACAGAGCCTCAGTAGTTCATCCCCTTGCTCTCATCACATTTACATACTAATCCTAAGGCTTTTGGTAGTGATAAAAACAGCTCTACCCTGACTCAAGTGCCTCAGTCTCTTTAAGCCAATAAATTGTTGATGTAACGAAAGCAAGCAGGTATTTTCTTCAGAATTACTATGCATGCACCTTAAATAGCTGAGGTGGGAAGCAGAAGAGCCTTACATCACTTCAGACATTATACCCTGAAAGTACTGTCTGAAGCACTGAATCATTTTCTTACAAAAATTTCTTTAAAAATCAAGCCAATCCATTGAAACCCAGCAAGCTAAAACACCCCAAATATATATATATATATAAAAAAAAGCATCTTCTAGCGAATTTTGTAAACATTCCACTTTCAAAAAGTCGACATCTAAAATGGAGGAGCCAGAAGAGTTTGAGCTTGTTGATTTTAAAACTGGAGTCTGTAGACTGTGGTCTGCTGTCTGGTTGCAATGCTATTTAAGCCTACTCAGATATTTGCCACCCCACCCTCCCCCTTCCCAAGTGTTTGCTCTTGTGCCCTTCCCCCTCTGCTCATGCTGTGACAGCACAAGTACACTGAGTTGGATAAGAAAATTATACAGATGAAAAATAGCCCAGCCAGAAGAGTCCAAGCTATTTTTTAGCCAGAGTGTTTCCTTATCCAGTTCGTTTTCTGGCTGCACAAAATTCTTGTGCCAACACAAGTTAAGGAACACTTTGTTATTGGCCCTGAATATTTACGCTGGCACTACTGCCAAAAACTTGGTGAAACTTTACCCTCAGGGTTTACGTTAAAGGTTTGCTTTATAAAATGTCCATTTTAAGGCTTCTCTTTCTGCTCAAATCTTCGTCTCACTGTAAAATGTCTTCTACTTGATGAAATTTAGAACTCTGCAGTCAAGAGACAGCCTTTACTTTTGAAAACACCTTGAAGTGATAGAATGCAGCAGAATATACACTAGTTTCAAAGTCTGTTCTATAGCCATTTGAAGGACATTACACATTAACTAAAAAAATAAAAAAAAAAAACCAAAAAAAAAACCCAACCACCACCTATAAAAAAAACCACAATCTAAAATGAAAAAAAAAAAGTTCAAATCTTTGCTCACCTGTTTGATTTGATGAAGACGGCTGCTGGGAATTCGGATGGGAGAGGATGGCACAAACTGCAAGACAAAGCCACATACCACTGAAACATACTTAGAAACTATAGGAGAAGGAAGGGAAAGGTGCAGAAATCTCTGCAACCGTACTACAGTGCCACCCCAAACGAAAAAAAGAATAAATAAAAAAACCCATCACATTCTCAATGTATATAAAGTCCATTAATTGCTTGCAAGAACATGATAATATGTATTTATTATACTGCTTTGTATGCTCACAGATGCTAATTGGTATCAGCCCGGCTTTCACTTCATTTCCAGGCAAGTAGAGCTCCCAGCCTTTTAATTAGCACACTGCCAGCCTTGATATATATATGGTTGCATAAATATCTTTATTTAAGTGATCCAGAATATTCTGAAGTGATCTAGAAGGCTCTCCAACAGGCAATACAAAAGAAATTAAAAATACAAAGCCAAAACAACACGTTGTACAACAAGGTTTCTGGATTGTCATCTGCCTATAAACAAGTACTTTGACAAGTAAAAAATAATCATAATAAAAAAAAAATCTCACTGGAATGCTACGATTTGAAACTGCATACTGAAAACTAATTAGAAGTGATTATTTGCTTAAAATACAATTTTTTTTTCATATATTTACCATCTCTCAAGTGTTTGACTCTCAGTTGACTTTTGTCATAATCCAGTCAGGGATCAAAAATTCAAAGCTAAAGCTTTGAATAGAGGTTTAACTTTGTAAACTGACAACCCCTTAAAAAAAAAAAAAAAAAAAAAAAGGTGTCTTTTAAAAAGGGATGCGTATTCAGCAAGTAAGGTTTGTATTTTTCCTAAGTGTTTCTATACTTTATGCAGTAGGAGGCTTTGTCCCCTTCACAAAACATCCCTAGAGCTCTTCTCCAACTCAGCATAACGAACTGACAAACATTCAGTTAACCATTTACTGCATCACCTACTCATCAGTGCCACGGAGAGTACAAAGATTTTGCTGTCTTACAAAAAAAATTTATGGGAAATTATCACAGACTATTAATCCAGAATCCTCCCTCTAAAAAAAAAACAACCCACAAAACAACCCAACCAAACATCAATACCTCGAGCCCTTCTTCTCACAAAAAGCCTTATAGATATTCTCTGAATGAATCTGAATGTTTGTGCCAGAATATTATATAGTCATTATAATACAGACTGCTAAAGTCTAACAGCTATAATGTCTTGATTAGTTGTGTCTTTAGGTCAGCTTTACTATTATATTGGGCTCCCAAAAATCCTGTGCATCTAATAAAAACTCCTCCAAGCTGCACCAGCCAAAGAGGACCTTGAGTTGACCTTGATTCTCTCACAGAGAAAAGGATTTGAACAATAGTACATTCCTGCCTATGTACCCGGTCGCTCCAGAGTAGAACTGCATTTGTTTCACTCATTATATTCTAATTTTATGACTGTGAGCCACACACTTTAAGGTTTGAGATTAATAGAATATATAGGAAAACAGCGGCTTGTGGTGTAAAATAAAAATGACAGTTAAGCCTAAGTTAGCAGGACCTAATGCACTAAACCCCATGAACTCTAAGGATTCTACCCCACATCTCTAACAAGTCATCACCCTGGCTTTGCCAATGCTTAAAACTCCCTCTTTCCCTGTTGCTAGTCCTTTGATTTAATTCCTGTGAAAAGCAACATCGGTTGCTTTTAAGAGATACTTTCTAAAGCAGACTGAGCCCCTTGGTTAAAATTATGCTACTCCAACCCCCAGTGTTTCAAGAGAGCACAAAGCTTAATTAAAAAAAAAACCAAAACATCACAAACTATTTGACTATCACATGGAAGAGAAACACCCTCCCCTTCCTCCCTTCTCCACTATGTTAATCTTCCTGACTGAAGGTGAAGTTCCAGCAGGGCCAGCCTGGCAGGCAGCACAGCCAGAGCGAGCTGCCACCTGCCCTGGTGCCTCTGCCCTTCCTTCCACCGCTGTCCCTGCAGTGCCCTCTGTCTTCTGCCAACACCAGCCTTTGTGGGGCCACACACTCAACCACAACAGGGAACTTAACTGAGCTTTAAAAAAACAAATAGTATTTTTTTTCTGAAATAGTACCTAAACATTTAACCGCAGCCTAAAATGCTTTGCTTAAATAACAAACAACCCCCCCCAACCACACACACAAAACCAAACCCACCAAAACAGTTACTCTCGAGATGCCACCGGTATCTTCTGCAAGGAAACAAACAGGGGATACCGAGCCAAGATGACCCTTCCTTGGCAATCATATGTAGAGTCAGAAAACTGTGGATTAAGCTGTGGCCAAAATGGCAGAACTGCCCCTGGAGTCATCATTAGAAAAGACCTGGAGTCTGAGACTTGGAGGAGCTACTCAAAAAAGAAAAGATTTTAGAATTCAGCTGAGCAACCAGGACAACCACAGCAGCCCTGAAGATGGAGCTGGACAGTGTGACCATCAGTTATCACAGCATTTTAGCTCCACTTCTTCCCATCAGTGAACACAACACAATTAGATAAATACTAAGCAATTTTTCTTCCACAAAGTTTAACAAAACAAAATTTTAGCTGTACTTATAATACTAAATTAGCAAAGCTTTAGGCACTTGCTGAATCTTTTCACCCCTTTATTAGAGCTTATACTGCGATAAATCTTGGATTAGTTTTCCTGAACACAAAAATAAGTGGTTTTTGAAGTACACTATCACCTACTTCTTGTAAAATTTAATTTACCAATGTACATGTCGTCTAACTCCATAGAACATCTCTAACATCATAAAACTACACTACTTTGTTTCTCTTTCTATAGCAGGAATACCAGGTGAGGTTGCTTAGGGTCCTTAACATTGAAAGTTTAATTATTTTCACAAAATCTTTTATCTATAGATGATCCTTGTTCAAGGCCACAGAAAGATGGGATAATCTCTAAGCTCCTTTCCAATTCCATCCTCCCTGCCATCTCCAACAAAACCATAAACCACATCATAATTCAAAGATGTTTCAGAGTGGACAAGGCACTGACCTAGCAGTGAGTGGAGGACTTTTTTTTTTTTTTCTAGCCTAAGTAAAATTTCATGTGTATTTTGTCATCACCTGGTCAGTCAGGAGTGAAGAAGGTTAACTTTCAGGGTGATTTTTAATAACCCTAAAGTGAGGTGAAGGGTTAAGAACATCACCCCCCTGAAGATGGGAACAGCAGCTCAGCCCAGGAGGGTGCAATATCTAGTAGGAGCAGCCAGAAGAGCTAGCCCATCACTGAACCAGCTTCTGCTTCCCAGCAAGTTCCAGCCAATGCATCTTTTTGCCCAACAGTTGGGGATGTTCAAGAAGTAACCACAATAAACTGAGCTTTCACCTTTGGTTGTTTCTCTTTTTGTCTGGGCACAGGCATAAACAAATTTGCCCTAAGATGCCATCCTGATTTTAAAACAGAATTTTAGCTAAGGGGCATCAGACAAGAAAACAGAAGAGTAGTATTCTTCAACCATTAACACGAGTCTAACAAATTAGTTCTAAAGCCTCTTCATATGGTAACTAAGGAAAAAGAGAATAATTGCTGTTGGCATTACAGGGATTTTGTTTCCCATACTTAAAAGAAAATTGAGACCACATAGCTTAATTCTTCCAAAACACCAATAACGAACACAATACAGCTGGATGTTATCCTGTGTCTACCTGTTTTATAAGGCTGTCTTAGGGGGGGAAGTTACATTTCTAATTATACATGAAAGTCTGATAAAAAATCCCTTCAGGTTAGAGGAAATAACTACCTCATGTACCCTAACCCTCCAAGGGTTAGCAAACCAGGCTGTGTGATCCTGTGCAGGTACTTTAAATCAATCCAAATCACATCCTACTACCACAATTTGTACGATACTAAAACACAAGCAATGCGATGTTTTCTCTGGGTTGCAGCACCGTGGGTTTAGAGCAAGATTTTAAATACTCAGGTTTGAAGAGCTGTAACAACAAAAGTCTGACAAAAGTGGAAATTGTGAATGAGCATCTCCAAGAGATATGGAATCATTCACTCTGGAAGTCTCAAGATTCATGTTGTATCAGCCAGTTCTATCTTGTTATATCAGTTGTTGATCACAACAGTCTATTCTGTCATTACTAAAACCCAGCTTAAGATCAGAGCATTGCTGCTGTTCTGTTTTTGTGTTTTTTTTTAATATTAGAAATGATTAACACATTCATTACTGAACAACAATACATCTATGTAATTAGTTTTCCCTTCTTACGCTATCTTAGAACATCTGTTGGCATTTTACAAAGTGAAGCCCACAATGAAACAGAAGTGCTCTCCAAGGCCAAATGGTCTATAAATAACGGTTCGCTACAGCTACAGCACGTTAATGTCACAGTCTAGAGCCTTGTTTCTGAAAGTGTGGCATTAGTTTCACAGAGTACAATCTCATTTTCTCTTTAATCCTGTTTGCACACTTCTGCTTTGGACCCAAGGTGGTTGGTCTAATGGTTTTCTTACCAGACTGTGACGATTCATAACTGTGGTACTGTTCCTGCGGGTTCGCAGAACGTTAGCCTGGAACACCTGTGAGTTATCACTGTGAAAAGAAACACTTGTCAAATGCAAAAGCCATTTCCTTCCTATCCAAAAGCACCTCTTAGTATAAGCTCAGTTTCAAATGCTATGACAGCTGTCATTTCAAGACAAAGCACTCCAGAGACAGGTATATGAGAACACTTTTAGCACGCTGGCAGAGTGTGGAAAACAAATTGCTCTTCCCCCAAGTCCCAGCTACTGCAATTAGTGATTTTAATTAATCCTATTGAGTCTGCAGAATAACTGAAAACTTGTTAAGACTGATCATTTCTGTGGGAATTTATTATGCTTGGAATGGTTGCAGCTTGCGCATTGCTTTGAACATCGTTCAATAGAACAAGGTTCTAAATGGCATATAACCGCTAACTGAAACCAGCTTCAATGCCACAGATAAAATAGAATTAAAAAAATAGGGGATCTTGATAAATCTTATCACTACAAACATTTAATAAGTTTTGAACTTTTTTTTTCCCCCCAGGAAAGGTTAAGTTAAACGTAAAGTAAAATCATTTTTTAAAGCCCTGAGACTTTTGACCACACTCACGTTTCTAACCAGGAAACAGCACCTCCATTGAAACAGCTCAGGATTAGGTGTTTGATATGAAATGAGCTCCTTTCTCAAGGCAGCTTCAGTTCTATTGACTCCTAAAGCAAGATTCACTGGTCATCACTAGAGTTATTAACAGCCATTGATCAGCACTTAATGAGTGCAACTGCAGAAATTAAGTAAACGTTATGGTCACTAGTGTAAAAATTTTGAGCCACAATCCTACAAGCCCCGTGCCTAAAAATCACCAAGGAACTCCACAGGTAAACAAATCCATATGCAAGACTAATTAGATGCAAATTACAAGAAGTCATTGGGTTGTTACATTTTGTTTCAGCTGCTAATTTGGGATGAACAAAAGCACTCAATAAAATGTCTTCAATCTAATCTGACCAATAATATTACTTTGCTTTAAAGATCGGTAATCATAACGCACTTTCAAGAGACAAACAGAACCTTCCAGTTTAAAATGGATTAGTTAGATATAAAAGTTTTAGATAGTTTTTATCTAGCTGTAAATAAAACATAAACAAAGTTTATACTGTGAAATAAAGCAAATAGCAATTGGAATAAGCACTCTGCTTTTCCCAAGAAGAAGACATTGACTTGATTTAAAACGTCAAGTACAAATGACCAGCCATCATTTACAATTTTCAAAGAAGTTTCACTCAGTTTACACCCACAAGAGATCAAACAATTGCCATCTGATAGCAGGTGGAACAGTAAAAAAATTGAAGGGATCCACGACATGATGTTTTGAGATGGGGTTTACTGGCTGAGGCCAACAGCCACAACTTCTTTTTAGTCTAAGCGTAGTGTTGGGATGCAAACTCAACAGCACAGCCTGAAATCCAGGGTTTGGATGGAGCAACCAGGTTGGAATGATTCTGTGACATGGGCCGAGTCCAATATTTAGTGCTAACTAAAAGAGATTGAGAATAAAAAAAAACAAAACAAAAAACCAAACCCTACAATATCCTTACCTTTAATCTCCCTTGCAAAAACACCAGAGCTGGTGAGATCTCAGACGTTCACAGAAAATTCTTAGTTTCCATTAAAAATCAATTTTATTTGGCACAAAAACAAGAGTCAAAATTTCTCTGAAAACTAACTTCTAAACTCTAAACTCTAAAATATTCCCCTTAGAAAGGTTCTCTGGCTCTACAGTACCTCATTCTCCAAGTTCCTTACTAAACCTGTTAATGAAGAAGTCAAATCAGGAGGCAGAGTAGAAAAAGCAAGCTGCTCAAGAGCAAGAGCTGTTGTTCCAATTCACCCAAAGCCATTCTGGGGGAAGAAAAAAAAAAAAAGTTTCCTGCCAAGAGCAGCAATCTTGCAAAAACAGTATTCTGCTGGAAAATTCCTAACAGGCAAACCACTGCAACCACCTCAGATTAATTCAACAGCGTTTCAGTTTAATTTGTATAAACACCTGATGTATAAAGTTTCAAGGCAAGAGCTCAGATTTATCCTTCTACCTGCCCAAATCCTGAATTAATTTGTTTACAGCATGGTTATGGGATGTATTTTTTTTTTTAAGAGTCAAGAGTCTTACAGTTTGTAAGAAACAACTTATAAAAGGCTGAGATTTTAATAACATCTCATCTCAGTTACATGATTAGTTTACCTGTTCAGAAAACCTCCCTGAGGAATGACTGCTACTCACAGTCCTTCCATACTGCATGGAAACTTAATCTGACAGTTGTTTCATTACAATTACGTGAAAGAATCACAATTATGTTTACTTAATATTAAATTATGACTGAATAGACAAGAATTAGTATTTCCTCTGAACTGTAACGTACTCTTAAACATTTTGGTACAAAAGATTTCTCAGATTTGTTCATCACTTGATAGCAAGTTCCTTCCAGAAACATGAAGTGTAAGAAAAAAAAACAAACAACATTAAGTACCTATCATGCATTATACTACGTTGTATAGATTTTTATTGTCCATATGCTCTCGCAAACTGCTGACACACCATCAGCAGCAGCACAGGGACCACTTTGAAGTTTGATTGTAACCACCACCTAGCAGACAGAGGTGTCCTGCAACTTTGTGACAGCCCAGGGGAAACAAGAAATAGCACTTTTAGTTATAAACTTACCCATCCACAAAACCATAGGAGACACCACGCATATCTGGGAGCTTTTCCCCTAGCCCTTGCCTGGCACTGCCACCCTCTCTGCCTTGGCAGTCGAAGAGAAATAGACCTGGAACATATGGCAAACATCCACCTCCCCCTTGCAAACCCCACCTGCCACAGGCTGATGGCAAT
Organism: Baryphthengus martii; assembly: GCA_013396935.1. Lineage (NCBI taxonomy): Eukaryota > Metazoa > Chordata > Aves > Coraciiformes > Momotidae > Baryphthengus > Baryphthengus martii. The sequence continues at coordinate 117,731 of VWZK01017134.1, read as the reverse complement.
ATCCAGGTAACACTGTCTACTCAACTCCCTGTGTCTCTCCCAGTATTGCATATTAATGAAATTAGTATCAACCAAAAAAGCCCCGGGGCAACTGATACCTTGTTTTATACAAAATGTGTAATTCTTGTATTATTCCAGGTCCCACGAAATTATCCTCAGCAAAGTCGCCCCATAGATCTGGGAGCATTTACTGTTGCAGTCATATACAGTGTAGAGATTTTTTTCTTTTTTGTTGGTCAGACTTGAACTACTACAGAAATCACAGAGCTTCCTACTTTATCTCTAATAACGGCCACAACCTCGTTGCTGCGTACTGTCTGGTTTTCTGCTACACAACACGAAGCAGGCCTAGATAAAAACAAACAAAGCATTTCAATAAAGCTACGGCACGTCTACCTCGGCTTTCTTGCACCCCTCCGCCTTTCCAGGGATATCTTGCCTAAGTCCCTGCCACCCTGGGACACTGCTCAGGACCCCACGTTTCCCCACACGCCCACAGCATCACCACCGTCTTGCGCTGCGGGACGCGCAGCCAGGAGCGCACCTCCAGCCAGGCCGGGGGAACAGGGAGCAACCCCCGGGACTACAACCGCGGCGGTCACGGA
>VWZK01017134.1:70093-115249 GCA_013396935.1 Baryphthengus martii | reverse complement strand
GGAGCTGCCGGGCCCCGCTGCTGGCCGCGCTTCGTGCAGGCCCCCAGCTCCCGCTGCGCCGCGGCCGGTGCCCGGTGGAGGCCTCTGAAACGTGTCACTTGTTCCTCGGAACGCTCGAGTCGAGGCAGCGGGTTACTTCTTGCGGCCGCTGAGCCGCAGTGTGCGGATCTCCGCGGGTTGGCTGGAGGAGGGTGCTTGCTGGGCTCCTTGAGTGAAAGTAGTGCTTCCGTTGGAATGAAATGAATGATTTCGGTGCCCTAGAGCCTGGAGTGCTTATCATAGCATTGTGCAGTTTTAAGTAAAGCACACCCTAGAAAGTTGTTCACGAAACTTATTTTTTTCCCCCCCTGCAGTGACAACTCGCAGGTTTTTCAGCCTTACGTATTGCGAACTCGCAGGAACAGTACAACAGTTATGAGCCGTCACAGTATGGTAAGGAATCTTAAGCATGTTTTGTTTATACCGAACAAGAGATAATTGGACTGGAGAAATGAAGTTAGACTTGATTTGTATTTGCACTGAGTATCCTAGCAAGTCTCCAGGCTGAAGAACATACTTTTTTTTTCACCTGTAACTGCAATCTACATTGAAATAACACTGGCGTGTTCCCCGTATGTCCCCAAGGAGACAGCAGTAGCTGTGTGATTCTCTTCCTTTGGGCCTGACCGTGGGTTGGAAGAGAAAACGGCTGTCACAATTAAAAATCTTTATTTGTTGTGAAAATGAAGAGACAGTCACAAGTCTTCGTTGACCTGTTTGGTTGATATGGCCGCTCTTTATTTAATTTATTTTTTTTTTGCAAAGACTGAACACAGAAAATAATGTAATGAAGAGTAATTTGTTTGCTGGATGATTTTGTGCTATCTGTTATAGAAGTCTGGTAGTGTACAGTACTGCAGTAGTTTAACTTTTTGGAGATGCTGCATTTATTTTTTTCACCCTTTCCTTGTCAACTTGGGGATCTATATGCCCTTTTCCACTGGAGCTTTTCTTTTTCATTTGAGGGTAGAGAAGAGTACTGTTTTTCTCAAAACCTGTAGAACCCGAAATAGGTTTCTTCTGTTTTCTGTTGAGAAAAAGCCAGATGGGATTTTAGTTCAAAATCATCTGTTAGGAAGCTTCTTAAAAATAAAAATCCACGTTTTGGAACTCAAACTAGTAGATGTTCTAGTTAGACACGTGGGCATCCGGAGTGGGAACTGTTGGCCCATTTGTATGTGCTGGCGTCCAGAGTTCCGGAGGAATTAGATGCGCTCAATTCTATGCAATTGAAAAATTACAGAATTAAAGTTTTAGGGAGTGTTGTTGAAGACTGAGCTGAAATACTGAGGTTGCTCCTTTAGAAGAGCCAAGTGGTTGAGTAAGTTAGTACAGGAGTTTGTCATCTTACTCCAGGCAGTAGGAATCATACAGCGTTCTTAGTTTCGTGTACAATACCTCCCTTGTCTCTAAGGCATGTGGAGCTATTTGTGTATTTGAGATGCTAAGCGGTATCTGGTTGCAGGTCTGAGATCTGAACGTGTAAGCGGTAAAACAAGTCCTTTCTCTTGAAGGTCGGTGTTTTCTTTTTGCAAGGTTATTTGAGTCATCCACATGTAGCTGTACAGCTCATTTTTAATTCGCTAAGGATGTAGGTGACGGTCAATAAGACGCGTGCGAGCTCTTGGTGTGTGATTTAGTCACCCCGTCTGTCACTTGTTTTTTTTTTCAGTTGTTGTCATCGTCTCCCATTCGTATTCCTAGTAGCCGACTTCATCAGATCAGAAGGGTAAGTGTAGTTTTTATCTGTGTGTTTAGTAACAGAGTGAAAAGCATTATAAAATATTGAAGTACTTATATAAGGCCAGTTTCTTTCCTATTGAGTTTTTCGAGTGCTAGAGGAAGCGGGAGTCTTTTTTCAGACTTAATTTCAACAAGGAAGTGTCCTTGCAAAGCTTATTGTTGTGATGTTTGAACTACTTTGCCTTTATGAAGTGTTGCCTCATTCAGAGAAGCAGGGAGCTGGGCTGGTAGCAGCCTGTTCTTTCTGGAGTGGTCCTACTTCAGTTCCAATGGCAAATTATTGAATCGTGAGTGTTATTTCAAGTACCTGGGGCGAATCGAATGTTATGGGGAAAACTTACGGTATTTATCTCCTGCAGGAGGAAGGAGTGGATTTAATGAACAGAGAAACAGCGCATGAAAGGTGAGTGTTACTGAAACAAGATGATAAAATAGCCAGAGTTATCCTCTTTGTCGCTACTGATGGGATTTTTTTTTGTGTGTGTGTGTTCTAGGGAAGTGCAAACAGCAATGCAGATAAGCCAGTCATGGGAGGAAAGCTTGAGCCTGGTAATCTCTTTATAGATGTTGCCTATTTAATTCTACTTTTACACTCAACTGATGAATTTAAGGGAGAGAGAGGAATTAACTGTGAAAATAATTTAAGAAGAACTTAAGACTGCTTTAGCTATTTTGCACACTTGGCCCAATGACTTCCCATTACTAGGCTGTGCCTCGGATTCTAAGGTAATGTTCCTGTGCCAGTGTTAAGTCTGCAACCTTGCATTTACAGAGCGACAATGACTTGGACAAGTCTGAGAAATCTTCCTCCCCAAAGAGAATAGACTTCATTCCAGTTTCGCCGGCACCTTCACCTACAAGAGGAATAGGAAAGGTAGGATAAGTGAACTACCAAACTGAGAGAACATTTTAGAATTTTAGACTAAGGTGAACTGTGAAGATGTGTAATTTCACAAATTATTTGACAGTTTTAAAAAAACCCAAACAAACCAACAACAAAACACCACCCAATCCCACATTTTATTGGTTTCTAAGAATTGGAGGCCTACAATCTTAGAGTCTGCAAGGTTTAAGCAGTGTACTGACTCTTTCATGTTGAGTGTTTCCAGTTGCTGCTCTCTGTGCTGTGTTAGGATGGGTTAGGATTCTGGCTCTAGGGAAGCTGGAAGAGCTCGTTAGAGTAATCAGGTTTGGATGTGATCTTCAACTGTGTAGGTCAAGAAGCAGCATGGTTGGAATGTATCATATGTGCAGAGTAAGAGTGTAGGCAAAGAGCAGAAGCTGCAAATCTGTGCGATGAAGAGGATGAAAATATGTCCATCAGTTATGGAAGGGAAAGAATAAACTCTGTGCGAAGGAGGGCTTGGGTGTGCTGAACTTGCATTGAAGAATGATGACAGATCCTGGAGGAAGGGAAGAGGTGAATCTTAGACAAACTACTTTTTCCAGTGAGGTTTGGAAAACTAAAATGTAGCACGGGGAAACTGGCAATTATGTTTAAAGGTGGGCTCTTTGACCTTGCTTTCACCCTCTTTGTTGGTTCTACAGTTGTACTGCAGCTATTCTCTTGCATACCTCTAGCAGGACTGATGCGTGGAGCAGCCACCTACTAGTGCTGGGTAAATGTGCTCCTGGTATAACACTGATGCTGACAGCTGGTCCTGTACCTTTGGAATCACCACTGTAAGGCAGTAGTAGATGACTTGGCAGAAATATTTTTGTGGTTAGCTATGGGCGTTTGTGGGCTGAGCTCAGATGAACTGCAGAACCACAGATCTCAATACTCTGTTCTACTCTGGAATATTGTGTTCAATTTTCAGATCGGAGGTACTTTGAGTTTAACAAGCCCTTTGAGAGAAGCAAGTCCTGAGTACCTTACCGCTGCTTTGAAATGTAACAGGAAAAACAGAAACAACTGTCTTGTGTAGAAAACAGTGTCTCTCAATTTCAGATTTCTTGTGGATTTGAATTTTAGGTTAATCTGAGCAGCCTTGCATTATCCAGTATATTTTCGTGAATTAAATTGTAGTGCTTGTGAGATTGCATTTGATCGTTTCTGCCTTATTCTGTTACACGGCTTTCTTTAATTGGGAATGTTTTGTTTGGAGGGTGGGAGGAAACACCTGAATGCTTAAAAGGAAATTCTGAATTGTCTTACTGTGACTTTTTCGGCAGCAATGTTTCTCACCATCGTTGCAAATGTTTGTGAGCAGTAATGGATTACCTCCAAGTCCTATTCCCAGTCCTACCAGGCGATTCTCCAAGTAAGTAACATCATCTGCAAGTAACAGGTATGCATTGGTTTAAATTCCAAGGCCAGCACAAAGATGAGTTAAAGCTGGTGTTAAGACATTAAGAGACTTTAGCTTTACAGTAGCTGAAGTATTGCCATGTAGAAATGCTCTGAAAATTCAACTTTTTCCGGTGTTAGGTGTGTGGGTGCTCTTATAAGAACCTATGTGAACTTTAAACTAGACGTGGTAACTCATGAGGAAATTCCTAGGTACCTCCAGTGAGCTTTGCCAGCATATCAATTTATATAAATATTACACATGATTTAGAAATGGATTGAAATGAGGGTGAGATGCACTAGGGGAAGGAGAAAGCCCTAGAAAACTTACTACAACTTTGTATGGCGGATTATCCATTCTAACAGGCACCACTTGGTTGTTATCTCTGCATTTAGATTCCCTAAGCATTCCACTTGGGCAGGAATAGTTTTAAAACGTGTTTCCTGTGACGTGGTTGCGTTGGTTTGGTGGGCACGGTGGTGTTCACACTTGGAACCTTTACAGGCCTGACGATCAGTATTCTCTCTCTAGCAGGAGGAGTCAAAGTCCAATCAACTGTATCAGGCCCAGTGTTCTTGGCCCCATTAAAAGAAAAGGTATGTTTATTTACATTAGGGATATAGTTTTGCAGCTGGATATGTTTCTTTTATTGTTGTGGTTGTTATTCTGTAAATACAATAGACTTTGTATCCACAGTCAGCTGGAATTTGCCAGCTGTAACTTAAAAATACAGCGTAAAGTAGCTAGTCTAAAACACAAGAATAAAAAGCCTTAAAAGCAGCTACTGCTTGAGAGAAGCAAACTTGATTATGTATCAAATAAAGTGTTATGAATATTCGTAAATCCTGACATTCCAAAGAGTACCACTGTACAGTGCACACCCTTCGGATCATCTTAGGAATGTTGCTTATCAGGCAGCGTCTTCTAAACTTAGCACTGGATGTTTGTTTTCACTCTGAAAGTTCAGAAGGTGAGTGTTTGGAGAAATGGAATAGATCGGTGCTCTTCCCTCCTGAAGGGGGAAATCTGCATTCCTTCCTGGAAGTATTCCATGTTAGGATGTTCACATTACGTCTCAGAACAAGTCTCCGTGGTAGAACTGTAAGATTGAGATATTTACAAGTGTGTTTCTACCTGTGCTTATCCTTTCTACATTTCTTTTAACTTAGACATTCTTAAATGTATCAGAAGCACATCCTTTAGTCTTACAAAACTTATTTAGCCTTCAAGAAAAGTTACTGTTTATTGTTTTTTCAGGACTGCTTTTCCTATCAGATAAAGAACGTTGACTAATTTATGTTGAATCGACAGGGGAGAGACGTGTTTTCTCACAGATGCCAATCCTCTCTTGGCTGTTGCTTTCCACGAATTCTAGGGACATTAAAAAAATGAACAAAAGTTTATCAAGCTCGGTGATCAATGGGAAGTAGATATTCATATGATGTTAATTTGCTTTATATATTTTATGTTAGACTTTACACAGTTTGTATTAAAACCAGTGCAGGTAAAGGGCAGGCTTCCTTCACCCTATCCATGTGCTTGTGAAGGATCTTTTCCAAAGTGGAGTTTGCCTTTTTCACTCAAAATGCCGAGAAATTTTCAAAACATTATTTAATTTTAGAACATCCGATCCATTCAAATGAACCTATTTCCTTTTTCTAAATACATAATCCTATTATTTTCTGGATTTTAGCAATAGCTTTATGGTTCATTTTCTTCAGATGTGTCGTGATAACAAATGGACGACATGGTAACGAATTGACACAGTGGTGGGAGGGGAAGAAAGCAACATATCGAAGAACGTTTCGCTGCTGTGGGGAATTAACACTGGGGGATTGTGCAATGTGTGGTAGCAATACAGATTTGACTCTGGGGAATTTCTAGTGGCAAAAGAGTTACCTAATTCAGTGGCTTGGGTTTCCTTCATTTTTGTATAAGACCATTTTATAAATGGGTTTTGCCCTTTCTGCTTGGTAGAAGCTTTTACTCCTTCCCTTCAGAGAAGGGAATGGAGCCCCATGGGCTAAAGAAAATAGGAAACTTGGTGAGGTTATCAGCTTTGCATAAAGGGAGTGGTCGTATCCATTCTCTTGCCCAACATATTAATATATCCTGGTTTGCTATCGTGCTTAACCTCTGTCAGCTTTTCAAACTGACACAGCTGCTGTGAAGTGTAGGTAAAAAGGCAGAAAATTTATTTCTGTTTCAAATGCTTTTGTTGCCAAGCTAAAAATTAAAATATACTGTAGCTGAGAGGATTTTGGTTCTTTAAGCTTGTTATTGGCAAGTTCATTATATTTCCAAGTGCATCTGTTGTACAGAAACTATCAATGAGCTCGCTCATTCTCAGGGCAGATTATATTAAACAGATTAAACATGATGGGGAAAATTCTTATAATCTTTTACTGTTGGTAGGTGATTACAGATACAAAGATAGTCTGATCCATGATGAGTAAGTGGAAACGCGTACACATGCCCAATTTTTCCTCTTCAGCTTTTCTCTAAAAGTGTGCATGAGCATCAGAATTTGTTGTATGCAGGAGGGTGGAACTGTGAACCTCGATGACACCGCTATCTTTCATAAGCACTAAGAATTTTAATCTCTGTATTTTATCTGCTGTCAGTTGCCTCATCTCAACTGCTTATTTAAATTGAAGTCACAGTAATTAATTTAATTTAGATTATTTTGTCTGATTGTAGTTCGAGTAGCAAGCGCCTGGTTTGATGTCTCTCAGATTGTTGCAGCCCCTCAGATACAGCTGAAGCCCCTCAGATATTGCAGCCTCTTAATTAGTTAAATTAAGGATGGACTGGGTAGTTAAACAACAGCTAGCATCAAATTAATGGCTTACCAAATGCTTGGCTGGCTGAATTAGAGGCTTTATGCTAGAAATGCAGCCTTGTTCTATTGAGAGACAAACCTCTCTCTCACAACAGACAAATACTAAATGGCCATTTGAGAGACTCGAGCGAATTTTGATTATTTGCACTATTTTCCTTAGGTGAAATGGAAACTGAAAGTCAGCCAAAGAGACTTTTTCAAGGAACAACCAACATGCTTTCTCCAGATGTTACACATCTGACAGATCTCAGTTCATGGTAAAATATTTCATGTGCCCTGAAATGCTGAAACAGGGAATGTGCATTTATCACAAGCACGCTTTTTTTTTTGTTGTTGTTTGTTTGGCTTTTTTTGGTTTGTTTATTTGGAGCTTTTTTTGATTGTGTGTTGTTGGCTGTTTTTTTGTTGTTGTTGTTTCCAGAAACCAAAAATATTTTGTGTAGCTTGCATGTATGTATTGCTGGGAATTATTTCTGTGGTAGCGCAGCGTGGCAATGTTCCTGTTCCTTTTACCAAGTCTTCCTGAGCAGACTCCAGCCTAGATTTTCTGGATCAAAACTTCCATTTTGAATATAATTGTGACAAATCCCTCTTGATTCATAAGCAAAGGTACTTTTCTCCGGAGATGCTTCATTGTTTCAGCATGTTGTAGGCAGTGCTCTGAGGGTATCTGTGGTACCTGCCCGAGTACTTCAGAATGTGTGTGAATAACGACTGCGGTTACATAGTTCATGTTGATCCACTCATGGGTTTGTGTTGTAGTCCATCTCCTGGGTTACAATTATAAAACGCTGGGGTTTTTTTGTGTCAAGAGTCAGATACTAAGTATTCTAAAATATCAACTCTGTATTACTACAATTGCAGTTTACCTACAGACTTGACACCGCCTAGAAATACTTTTTTCTTTTTTTTTTGCGTTGCTTCCAGCTAAACTGCAAAAGCAGCGATTTATGTGCCCTCTGGAATCTTTCATCAAGACTTCAGAGTCCAAAGCACAGGAATTCCTTACTTACAAGGGAAAAACAGGTTTCAAAATCTCACTTTCAGTAGTGAAACGTTAAAGAACATGCTAGCTAATTAATGATATCTTTGCTGCATTGCTAATTAGAATCTTATTATTCCTTTCCTATAACCTTTTAAGGTTTTGTCTCATTAGTTGTCACCTCTTTCTATGACCGATTATATCGGAATCATAATTCATTCTGCATGTTAAAGAAAAAAAATAAATTCTGCTCCTCGTTCCCATGAGGAGCATGAATATATATATATAACATGCTACAGAAAACAAGGAGTTTTCAGGGCTGCCAGTCTTGCAGTAAAGACTGAGTGGTAGTATAGGTCTCCTACATCTCTCCAAAGGTGAAATACGTGAGCTCTGTGCTCGAAGCCCTCGTGCCTGTCTTACTAAATAACCTGTTCCTTTTTTTTCCCCAGCCTGTCTTCAGATATTCTGGATGGGAGTAGCAGCAGCGTCGGCTCTTCCTCCGATTCACTGACTAAAGGCAGCATAACCACCGAGTCTCCAGTAACGTGCTCAAATTCCTGCTCTTCATTCATTTTGATGGATGATCTCTCACCTAAGTGACTTCAGCTCTGAGTCGGTGTCTGGCTGTGCTGTTCCCTCCCTGTACACTTGGTACAGAGAAACGAACTCTGATCCTTCAACCAGTAGCACAAGGATTATTGAAAGGAAGAATTATTGTAACTGTAATCCTTGGCAACTTTCCAGTGATTTTGATTTATCCATTTAATGGACATTGTAGACCATATTAATGTCTGGTTTTGCGAATTTATTTTCTAAACGATGTCTGCTCAGATTATACTAACTTTTGGCTTTCAGGAACTTGCATACACTTTTGGATTCCGAGAATAGGTATCTACCTATTGGTGTTGCAATTTTTAGGAAAATACTTCTATTGTTATCGTGGTCACTATGTCTAGGGAAATTATTTGGTTCGGAAGGATTTGAAAATGCTAATTTATTCTCTGGCACTTCTACTATTGAGTAAAACTATTCTCCTTGCTTTTTTGGTTTTTTTTCAGTCACTAGCCTCAAATTCTCTTATGGGAGAAAAAAAATCTTTTCTTAGTGCTGCTAGTCATTTCTATTACAAAAGACCACAGTGGGTGTGGAAATGTCACTCTGTTACTTTAAAAAAACCCCCAACCAAACACAACAAAACAACTAACGGCTGGCACTTTTTTTTGCCGTCGGTGAAGAAATAACAATACTCTACAAAGATGATTAAAATAGCTGCGTAGTTCTCTCCCCAGAACCTTTATCCTACAGATTGCGTGAAATAAGGTCAATATTCAGCAAGATTTGGCCAAGGAAAATGAAGTCGCGCCTCGATGTAAGACATACAGTGCAGATAACTAAGTTATTGAAACTACTGTGTAGGAGAACCATGTATGGCACCGTCGATGTCTCCTGTGGCATTGAGGTCATAGGTATTCTTGTGCCTTAGGGGACATTGTTAACAAAATTACGGAATGTAAACCAGAGGGGTGGGTGGGAAAAGTCCTTTGTGTACAGCTTGTTTATAGAGCGCTTAGCAGAATCTGTCGCCGATGCTGCTTTCCTTCCTGTTCCTCTCCGAGGTGCGGGTGCTCCGTTGGAAGGCGCTGTGGGCAGCGCCAGCTCTGCTGCGAGGTGGCGGCCAGAGCCGTACCCCCCCCTGCCCGCGGCGTTCCTGCCGTCGTCGGTCGTGAGCGGGGCGAGCGGCCTAAGCGACCGTTCCGTTTCTAAGGAAAGACTTAAAAAGTTTGGATCGATGTGAGCTCTGCGAATTGCTTGGCTAAGGCATTCTGTCTGAGCTACGAGGAGGCTCGATACGGTCCCTTGGTCAGCCTGAGGTCAGATAATAGATAATTTTACTTTTTAAAGACTTTAACGGGGCAAAATAAATCCGTTTGTAATCTACTGTGTTATGCTATTTATTATTTATAACTATGTAAAAAGTCTGTGGTGATGAATTATAGTATTTTTTTATGATGGAATAAGTTTTTTATGTTCAGTAATTGCTGGCTGGTTTGTATTTAATACACAACGTTGTCTGCCAGAATCATAAGCTTCCATTTATGAATGTTTGTAACATAAATTCTTTTGTTACCTAAAAGTACAACTTCTGATCTTTCTGAAAGAAAATAGCACTGAATTGAAGGTGATGTGCTTTAAAAGTGAGCACAATCTCTGGCAATACTGTCTGGCTAAAAAGGGGAGGGGGAGAACCGTAGTTGTTTGGTTTTTTTTTTCTGTCCTGAAGAAGCCCTTGAGTTTCCAGAAGATTTGTACATACCAGATTATTTTTAAAAGCGTTTCCATTCAATTGTAAGTACCACCGTAATGGGCCGGCAGTGGCACTATTATTTGTATGACCGTTTTCACCTGTGGAGCGTTAGTTCCCTGCCTCAAATAAATGTGCATATTGTAAAATATTGTCCATTGGTGCCATTTTTAAATGAGCTCTACGGTATTGAATGTTAATTTTCTTTGCATATGCACAGTGCTATTTCTTGAATTTTGGATGTCTTAAATGGCTTCGTTTATTATTTTTTTTTTATTCACGCTTGTATCTTCTCTGCCTTCTTGGTGCTGAAAGAAGGCCGCTTTTACTTCTGCGAAATACTGATCGACGGTATTTGTGATAAAATCTGTGATAAAATCCGACCTGTTCCCTGTGCCCCAGTTTCATTATACCGTGCTTTGAATTGGTGCTGTGGTTTAGGAATCTGAACGAGGGGTGGCAGGAGGGGGAAACCTGTTGCATGCTTTCCTGCAGCTGAGAAGAGCATCTCTCTTGCTTACTTTTGGCTGACTTACCTGTACAATCGATGTATTCCAGATTTGTTTGTTAGTGGAGAGTCTTATATAAGTGCTGGCCTTTGTAAACGTTAGAATGTAAGCTTCATAAAGCAAACGCACAAATATTCACTCTTGTTACAGCAGTTTCTTTTTTAGTGTTCTGCCTCTTCTCCCCTCTTCAAAAGGCACTGCTCTTTTTTATAAAATATATCCATGCTACACGTGCACGCTGGGTCTGGGGTTTCAGAAGGAATGTCATTGCCTGATGTAATAGGTCCCAGCCACGACCGTGTTGTGTTTCGCACACAGACCACTTCTTCGTTTCCAAACGAAGGTTTCTCGTCTTCTGAGAGCTGATATTTGCCCTTAACTACGTGTGAGCTGCTGCTTACTGGGTCTTTCTTGGGGTGTAAAGGCTCCTCCAGCCTACTCTGGCTGAAAGTTGTTCTGGATTTAACTGTCTCGTCTAATAAATTTGATAGCAGTGTGGGGAAGAAGGCCAGCTAGCGCTGCTAGTCAGCTTTAATATATAACTATTGACACTTATGCTTAACAACTGGGTTTTATTACTTCTCCAGACTTATTTGTGTTGAGTGTCTGTGATGAGTCTCTGAGAATTCCTTTCTCCTCCCCCCCCCTTTTTTTTTTTTTTGTATTATTATTTTTTTAAACCCAGGAGCCATTAATGCACGGTGATTTGCAGAGAATCACCAGTGATGACTTGCCTTTAGTGTTGTAACTACTGAGAAGGAAGTTCAAATACCAGCATAATTCAAGCAGCATTTTAGAGAGACTATTTTTAAGATGTTAATTAGCACAGCATTAGGATGCTGGTCTTTGTACAGCTCATTGACTAGCACTGCCTTCAGATCCTCTCCGAAACACGCTCGAATTCTTATTTCGTGGGCTTCAAATGCTGGAAGGATTTTACCCAGGGTTTAGAAAAATGTGTGTGTCAGCTGTGGAACTCTCTCTGTTTTGATAATATCAAGTGTTCTGAATCAGGAAATGGATCACAGTATGCAGGTTTCATTCTCCTTCATTGAATTTCAAATCGGGGATCATGAGCCCAAAGGCCTGTATTTAAGGGGCTGTTTTTCTGACTGTATGTAATTAAATACTTTCTCCTACAATGAAAGTAATTAAACTGTCGTGGGTGAGGATGTAAATCTGAGTCCTGCAGACTTCATTGGAGAACTCATTCTTGAAATGCACAAGGAAAGCTATGCTGTGTAAAACCAGTAAAGTGGGATTTGATGGCGGTGGGGTTTTTGGGTTTTTTTTTTGAAGTCATGATAAAAATAAAGTACTCATTTTAACAACTCAAAATGCTAAAAACATTTTAAATGTCAGGCTTCTCCTTGGCACATTTCTCCAGGCAGAACCACGTTGGGGGCTGTATGCAGAGGTTAACTTGAGCAGGCTTAGGTGGATTTGGAACTCTCGTATTCTGGTGCACAAATACAATAGAGCAGTCTTGGGAAATTAATTTCTGCAAATATTCACATTCTTATCTGTAGACCCTGCTCTAATATATTTATTGTGTGACAACAAAGACGAGAAGTTGTTTTTCCTGGAGGAATTTCATCTGCGTATAATCTTCCCGGTAACTTCATAATAAAAAAGCTTTGCATTAATATGGATTCAGATATTTTATGAAGTCATAGGACTGTTTCGTTTGCTTTTTTGGAGTGAAGGCCAAGAAATATTTTTGGAGCTGTACAAACTGCCTGTTGTATTCCAAGAGGCTATTATATAAATGGCAACTGTCCATAGTAAGTGGAAAGGGACTTTGCCTACTAATCAGTATTTCAGTCTCTCTTGAGATCTGTTAAATAATCCTTAGAAAATCCTGTGACTGCCTGTAAGATGGGCCGCTGAAGGTACCAGACGACCCAGTGAGAAGGAGGTAGTAACTAGCTCCTTTGACTATAAATTAAGAGTTTTAGCCCTGCATAGAGACCTAGCTCATCCAACTAATTTTCAAACAAAAAATCACCTTTTTTTCAAGCAACCAAAGCTTTCCTGAGGGTCTGCACCGTTCAGACTTAGAGGAAAAAAAACTACTTATTGTCAAGTCTAGGACTGTTTTGCTCAATCCATCTCCCAAAGAGCAAGCTGTGTTTCCAGTCAAAATTAAAGCAGCAGTTGTCTCCGTTTTAGCCGTCTTTGGAGAGCGCAGGGTGTTGGCGGTTAGGTCACCTTAAGAGCCGCTTATCTAATTCAGGGCTAGGACCTTTGTCATCGGGCTAAAATCAAAAGTAGATGATGGTTTAGGGCAAGTCTGTTTTCTAAGGAAGTAAATAGGCTGCAGAGCTGATTTAAGCGCGATAGCCTGGGTTTGCTTCCTGCTGCCGGCGAAGAGTCTTCACGTGAGTGGGTTACAGTGTCTGGGCTGCTGGTTGGCGCTGCCATTCCCGTAAATCCGAATGCAGGCAGCTCCCACTTTTAACTCGTGCGTGTACCTCAAGGCTATCATTTTTATTGATGTACTGGGCACTTGACGGAAGTCTCTCGTTTCAATCCAAACCGTTTTGCATTAAAGCTGCTTTTTATTACTTGCTTTTAGATCTTAAAGCCTTTTGATAATGGGGCCTTCGGTTTGAGCCTTGCCTCTGATGAGCCTGCCAGGAGCAACACTTTCTTTTTAAACCTGGAGCAATTTGTTTCGTTCTTCTTGCACTATGAAGTTTGGCAATGCAAAGGAGGTAGGTTCTTGCTATTAACAGAGAATGCACGGTAGCTTTGGTGATCGCAAAAGATTGTGGGGTTTTCGAAGAAATGAAAACACCGAACAAGGAAATATTTTTAGTGAACCAATTTGTCTGGTTTGATACCAGGATCTGTTTGTTGTTTGTTTTTTTTAAATGCAGGCAACGGTCTTTTCAATGTATCATTACTAACAGCCACAAAATCCAAGATGCTTTCACCTCCAAACACTTCTTACTCTAAAGTAAGAATTTATTATTGGAAGACCACAAGTTTTGTCCCTCTCTAACAGGCAGAGGGCATGGCCTGTCTTGATCTCTGAAGAACAGTTTGCAGTAACAATCCTCTGTGATTCTGCAGGCCCGTTAGTGACACCAGGCTGTCTAGCATTTCCTTTCTGCCCAAAAAGCTTCATTTTACACTGTGCAGTAATTCTAACACCTTTAGTCTTCCTTAGCTTATTTTCTGAGGGCCATGAGATTTTTACCTTTTATACAAACACAATTATTATTTGCTCTGAATTACTGTAAGCTGACTGTCTTACTAAACAGCTCGAAAGTTCCTGGTGGACTTTTGCGTGTCTCTCATTTTGAAGTATAACAGTCTGGGATTTTTGATTATTTTTCAGATACTTTTTTTTCCAGATAGTATTTTTCAGTTTTCTGGAAGAATTATCCATTGTATTTTAATTCTGCAAGGCATTTGGATATAGTTTATGCAGAAGTAGCTCCTATTTAACAACATGAGTGGAATGAATCTTGGAGACAATACCATGCGTTTGTTTTTCTCAGAAGTTGACTGGTTTAACCCTTTCATCACCTAAAAACCCTCCTGCATTTTGCTGCAGTCCCCACCACTTTTGAGCTTTCGCCAAAGTTAAGTAAGTTGGCAGAAGTGCCAGGCTATTTGTATTGGGGGTATTTTATAAAGCAGATTATGAAAAACTCTATTGTGCTAGAACAAAAAGATTTTCCTTGCCCCAAATAATTTGCAATTTCAATTTGCCATGAGAACTGTAATGGGTTATCAATGCAATGCACGGTCAACAATTTTTTTCAGTATGAAAAGGTTAGGATCTGTAATGCGCAGGGAGGAAGCAGGTGGTATGAAAAACTATTGGCCAAAGTAGGCTAAAGAATGTAACTGAAGTTAACTAGTCCAGACTCTAAATCTAAATGTTGAATCTGGCCTCTGACAAAGCAAAGCCTTTGCTCTACAAACCCTTAACATTTTGGGAAAACTCAGCTACTGCCATGATCTTAGCAACTCACTCTCAACTCTAGTTAAGTGTTAACATTTCTCTACTTACGACCAGAACCTCCAAGAATTTGGAAGAAAAATACATGTGAAAGGGGAGGCTAGAATAAAAATGCCTCTATGATGTGCGAGTATTGTTTTGAAAAATGATACAGGGAACAAAGTACAGGGAATTGGGACAAATGTGCTTTAAATAAGAGTTGAGGATGTGCTACGTACGGTACGTGTAACATCTTGTCTGTGTGCAAGAACAGACTGTGAAAGAAACAGCTTTGTGTGGGAGAAGCGACATCAAAGAGCCTGAAAGAACTAGAACTGTAATAGGAAACATTTGCCTTTTGAGGACTGTTATTGCTGCTGGTCACTTCCCCTCTTCTCCTCCCGCTCCCCCTTCCCCCTCCTTATTTTTTTCCCCTCCTGTATTAAAACCCAGCAGTGTGAGTGGTGTGAGGCAGCACGGGTAGGATGGGCTAGATGGGCAACAAAAAGGGCTAATGGAATCGGTGGGGACTTTTGCAGCTTCCCTCCTGCCTCCTTTCCACCGAATTTGCATCAGCCTTGTAGGTTCTAGTTGCATTTGTTGGCCAACCAAAACAAGGCTGGATGCTCGACCCTTTGTCTTTAGCAGCGTAGTTACTGAACAGGGTTGCGAGCTTCCATCAAACGTGTCCTAGACATTAGTGGGCAAAACTCTTCCTGGGGTGAGGAAGTAAGGAAATGAGAGGAGAATTGAGGGTGTAGGGGTGGGACAAAGATGCCCAAAAAGCTGTGGGCACAGCAGGAAAGCATGGGGGACCTGGTAGGGTAAGGGACTGTAGATAGAGCACCATAGCAGAGAGGGAGGAGGAATGTCACCCAGCAGGAAGGGGATGACATGGCATGGCATGGCATGGCAGGAGGCTGGTACACATGCTCAGTGTGGAGAAAGTGATGGTTTTCCTGTCCAGCATCATGGTTATCCTTGTTGCCACCAGAAGGTTCGTGCTGAAGGAGAGGAGTTGTGGTGTAGCTGTATGCAGGTAGCACACCAGCCAGGCCACGGCCACATCTGACAGCCTGCGCTTACCAGGGTTTACCAGGTATTTTTTGGAGACTACCTGAAGTTCTTCAGTCTTGCTTTGCATTGGCAATAAGGAGTATCGTGCACGTAATACTCGAGCATAAGAGCCACCGCTCACAACTCGTACCTAGCTGCTCTGGGTGCTTTGGACCAGCTGTGAGAAGTTGATGGTGATGTGATGACCACAGGATGGCGTATCGTGGCTTGCAAAGCACCAACCGGTATTTAACGAGCAGCTGGAATACCGGCTGGAATGGTCTGAGCTGCGTTCATCCTGTAACTTCTATTGCTAGAAGCTTCTAATCTTTTCTTTCTTTTCACTCACAACGTAACCTCTTATTTTCAGAGTAAATGTTAACTTTCCAGAGTGAGGTTTGGGCTTCGTTGTACTAATAACCTTAAAACTGATTTAAAAAGAGGCAGATGCTCTTCGGTTATATGAATAGCGCAGTGCCATGCCAGAGGAGACTTTGATCAAATTTACTGACAACCTGAAATGAATGAAAAGGCCCTACTCGCAGCAAGTGAGCTTTCTGGGGGAATATTACATCTTGGCTCTTTTCCCAGCCCCGTGAAGTCTTTTAGAAGCCTACTGTGGCACATGTCAGTTGGGTTTAGTGAATTGCAGTGCACAAGCTGGGTTTTTTTTCCCCGAAGCGCCGATGCCGCAGCGTTCCCATCAGACCGCACACGGAAAGCATCTCTCTGTTATTTCTGTGTGTGGGCACCCGCAGACCTGCATCTAGGAGCACACACAGCGGCTTCGGCTTTGTAACCTGCAGCGCAAGGAGAACGTCTGCCTGCGTGGAGCGAGCCTCCCAGCGCGTCGCTGTGCTCCCGTGCCGCGTCCAGGTGAGTGCTTGGCTAAGGCTGGCTAGAGTATGTCTTGGTGTCTGCTGCCGCTTTGGACTTAGATTGGATTATTTGCCAAAAAGCAAGATGTAAAACTAAGCGAGCACCAAAACAGGGCTGTGTGCTGGAGAGCTGCCTGCAGGGTTACAGCCTGGGTCTGGGAAGGTCCAACCGCTGCCCTTCCAGCTCTGCAGCCTAACCCAGCCTAGCGAGGAGGTGGGGGAAGTTGGATGAGCCTGACTGTCTTCCCAAAGTGTTTTGAGATCTCACCATGGCACGTGCTAAGAAAGGGCTGAGTGCTATCTGCACCGTCGTTGCCGGGAGTTCTGGCTTGGCCCTCGGATCGGTGACTGGCCCTGTTGTGCTTGAGTTGCATGTAGTTTTGACTTGGGTTGGGAGCGGTTTCTCTGCTCTTTCATAGTTTGCCTTCTCCTTTGCACGTCTCCAACAGGAAGTGCAGATTCAGCAGGCATTGTGTGCTTCAGCAGCCTGCCAGCTGCCTTGCTGAAGCTAATTCACAATTCAAGTCACTCCTGATAAGTTTGCAAACAATGTGCAGTGATTTCTAAGCTAGATAGCAGCTGAGCTGAACTCTTCCATTTCTAGCCTGTCAGTTGAACGAAACCGTGCATTTACTTTGTAGACCTTGTGGGGCAAACCTGGTGTTAACACTTTGTGCTGCTGTGATATTTCATAAAGTTCTTATTTGCTTAGGAGTAACTTTAAGTGAGCATCACCATTATTATTAAAACCCTCTAATGAGTGTGTGGAGGCAAGAAAGGACATATGGATACTGTTGATTTCACATGAGCTAGGAACTGAACTCAGAACTTCTGACTTGCAGTTTAGTTCTTTGATCACTGGATAATTCTGTTACCCTCTTTATAACACAGTGAAATAGCCCGGGAATAACTCCAGTGAAAACAAGAGCAACATTTTTTCTTAAGCTAACTTCATGTGGCAGCCACTGAAAGCATTCACTGAGGAACTGGCCCAGAGGAAGCGACTCCGCGCTTGTGGCTCATCAGCCCCAGCAGGAAACAGCAGGTCAAAGTTAGAAGGAACTTACTTAAAAGCTAATGAGTGGTGCGGCAGACATTGAGAGAAAACATGGTTCCATAGCCAGCAGAGGGGCTTGGGTCCTCTATCCCAGTCCTTATTCCACTTGCTCTCTGTCTTTTTACATCTGTTTAACCAGAGGGATGCCAAGATGATGATCTATCGGATAAGGATTTCCAGGTGAGACTGTGCCCTCTCCTGACCTGTGCATAGCTCTCCCTGGAAAGTGGGGTCAGTACAGAGCACACACTAATCTTACTCAGTATGTTTGTGTGAAATAAAATCCTCACAACTTTATATCTTAGCTGGGCAGATACTATTTTTTTCAGATGTGTGTAAGGTCAGTAGTCACAAGAGTAGAAGCAGGGTGGGTTTGACCATGCTATGCAAAAATTGATACAATACAGTGGCAGAAGTAGGGATATATATTGCTCCTGCCAGATGACAGCAGGGGTTTGTTTATGTGTAAGCTCAGGGAAAGTTCACCTGGGTGCACTTTCCAAAGGGCATGAGGTCACATTATAGACAGACCTGATGTTTTGAAGTGTATTTGTCACTGTGCCATACATTGGGTTTTGTTGTGGGTTTTTTTTCACTCCTCCTTTAGTGTTGGAATTGGAAATTCAAGTTGGAGAAATGTGAAAGCAATCGGGCCTAATCCATTCCTGTTGTTACTCCTTTTGTTTTCACTGGAGTTACTCCAAGGCTGAATTCAGCATATGATGAACAACTTGTTCTCCAAAGTCGGAACTTAGGGGAGAAGATTTTAGGGATGATCACGCAACTCTGAGGCTCCTTCTCAAACAGCTGATGCTCCCACAAGAGGGACAATATATAATGAGTTTGGGTTGCTGAATTTAGTACAACATTCTAGTAATAAACCCTTTAGTCATAATAAGCCATTATTATCTATTAGAACAACTACTTGAATGAAACCCAACTACTAGCTCACTTAGGTTGGATGGAAAAATCCTAGCTGTTGATCTCAATTGCCAGTTAGCTGAACAGTTACTAACCACGAGCAAATGACATACGGTTTTGAGCCTGGTCATCCTCTTCCCACTTCCCTTTCCTCTCACCTTTTCTGGAACTGGCTCCCCCAGGGTTGCCACTGGTGAAATGTTGCCTGTTCTTCATGCATTGACCATCTCACCTGCAGCCCTGGAAAGTCTCCAGAGAGGTTACAAGTTTCTCTGTCTGTTTTGATTAGATGGAAAAAGGACAGTGCTATATAAGCTATGAGAAGCTGTACATCACCAACTGAGGACTATGTGGTGTTTGTTTGGGTTTGGTTATTTTTTCAGGAGGAGGAATATTTCTGTTAAGAACTAAGATGAAACTCTTCACAGATCTGTGAGAATGAACCAGTTCTCACTGCCAGTTAATTCCTCCTGAGAACTGTTGGAGGAGTCATGGCAGACACAAGATCCCCATGGTAAAATTAAGCTTTTCTTTCTTGGAGAAATAACCATTACAGTCTCTCTGGCTCACTCCATTTCATTTACTGTCTAAACAACTTTGATCACAAAGGGTTCCAGAAGGGGTGCAGCTCTTGAAAAAAAAAAAAAAAAAGAGGCCTGGGTCATTTTCTCCTTTTAGGAGTCTTGTGAAAGTCGTGCATCCTGCTCTTGCCCCTGAAGTCTTCATTGTGTGTGATTTGGAGGGTGGAGGATCCAGCAAGCTTGCCATGTTTGGGAGGCCA
The DNA here is from genome assembly GCA_013396935.1 of Baryphthengus martii. Taxonomy (NCBI): domain Eukaryota; kingdom Metazoa; phylum Chordata; class Aves; order Coraciiformes; family Momotidae; genus Baryphthengus; species Baryphthengus martii. Next base: position 95,890 of record VWZK01017134.1, on the reverse strand, counting down.
GAGCAGCTTTCTGCTGAACGACATGAGTCCTGTCTGACTAACGGAAAATCTCTCTGTCCCAGAGCCCAGTTGAGACTGAGACTGGAGATCCCCTTCTTGAATCAGCTCTGCCGCCTTGGGCCATACCTCTTCTGCAGCTCTGCTCAGGCAGTTTTCCGTACCACCATCGCAGCACCTCCTTGGTCTTGCCGAGGTTGAGCACTTCCCTTTGGATATCATCTTCCACCTCCTCCACTTTGCTTCTGACCCGAGGAGTGCATGCTGAGTGCTCTCCCTACTGCTTCTCCTTCCAGACCCTCCGTGTTTGCAGTGATCCAAGCTGCAGTCAGCACCACCACAGCCGACTGCCCTGACTACCAAGGGTGCTACAGATCGTGCTAAGAATAGAAACAGCATTACAGGAAGGGGCATTTAGAGTGTTTATTACAGATAACTGGAAAGAGAGGATACTACTTCCCTAACTCCTTAGCTGGTGAACTGGGTAAAATATTTTTTTCAACAGTCCTACAATTAGTAAGCAGGGACGAAGAACCCTTTGCTTTTAAAATCAAAATAAAGGGCTCTGCTCTTATTTGCCTTGACTTATTTCTCTCCACGACAGAAAATGGATCACTAATAAGCTGGTCAGCGTTGCTTTGCTTAGATGTAAAGAGGTTTTAGGGCGAAGGCAGAAAATTTGATGCGTTCCACAGAGTTACTGACTTCAGCACTCCGTGGAGCGATCACCAGATAGCCAAGAAAAACAGAGAGAATAGTTAAAATCTTACAAACTACAGCACGGAGGGATTATCACACCAAACTTTGGTTAAAGTTCGTATAGCAAAGAGGATCTCTGTCTTTCCAGGAACTACGGCTCCTACTGTTTGTCAGATGCGCAGATCCAGGGCATAATCACTTCCCCAACTTTACATGGTCATCAAGAGTGCTGTAATTTGGACCAAGACTTTTGGAAGATTTCAACACTAAACGAAGCATGTTATTGCCTGTCTTGAGCGCTGAGGAGGAGGGGGTATATTTTCCCTTCTGTGGCCGTATTTCTGCAAGGTGTCCAAACACGATATAAATGTCTGGATTTCTATAACATGGGCTTGACAGAGTTCAAAGGTGGGATCTGCTCAGCTTCCTGGTCTGCAAGCCTTGCCCTCTCTGAGAGCCCAGCACTAGGTAAGAATGTAGGCTTGTGCCTCCAGCCCTGCTGCGCTCTTTTTGTGTCTCCTATTTGGGTCTTTGCTTCACTTCCCTTCATGCGTTTGGCTCTAGGAGTTGGGGCCTCTCATCTTTCACTTTGAAACTCTGATCCTCCTAGCTATTGAGCCACCTGGGAATTGTAGATCCAAAGAGTTTGGAAGCCGGAAGATTAAAAGAAAAACAACAATGTCAAAAACTCTATTGTCTTAATTCCTGGAGGCGGTGGATTGTAACTCATGTTCTTGAATACTGTAGGAAAGTGTTCAGCCCATTTCTTCTGTAATTCTTCTGTAAGTTTTTATTATTATTATTATTTTCTTTGCCTTATGCCTGAGTCCTATGCCTGAGGACTTTCTTCTATTCCCAGGTTAGTAGTAACACCTGTGGAGAAAGACTAACTGCTTAAAAAACTGAATCAAATCTAGATGGAGGACACAGATAAGCAGCCTGGCGTGGAAAGTTGGCAGGGGGTTATTTTGGATGGCTTATTCCTCCTCAACTGACATGATCCCCCACCGTACTTGTTCGATTCAGGCATAAATTTTCCCGAAACAGGGAAGTTTGAGTTCTGGGTTCAGCTGTGAGAGATGAATATCACTTTCCAGGTAAATATCCATGCCCTTCCTTGACCAAAACCACAGTTCAGTCTTCACCATTGAGGCATCAGATTTCTCCCTTGATGCTCTCCTTGAGCCCTGTGAATGCTGTCTGTTCCAGAAGGGCTGTGACCAGCCAGTTTGGGGGCTGTTTGTCAGACCTGTCTGCAGAGGCTGCTGGAAAATAAAGCATCGAGAGGTTCACCTCTGGGCCAGGCCCTGGCAAGTGCTGTGGATTTTTTGTTTCCCTTGAACTTTGCTGAAATGCACGTCCGTACTTCAGGACCTTGAAGGGCTGTTTCTCTAATCTCCCCAGAAGGATTACTGCTGCTGGAAATCATGAGGGTTTGGACTAGCTATCAACTTTATCAGGAAAGCTTCTTTCCGGCCAAGCTAGTAAGAGCTTTGCTAAGTCGGAATCTTGGGTTGAAGCTGCTCGTCTCAAATTTCACAGATGGCCTCAACAAATGATTTACTAGGAGAGTAAAAGATTAGCCAGATTCCTCCAACTGCATCTTGAGTCATATAAAGCACTGGATTTTACTGGGGCCTAGGCAATTCCTAATTCTTTAGCCTTGTTAGACTCTTCTACAGTGACTAATTGCCCTGCACTCCCCTCCCTGAGAATCAGGTGTCTTCTGGTGAGGAACCCAGGCGCCTCGCACGAGCCTCACCCGCGGCTTTGAAACAGCCATTTCAGCAAAGGCTTCTCCATATGGTCAGATACCCAAAGACCACAAAATGTTACGTCTCTAGTTGTATTTTATTGGAGAGGTTAGTGTGCTTATGGGAGGGAGGATGGTAAAGGGAATACTTCAAATATACAGCGAGATCTTTCCATAAAATTATCAAAAACTTTGCAGAATCTTCCTAAGGACAAGAGCCATCACTGAAGTGTTCATGTGAACAGTGGTTTGAGTAGGGCAAAATCTCTTGCTCTAGTGTCTCAGCTAGTCTCCAGGGCTCAAGTGAGCTCTCCTGGGGGAAGGGAGATTAGCCCATGTTTGCCTGTTACGGAGCTTCTCACATTTTTCTCTTTTATACTTGGCAGCCTGAGCTCCATGTTTGACTATGGAATTTGTACAGAGTTTGGCTCTTTTGAAGGACTGCAGTACTGATTTAGATGCCCAAGTTGGAGAAACAGAGTTTAAAGTGGACCTACCTTTTCTTTTAGAGTGAGACTTGTTAAAGATCTTTGTTAAATTATTTACCAATGGTCTCACAGATCCTGGCATTTAATCATTTGCATTATTTCATCATGCTTTTCTCCCCTGTCCTCTAAATAAAATAGCAATCGTAAAATCACTAAAGGGTTTGCAGGGATGGGTTGCCCATCTATATATGAAGTATGTGTGCTGTAAAGTGTAAAGCAATATTGGCATGTGCTGATCTCATGTAAACAGTCCTTGGTTTATAGCAGTCAGAGATGAGAGCTCAGAGACTCGCTGGGGGAATCAACCCCTAGCAGAAATGTTTAAAATTTTTGGGTTTTGGCCAAGAGACTAAGAAAAGAGGTTTTTGTATCCTCCTTTTTTTCTGCTGTGATCTCCTCACATACAACACTAAAAGCTACACAAGAAACACGAATGAGAAGGAACAGCCCAGGGTGTCAAAAGAGATGGAAGATGCTCTGTCTGTCCTAGAAGTACAGAGATAGTAAAATCCGCTACTTTTCTGATTTTTGCATCGATATTTATATGCTGAACCCACTCCCTGGTGCAGTCCCTTTTGGTTGAACCTATGGCATAAAGGAGACAGAAGCAGCCCCTGAAAGTCCTCTTGATAAAAGCTCCCCCACCGCAGTTCTTCAAGGCTAAAGTTTTGCCACAAGCTATAACAGGGTGAGGGAAGAGATATAAAAAGCACAGGAATGCAAAATTATGTCTTTTTCTTAGTGAAGGTAGAAACAAAACGTGTGCATGAGTTTCCAGGATAGAGCATAATCTACCATCAGTTGTGTCTAGTATAAATGAGCTGTGCCTTGGCATCTGTTGTATATACAATTTTTCAAGCGTATCAGTTAGCGAAACAGATCCTGAATTATTTATTTTGAGATGACTGTGTCCTCCCTGCAATGCAACTGACCTGCAGGAACAAAATATTATGACTAAACATCACTTTAAAGGCAAACGTGATCCTTTGATGTTAAAAAAAAAAAAAAAAGACGGTATTTGTCAAGCCCATTTTTATGAGGACACCACCAAATCTCAGAGGATTACTCACCGTGGCAATTTTTGAGGATATTAAGTCACTTACCCAGATTTTATCCATAGACTGGCAGGCCAGGGGATTCTTGGTGTTGCCTGGGTGTGATCTCCTGTCAGTGACCACCGAAGGTCTTGGAGCCATGCAAGATGTCATCAAACACTGTGACTCTGCTTCTCATCGCCAAGCCGATAAGGGTTTGGAAATGCACAAAGGTGGAGCAATTAACAGGAAGAATTCAGAGTCATGGGAAGAGATGTAAAAACAAAAGTTCCTTGATTTTTGAATATCACTTTCATTTTTAGACGTACGATTTTTTTTGTCCAATGCACCAAAAGGACACCTGGGATCCTGACGCCTTCTTCTGAAAAGTCATCGGGCCATGATTCCAGCCTTTTGCCGTGCATCCTGTCGTCTTTGCGTGTTTGGAAGTCTCTGTTGGCAATGCGGGGCCAGCTGTGCAATATACTGCTATAAAACCCCTGTCTTGCAATGCTTTCTTACTTTTTATTCTATTCTTCTGGGAAATAGTTATTGTCAATGCAACAGCAGATCTACTCCTCCAGAAAGGGCTGTTCTCTGCACACCTGTCCTCATCCATACGCACAGACTCAAGATACCCCCTTCCAAAATCAAAGAGGAATCGGAAAAAATAATGAGCTAAAAGGAAATGAAATTGCTAATGAATTTAAAATATTACTTAAAAAGCTTATTTCTCACCAATTTGTATTGCACTTTGTCAGGATTCTGTCTGAGGGGGGCCGGGAGCGCAGCAGCCCCGGCTCACTTGCCAGCATAAGGACGATCGCTCAGTGCACAGACAGGCAAGGGCAGGAGAGGAAACAGCTGTGATCGCTTTCTGGAGCATTTGCACTTATTCATCCCCTTAGATGTATCTCAATGTAAATAATCTTTCATATCACTTTACAAAGTGCTTGCTAAGTGGGATGGAGGAGAAGGTATTCTGTAATGTAGTAACTTCTGTCTTTCCTCTTTGTTTTCCTGCTTGGTCATAGAAAGGAAATCTGGCTGGTTGTTAATTTGAAAGCATTTGTAGTGTTGATGGCATAACAGATAGGGAAGTTCACAGGACTCTGGCAACCACTAATGTATTGAGTCTTTCAGAGGAACAAATGAAAGCTGTCTGTGAAAGATTCCCATTTGTCATGAAAAACCCACAATACCATGGGACAGCTGTTTGCCTGGGATCTGTATCTCAGATGTAAGGAACCAGAACAGACATGTGCTCTGTTGTACAAAGACCATAACCCCAGAGACAGGTAAATCATTCTTTATAAGGAAAAACATCATACAGAATTCATGTTTTCTATAAAAGATGCTTTTCAGGTTTTGCTCGCTATTTGACATGGTCAAAAACATGGCTTAAGACGCACCAATCATCATCTTTTACATTCTAGCGCTTCAGTAACTTCCTCTGGAGATGGGTTTGGCACTGCTGCAAGCGTGGCTGGATAGTCAGGGGGGGCTGTTTTGCCAAGAAGCTCTCCTGTTGTTGTACAACAGCACAAAGGTGAAGCAGGTGGCAAAAGCATCCTGGCAGATCATAGAATGCTTTGAGTTGGAAGGGACCTTAAAGATCACCTAGTTCCAACCCCCCCTCCCACTAGACCACGTTGCTCAGAGCCCCATCCAACTTGGTCTTAAATACTCCCAGGGATGAGGCTCCACAGCTTCTCTGGGCAACCCGTTCCCGTGTCTCACCACCCTCAGAGTAAAGAACTTCTTCCTAATGTCTAATCTGAATCTCCCCTGCTCTAGGTTAAAACCATTGCCCCTTGTCCTATCCCCACATGCCCTTATAAAAAGTCCATTCCCCATATTAAATAATTCAGTGAGTTTTCATTTGAAAATCAGAATGAAAAAAAAAAAAAGTCCAGAGCTGAAGCTTCACCAAGAAGCTGGAAACAAGCTGTGATGCAAAGGTAACAAATTTCATGCAGAGGATGAGCTCCTGGAAAATCTCCCCCTGATTGTCTTGGTATGCTTTTAGTTTTCACTTGGTATCTTTGCTATAGCTTCAAACAGCATTGGGCTTAAGTGTGACCAGGTTGCTTGGGAAGCTGTCATGCAAAGGCCTTTTCACAAACCAAAAGTACTGCCGTGAAGTTCGGGGAGGAGAAATAATCCTCCCTGAGCTCCCCAAGAGCCTCTCTGTTGGTATATTTTTAGTGATGACTCTTTTAAATTCATTCTATGTCAGGAAATTCTGTACCGGGCTTCCCGCTGTGCCGTACGTAACAAGGGCAAAGCAGATCTGCGTGGAAGAGTTTACCTAATATGAATTTCCCTAACTTTACCAGACCCAAAGATTTCCTCCCAGCCTTCCTTCTTCTCTCCACATCTTGGTAATTGCTTCAAATGAATAAGACAGAAAACCTTGTAAATAAGGGATGACAAAAGTATGCAAATAAAATGGCAAGATTAACCCAACTGTAGTCTCGGTGTGTGCAGGCATAGGAAAGTGAAAGAATATCGAATGGAGCTTTCAAAACTTTGTTTCTTTGCCAGAGCTCAATCTCCAGACACTAATTCAGCTATACTAGTAATGCATTTAAGCGTGTTCCTCTGTTAAGCAATATATTCCCTACAGAGCAGCTCTGGAGCAGCTGTTAGCTACAGGCTTTCCGCAGGCTGAGGTCTCTGGGTCAGAAGAAACACTCCTATCTTCCACCAGCGCATCCCCCTGAGCTGCTCCACACACTGGTGATCTGTGCTTCAGGCAAGGCGAGTTCCAGGTTTCAAAGTGCTTTAGCTCAGCCGGCGATGCAGAGGCTGAGGTTAACTCAACCACTTGCTGCTCCTGACAGAGAAAGCCATCGTGCCTGGAGACTCAGCACTCTCCCTGGTCATATCTCAGCTGAAAACAGCACTGGCTTTGCTGCAGGGAGCTGTGTTTGGCTGCCACATGTTCACCGCTAGTTGCAGAAGCTGCTGCTCCCATGCATTCAAGCAGGCACCTTATTTTCTTCAAGGTGGTGCCAGGTTTTCCTTTTATCATAGAATCATAGAATATTGTCGGCTGGAAGAGACCCTCATCGAGCCCAACCTTTTCCCAGCCCTATCAACACCACTCAACCATATCCCTCAACTCACCATCCAACCGTCTCTTAAACACCTCCAGGGATAGCAACTCAACCCCCTCCTTGGGCAGGCTGTTCCAATGCCTGACAAAACATCTCCCGGCATGAATTCATGGAAGCGTACCCCACGGCTTGCAGAGCACCCACAGCAGGCTGAGGCACCAGGGCTGAAGGATAATCTTGACTTTGTTGCTACTAAAGACAGATTATTTTTAATGTAAAAGTTATTGTCTCGAGCAGCCTTCATCTCACTAGCGCACAATTTCAGAATGCTTTAAATTAAGTCTGGAGGCTAAAAGTGTGTTAGTCATTGCCCATACATCTTAGGGGAAGCAGGGCTCTCCAAAGTTCTTGTTAACATTAGGCATCTGGTTTATGTTTATAATGATTTATTCAATGATGGGAGACAGGTAAGAAACCATCGTGGAAGACAATCTAGAAAAGATCGGGGTTTTCAAAGCTCTGAAGTCATTGTTCAATCAAAGTTGTTTGACTTCAAAAGGAATATATAATTTGATTAGATTCTTTAAACAATGTACAATGCTCACAAAGTTGGCAGAAATTGTTAGAGGCAGAGCTGGTAGCACAGCCTGCTCTGGAGGTTGCTTGTCCCTTTTAAGTGTGAATCCTGTTCTTATGTCACGACTCCAGCTCTTTCTTTTTCTTCTTCTTTTTTTTTTTTTTGAGAAAATTTCAGCGAAGTACTTCAACTGTCTGTGAGAGTCAGGGCAGAGAAGAATACATTGGTTTTTTTTCAGCATTAGAATAATTCAGGAAATCTTTTCTTTGGAAAAAAAAATCTAATGCTTCCATACTTTGAAACAGGGACTTGAAATCCAGTGGGAGAAGACAGGCTTTGTGCTAAAGATGGGCGCATTGCCATTGCCATAAGCATCTGACCGTGGTTGTTTCAGTTTTATGAGCCTCTGAAAAAGTCTAGTTTGTGTATGTGCAGTAGGGCTTTGCAAGAGCTTAGCTAAGATTAGAGAAGAGTCTCTGCTCGTGTCTCTCGGTGCCTGGCCCTCACTGGCCTGCACAAGTGGTGAAATCGGTCTTATCCTGGTAAGGAGTAGCTCTCAGTAAGAGCAGGACTTTGGGAAGGAGAAGAGAAAGTCAGCTCCCAGCATACTGGAACCGAGATGAAGATTGTACCTGGAAGCAAGAGCTGGTGGGACAGAGCAGGTTGGGAAGGGTAGGCCGAGGGGTGATGAATCCATGCTCATTTGATCCCCTCTCCCCAACCTGATAGGGTATTAAGTCATAGAATCACAGAATACCAGGTTGGAAGGGACCTCAAGGATCACCAGGTCCAAGCTTTCTTGGGAAAAGCACCGTCTAGGCAAGATGGCCCAGCACCCTTCCAGCTGAATCTTGAAAGTATCCAACGTTGGGGAACCCACCCTGCCCTGGGGAGATTGTTCCAATGGCTGATTGTTCTCATTGTGAAAAATTTTCCTCCTGCGCCCAGTTGGAATCTCCCCAGGAGTAGCTTATACCCCTATTGCCTTCCTCTCCCGCCAGAAAACATCGTTGACAGAAGCAGCAATCATTTCCTCCAGGCGTGGATGCAGGCAGAGGGTAACACACCACTGCTGCAGCCACCCCAGGGCATGGGGTACTCACCCCTCGGGGGAGCAGGAGGAGGAGGAGGGCAGCCCCAGGCACTCAGCTGAACATAGGCAAAAGCTGTACCTGGAGATCCTCAACTCTTCCTTCACCTGAACATGTTTGTTCATCTCACACACTTTTTTTTTGGATGAAAGACACCATCCTGGCTTGCAGTCGATGTGCTCAGCAGGTTCAATTCTCCACGGGGACAATCCCAAGGTGTTGGGCAGGGGCTTATCAATTTTCCTTCTGCAACACAGAGTGAATAAATCACTGTTACTGCTCAGCTGTCTGCCTTGTTTCAGAGCAACCTGCCTTCCCGCTGCAGAGACGTGGTCAAGGGATGCATGGGGCTGAGCAGCCAGAGATGCCAGCTGCCGGAACAGGCCGGACATGTCCAGTGCCTGCACCTTTCCTGCAGAATGAAAACAGGTCTTCACAACTATAACTGCACACAGGAATGCACTTGCTTCTCTCTTTTTTTTGTTTTTTTCCAGAACACACAAGGGATGACCCAGCTGAAGTTCACCCATCTGCAAAGGAAGGAGTTCAATGAAATGTTGTGGATTTGGGGGCAAAACACTGCTCATGGAAAACTTTCCAAGGCTCTGCTATAAACTCAGCACACCTGTTCCACCAAGTTCAGTGAACGCTGGGTGGTGTCATCTCCTGCTGTGCTGCTGAGGAGGCTGCAGCGCTATGCCCTCTCCTTGGGGACAGGTTGTTGGGTGTGACCAACACCTGTCAGACCTGCAACCACTCCAGAAGGGAAATAAATGACCCAAGTTCTGCCTTGGTGCCATTCACCTGGAGTGAACTCGACATGCACTGACCAGTTTCTTGCTCTTTGCCCTGGCCAAAACACCATCTGACAGAAGTCCCTGGACTGGCGAAGTGCTGGGCAGGGCATACATTCGGAGTGGCTCTGAGTGACGCGCACACCGTGTCACACGTACGGTGCGAGCACCAAACCAATGCTCAGCGTGGGAAGTTTGTGGAGCTGCTGGAAGAAAGCCAGCAGCCCGTGTCTGCTCAAGTTGGAAAAACGTCCCAGTGCTGGATCCACCCAACTCAGAGAGAGGAGGGCTGCTTGGCCACTCAACAGGCCTGGCTCTCTCTCCAAAGTGGATAAGTGCCAAAGGGGATTTTTAATTTCCAGATGCTTTTAAAATAAAAATAAAGACTCTGCTGTAAACTGGCTTTGAATGAAGGCCTCTCCTTCAGCCAAATAGTTGCCTGATACGGGCTAGCTGGCTGGGCAATAAAACCTTTCATTGCAACCTGGTGCATCGTGAGTGCCGGCGAGCCCTGCGCCGAGTCGGGAAGCCCGGCCGCGGCTCCCTGCACAGCCTGCCCTCCCCGCCATGGCAGCCGCTCTCCAAGGGACCTCTGTCTCCAGATAAACATCTTTATGGGCTTTCTGATTTCTTTTTTGTTCTTTGGAGGGAAAGGGAAATGCTTTGGGAGAAGACAGTTGGCAATAGCAGGATGGGAACCAAGAGTTTTGGGGAGAACGCTGTCCTGAACACGCTGCGAAGCGCTGCCGGGAACCAGGCAGGGCTGGTGGCAGGGTGACATTGCAGGACCCCCGGCTGTGCACCTTTTTTTGGATCCAGCCACAGACACATTTCCAAGGCCGTCCTGGATGAATCCCTTCACAAGCAACTTGAGCCTGGCAGCTGCCAATCAGCATAATGAGACCGGTGAATTAATTTCCAGTGTCTGTAGGGGTGTAGCTCACAGGGCAGCCCCCGCCAGCTCTTCTCTGGGGCAATTCCTCCAACCTGCACACCAGGCATTTGGGCATCCCAAGCCTGCTGAGATGGCTTGGGATTCTTTCATACAACCTCACACCTACAGGGCAGCCGGAGGGTGCTTTGTGAGCACAGCCCTAGACGTATGCTACGGCTTTAGGGCCATAAGGGAGACGGCTCCCATCTCCGTGCCGATGCTGGTCAGGAAGGGATGTGGTGGGGAGGGGGATGCCCGAGGCTGGCTCTGCAGGCAGAGGACCTGACAGCCCACTGCCTGCTCACTCACCAGCCATCACCTCCCTGAAATGAAACTCACCCCCTCCACAGCAGGGCTGCCCGATTGCTTTATTGGCGCAGATCTTGATTAATTCCTTACCGCTGCAGGCACTAGTGCCTTTTCAGGCTGGCTGGATTTCTCTGCACCGTGTTTTATCCCGTTCCCAGCACCGAGCTGGCATACATGGGAGCCAAGCGAGACCGGGGCAGCGGAGCCAGAGATGTCAGCATGGAAGCAGTGTGGGGTGACGCAGGGTGACACAGGGTGATATGAGGATGACCTGGGGCTGGAGCCTACATGCAAGCCCAGGAGCTGCTCCACAGCAGGTGCTCTTGGAAGAAAAAGCCAGTTTGGGCTGTTTCCACACCCCGTGTCTGGCTGCAGCAGGCAGGGAGTGAGGACGGGTGCATTGGAAGTAACACCGGGGCTGTTTCAGCAGCACCGAGGCTGACTGGACTTGCTGGTGACCGTAAGAAAACAGAGCAAGTCTGAACCTCCTCTGCTGTCCTGGAGCTCAGTCAACAGCAGAAACTCCTACAATAGACAGCTTCACTTGCCCATCCCACTGACCCGGTGGGGGAAACACAGCTACTGCTGACGGCCTCCAGGGGACAGAGCCAGCCTGGTGACCTAGCAGGACCACCAAGGACCAGTCCCTTCTTCCATTCCTCTTGTAGCTACATTTTCTTTTTTTCTTGTTAGACTACTTGCGTAGAGGCAGTGTTTGCAACACCTAACTCCTTTTACTCTGCATTTCCTATGGTGATTTTGATCTGGAGCCAAGGCAATCTGCTCTGCTTGATGCCTGGCAGGGGGTCTGTCTGCACCTGGATGGGGCCACAGCAGAGGAGCATGTCACCTTGCTTTTCTCACCATTGGTGTAACAGCCCCGGGTGACACCACAGCCTCAGGCAGGGACCAGCCACATTTTTGCCCCTGGAGAGCAGGGGGATGTAAGGAATCATTGCAGATACTTTCTTCAGCAGCACTAGCATTTTGGTATCTCTTTGGCATCTCTATTTGGCATTACTTTAATGAGAGCCAAGATGTTTGCATGGTCTTGGTGTGACCCAGGACACACGTCCACAGCCACGCAGCCTCACGTGGGGCAGACACCCAGCCAGGAGCCGTTCCTGGACTTCCCCTCACTTGGCAAAAGTAGCTTTTGCCCCCGTCCCACGGGCCGGGGCCACTGACTGAGCAAATTTGCCAGGAAACCACATTTCAGAGACATCTTTTCAGGTGTGGGGGAGAGCAGGGGTTGAAGGCAGCACACCTGGGGAGCAAGGTCCCCACACTCCTCTCCTGAGGCTGAGGTGATGGTGGGTGTGCGCTGCATCTGCCTCGCAGCGTTCCCCACGGCCCCTCTGCCTGGACATTGTGCAGCTGACATGGGGGATTTCTAATCCTCGCTCCCGTTTCAAATGTCATTCGATTCCTCGTGGCATCTCACAAAAGACTGAATGGGCAGCGAGCATAAAAGCAAAATAATCCTTATGCTGAGAATGCCTTTGAACAGCCCTGACCTGCCTCTGCAGGCATCTGTGGTGAACGCCACGCTGCGCTCGTGTACGTCTGAAGTTTCGAAGATGGGAGGCAGGATCCTGCCCAAAATGTTTGCATCCGGATTAGACTCAAATGCCACGGGCATCTGTGTTTGTCCATGTTACTCATTTCTTCCTGACTTGTCATGCCGAGTCATTGGGTAAAAAACACAGCAAATTTGCTCTTTTTTTCCTCCCCCTTTTTGTTTGGTTTATTAATTACATCTCTTACTACGCTACACTCTGGCCTCAACAAATCCATTCGTGATTCTCTTGAGATATGCATCCTGTAGCAGCAGATAGTAGCATATAATCATTTAACATATGAATGCTGTCAAACTGTTTAATCAAATCTGAAATTGCCTGCCTTTGTGCCCTGTGCTAACTCATTGTGACTGTAGAAAGTGAGCCCAGCTCCCCTAGACAAAGAGCAATTGCAGCGCAGCTCTTTGTCTACTCTCTTTGCATAATTTCCTGAACCCTGCCCTGTTCCACCTGCTCACCAATGTTAAGCTTATTTTTGGATCATTTTTAAGCAGCCCACTCTGCAAATGCAGCTTGGTAAGGATTTTTTTGGGGGGAGCTATGGGAACAAGTCTCTTGCCATGTATGTTCCCCTCTAGTTCGCAAGGCCTGAAGTCTGAAGGCTTCATCAGCACTTCCTGAGCCCTTCCTGAAACACCAAAGTGCAAAACCACAAAGGCTCTGGTTCTTGCACTGGCACCCGCCTCACTGGGCTGCTGGAAATTCAAAAGCTCTTTTAGGGGGCTGGAGGATAAGTTGCAAATCTTTTTTGTTGTTGTTTGTTTAACGAAGGTGGTGGCACGACGGCTTGGTGGGATGCTCTCCGCTCCAGCTTGCTGGCCCCATCGAGCACAGGGTGTTTCTGTGGAGCTCATAACCCTGACCTTGGGGCTCTCAGAGGAAGCGCGCGGTTCCTGGAAAGCATTGTTCCCGCGTTTGTTTGTTCCGCATCCTCCCAGCAGCCGCTGAGAAGAAGCAGAATAAAGGGTAGTGTACGAGAGCTGGCTCCCACAGAGGAGAGCCAGGCGGTCAGACAGGGCTGTGTGCTCCGGCTGAGCCCCCACGAACCTCCTCGGGCACAGGCTGCTCGAGCACCCCGGCCCGCGTGGCAGAGCAGGCACATCTGGCTGCTGCTCCCTGCGTCAGCAGATACCTGGGTGCATGGTGGTGTCCATAGGCCCCAAACGCTCGCCTGCAAGGAGAACAGGCAGAGCTTCACTGCCAGAGGGTCTCAGCTACGAGCCCAGTGCAGCTACAAACCTGAAGTGATGCTGCCTCATTCATAGGAGCGCTCTCCCAAACCACCTCTCCAGGTGTGCCTGGTTTGGTCCGTCACACTCTGAAGCATGAACAAAACCTCAGATGCTGGTTGTGTTGCAGGAAAGCCTCAGTTCCTACTCTCCTCTCGCACGCATCCTTTAAGGCACCCACTGCCCTCCTGGCACACCGCAGAGGACACTCCCAGTGGATGCCAACTTGGCCTATGCTCAGGGGCTGCAGGGCAGCCGTTCCTGTTTGCCCAGAGCAGCTCCATGGGGAGCACCTACTGCAGGCCAACAGTAATCAGAAGCAGGACACTGGAAGTTCCACCTCAACATGAGTAAAAACTTCTTTGCTGCAAGGCTGACAGAGCCTGGAACAGGCTGCCCAGAGAGGTAGTAGAGTCTCGTTCTCTAGAGACTTCCAAAACCTGCCTGCATCTGTTCCTGTGTGGCCTGCCCTGGGTGATCCTGCTCTGGCAGGGGGGGGCTGGACTCGATGATCTCCAGAGGTACCTTTCAACCTATACCATGATTCTTTCTATGATTCTGTAATTCTATGATTCTGTGATTCTATGACTGCCAAGCCAGAGGTGAAGTGGTGTCTCCCATCTCTCCTGCCCCACTGCAGCAATGGATAGAAATAACTTGTGCAGCTCCTACTAGAGCCTGAGCTGCCTATGCCAGGACTACTGGTAAGCCCCAGGTCACCTGGCCACGTTCCAGCCCAAGGGCAGTGGGAGCATCCCCTGGCCAGAAGGAGCTGGTCACCCACAGAGGAGCTACGCCAATGCGGGTAAGCCCTGAGGTGGCAGAGACATTCTCATTAGCAACTGTCTTTGCAATTAGCCCACCAGTTCCCATCAGCACCTCTGGGAGCAAGGCTTGCCCTGAGATGGCTGCAGCAGAAGCCGGGGGTGGCCCGGCGGGGGATGTTCGTCCGTCAGGGCTGATGCTGGGACACTGCAAAGGTCTTTTCCACACTAAAATCTCTAAACCTAACTCAAGCAAACACCTAAACCAGGTGTGTACAGTGTTGCCAGGTGGAGTATTTCAGACGTGGTGGAGTTTCCTACGAGGCAGAGCCCAACAGATGCCCCTCCACTCTTCAGCCGTCCCCCCAAAAGCTGGATTGGCAACACGTCCCATACTTTGAATGCCAATTCCTTTTGCTCACGAGGTTTTACAGCCCAGCAAGGAGCCCCGTAAGCAGCAGCATTGGTCAGACACCCCCCCGCACCCACCAGCCCTCCAGGCATCCCTATGTTCCCGGGGGCTGTAGGGTGAGAGCGGGCAGCCAGGATGGGATTCTGGCATGGCTGTGCTGGTGCCTGCCTGAGCTGGGGAGTATCAGTACATCTTGGCATGTGGAGTGATTCATTGTACCAAAAATAGGGCTCCCCCATTGTATCGTTCCGCAAACATGTCCTGGGAGTAAATCAAACTCCCTGGGATTTTCCAAGCCAACTGCCTGGGATTTCTCGGGGTCATTTCACCCAGATACTGGGGACATTGAGAACCCAAAGCACAAGGCAGCCCTGGGAAAGGGTAGCCTGGAGAGGGTCTGCCCCATTGCTGGCCTGCCCCAGCAGATGGAGGTGGTCTCATGGATTCCACAGACCTGCCACTGAGGAAAATCAAGATTCTTTTTGGTCACTGGCACGAGAAGGGCTGCTGCCCACCCCTGACACATGCATCTCCTCATGGTTCCCTGGGCATCCCCATGACCACCCCCGGGGTTTCAACGCAGTCCTGCACGAGTTCTGCCAATGCTGCAACCTCCTGGGATGCTCACTCCAAGCAGGCAGAGCCAAAAGAAAAAGAAAAAAACAGCCTGTCTGCTGAGCAAAAGGTCCGGGAGGAGGAAAAATAAACACAGGAAAAGCCACAACATTCAAGAACGTTGCTGGAAACTTGAATGATGCCAATGTCTTTAAAAGCTGCTTGTGTTTGCAAAAATGCTTTCAGAAATGGTGTAAATTTTTCATGAAATGAAATATTAGCAAAAAAGATAGTGTCACAGACAGTATCTGTCTCTGGCACTCATAACAGCACTGCTGATATGGTGGCCTCCAGCCACAAAGCTCCCAGGTTCTCAAATGTCCCAGTCACACCCGCCGAGAGATGGGGAAACTGAGGCATGAGTGTGCACTGCAGTTTTTCCCACCAAACCAACAGTGGGAGGGAACTGCCTCTGGATGCTGGCCTGGCACCCCATCCTTCCCCCTCCTACCTCATCCCCATTCCAACTCAACCCATCCCATCTCATTCCAATCCATCCTATCTCATTTCAACCCACCTTATCCCATCTCAACTCATTCCATCCAATCCCATCCCACTCAATTCCATCTCATCCTACCCCATTTCAACCCACCCCAACACATCCTATGGCTCTCCAGCTCCTGGTCACTTTGGATGACAACTCACCATGGTGGGGACCCTCAAGGACATCCTGCTCCCGCTCCAGGTGCTACACCAGCGCCAAGGGAGCATGAGGAGCTCTGCAAGGAAAGGCTGGACTTGACTCGATGTGGTATAGAGTGTGCATCCAAAAATTGTTTTCAGTGCAAAAAGAGCTTCTTCATGGTCTTTTTTATGTAGGGCATGAATGGGAGTACAGAAGAATTGGGAAGGCCTCTTGTTCCCAGTATTGCTGGCGTGACGTGGACAAACGTCTCCTTAAAGCATTGCAGGGACCGTTAAAAGCATTACTGATAAAAGGCAAAAAGCTGGGAAAACGGACTAGACCAGACTATTTTTAGAAGCAGTGGCATCTGGACAGCATGAGAATTGTTTTGTACAAATTTAGTCCAGCTGATGTTTCAACCAAAAGTTTGCTGGCTAAGCTGAAATCACCCAGCACAACCATCTAGAGAAACAGTAACTGGCCCAAACCGGAGACTCCAACACAGGCAAAAAAAAACCCCTCAGCCAAGAGTCACTCAGGACCACCTAAAACTGCAACACAAGGCTTTGCCTTCATGCTGCTCACAGTGGTGGGTGGGGATGGCTCCCGTGCCCCTTGTCCCCTGGTGGACTTGCCTCTCCGCGGTGCCACCGCAGCAGCGCCCGCGCCGGCGGCCAGCTGTTCTTCCTCAGGTGGATTTGGGAGGGGGAGGCTGTGCAAAGCTTTTTGTCCCGTCAGCATTTTAAATAGCCAAACTATTTAAAAGCCAAGTGCTGGTGACTCCTGACCTCGGACATTTTGCCTGCCTGCATTTCTGCAGCAGTCAGGCTTGGAAAAGGGAGAAGTCCTGCAAGTGCAGTGCCACACTCCTCAGGAAGGGCACGTGCTCCTCTCATCTTCAGAGAGACATTTAAATTGCTGAAGGAAACCAAACATTGCCTGGGACGTGTTTTTTTCTCCTCCCATGCAAGGAATGGATCTCTTTCATATTGTCACTCCTTGCTTTTATCTAGCAACAATTTGGATATGAAATCAGCCTCCGACTGACGTCAGGTGTGACTGAGGAGATGTTGGTCTGAACCAGTGATATCCAAAGAACAAGTGACACATCTGCCACCTGCAGACATGTCCCTGGGGAAATCCCAGGCCAAGGGATGAGGAACACAGGGAGGCCCAGGCAGGCAGCTCCAGGGGCTGCAACCCCCTGATTTGCTGGGCAGCAGGATGGCCAGAGCCGCGTGCACTGCTCCGCAGCATCTGGAACTGGGTGCTGTGGATGTTGCATGAGGCCCAGGATCCTTGAACTGCCCACCCTAACCCCAGGGTGCGTGCGCCAAGAAGTGGGGTGGTCCCTGAGTGACCCAGCAGCAAAGTCTTTCACTAAACCTGCGCAGTCAGGGCTGATGGCAGGGTCTGGGGAACGGCAGATTCGCTCCCTGCCTGGCCCGTCTCCTTCCCATCGCTGTGGGACACGGCTCTCAGACAGGGCTCTTATCCTGCAGATCAGGGCCCTTGTGAGACCCCTTTCTCTCCAAAGAGAACAGCCCCTGCACCGCTTCTCCCAGTATAGCTGTGTATATAGAGACTGGTCCCAGTCCCAGCAGGGAAGGTGCAGGGGCTGCCCGCAGACCCCAGCCAGGGCATGCCGTGTCACCGAGACGGGGCCGAGGGAGCCCAGCCCCCCAATTACAGCGAAGGCAGCAGGGACACTCCTGATGGCTGTGTCGTGATAGTGGTAATGAAAAAACGCTCCAGTTAAACCCCTGCCATCTGTCTTTGTTTTGCTAACCCACTTCTCTGCTTGGAGTTAGAAGCTCAAGACTCAGCTGGCTACGGACCCTTTCTGAAGGTTGTTGAAGGCTTTATGAACCATTTTGCCAGGGCCTGGGCCTCCCAATGGAGTGACAGGGCAAGGGGGAATGGATTCAAACTACAGGAGGGGAGATTTAGAATGGACATTAGGAAGAAGTTCTTCCCCATGAGGGCGGTGAGACCCTGGAACAGGTTGCCCAAAGAGGTGGTGGAAACCCTATCCCTGGAAGTTTTCAAGACCGAGTTGGATGGGGCTCTGGGAAATCTGCTCTAGCAGGAGGTGTCTCTGCCCATGGCAGGGGGGTTGGAACTCAATGATCTTCAAGGTTGCTTCCAACCCTGACAGTTCTATGATTCTACATAATTTTTTCATGGAAAAAGCTCTGGACAAGGTAGGCACAGCACCTGGACACGGACAGGGCTGTTATGCGTGGCTGGGAGTCATTCAGAGCCAGAGGACCCAGGTTTGCAGCCCTCCAGCAGCAGAAGGGGCAGGAGCGGGGAGAGGGAACCGTGAACTGGGGGGAGGTCTCATCACAGAATGTCCTTTCCACGGCCTGGACACACGGGGGCCATAGCATCCCTGAGAAACCAGAGAAGTGCCTGTCCCCTTGCTTAGTGACAGAAAGGGGAGCCAGAGCAAAGGCAGCACTCCCCTTCCCCACGTTGCTCCTGTTATTCATTGTTTGCATTTGGGCAGCTGCTGGATATTGGTGAAGACACTTGGAGCCCAGACTCACAGAGTCTCATAGATTTCAACACCAATGATTATTCATCGAGAGAAACTGCGACCGGAGTGTGGTATTCATTATTTGCTACTCTTCAGTCTCCTCTTTGAAATGTTCCCAGTCCAGGCGCAGGAACAGCCGCCCTGTGCCCGGGAGGCTGGGCACACAAAACCTCTGGCAGAGCTCATGGGCAGTGAGCACTGTCCAAACCTCTTGGTGAGCACCCAGCACGCGAAGGTGACCCAGCTCTGCTCAGAAACCCTTCTCTTCCAGAGGAGACTCCCTTTGCTACGGTTATTACCTCCATCTCCATTGTCAATCATTATAATAGAGTATTTATTCTCTATCTTCTGTTTACCCTGGAGGACAGGATTGTGTCCTGGGGTCAACAGTCAAATAATTCCTGTGCCTGTAGACCGGGACCCCACGAGCAGGAATGATGTTGTATCAAGAAGGTGGCTCCAGCTGATGGAGAGAGCTCCTGAGGAGGAGTTGGCTCCTGCAGCCAGGTGAGGGAGACTGGACTGGCTGGGAGGTGAACATGGAGCTGGTTTTGGGGTCGGGGCTGCTCTGCTGAGCAGGAGGTCAAAGCACTTTCCTGCTCTTTCCTGTCTGCATGTAGGCAAAGAGCATGGGAAGAGTTAATGCAGGGCGATGGTGCGTCACTTTTTAGATCCCTGGTTTTTCCTGTGTATCCTTTGCAATGGCAGAGCTGCCACGATGCAGGTGTGACACGAGCTGACAGCGTGAGGAGACGCATCCAAGAGCAACCGACCTCCATGTCATTCCCAGGCCTCCAGCACCCCTGTCCAGCTCTGCAGGCCCAGCACAAGGGATCCACAGCTTGGGAGCTGCACACGGTGCTGGTAGCTCAACAGAGCCTGAACGGGGCAAGAAAGGCAGCAGATGCCCATCCTGGTGCCTCAATTGAGTTAGCAGCCCAGACCAGAAGATGCTCTGAAGAGCCTTTTGTAGGTAAGGCTTTTGGATCTGCTGCCCACCCTGATTTTGCACCCTTTACCGATGCCCGGTGTGCAAAGAGGGGCCGTGGCGCCCGCCCGCCCCCGGCCACTTGCGATGGCAGTGCTGAGTCAGTTCCCTTCCGCGCATTTGGGCTCTGAGCAGAGGGAACAGCAACCCAGCTGAAAAGTTACGCTAAAAATAGCCCAGTGGCTGGGTAGAAGCACGCTGTGGTTAGCCAAGGGTTTCACATCTTTGAGAAAGCTTGTGCTGAGCAGGGTTCCTTCGCTCCTGTTATTGTCCGCTTTACCCTCCCACCCTCTGGAGAAACCCTGGGGATTAAGCAGCAAATAAATGGCTTTACACAGGACGACAATGGCTTCTGTGATCAATCTTCATGAAATGTGGTTTGGTAGCTCTGCAAGAGTCAAGTCAGCTGCCAACATGGCCCAGAATAAGTGAGAGGCTGCGACGAGGCCACGCGGATGGAGAGGTAACATGCCAGGGCCAAAGGAGCACAGGCTGGGCCACCTCGAGAGCACCACAGCAATGGGGCTTCCTGGGAGGCAGCCAGGGACAGGCAGCCCTGGGAAGCTGCAGAGCTGCTCAGCTCTGCAGATGCTGCAGAGGGAAGAAAGTCAAGAAAAGACAAGTTTAGGAAAGCGCTGATGAGAGGAGCTCATCTCAGGGCATTTGATTTTAGCAAAGCGTCAGGATACCAAGTTTGTGGGTGCTTGTTGAGAAGCATCTATAACTTACTCTGATTTGACTTGGCTGATTTGGATTTTCATGAAACTCAGTCCTAAGCCACAAAAGCTGTAATCAGATTGCTGCTGCCGTTGCTTATGTCAAGTTACGGCATTTGGGCTTACGGCTGAAGTCTGCACTGGACCTAACCTGTGTGACTTCGCCATACAGAACCTGCTGGCTTTTCACAGTCCAAGGGGAACATAAAGATCAAGGTGGACTCAAAGTAACACAGACTGTTTGCCTGATTTCCCATCCGGACAGGCTTCACCTGGGACTCCTCTCACCCCACTTGTGCCCAGTGTTGGACAGGCCCTGTTGGGCTGTCTCTCCTGACACCCCACACCCCAAAGGAGCACCCCTGGAGCTGCCTGCAAAGCCCTCACTCCCGAGGCTCATGCAGTGAAACACAAAGGAGGTGGACTGAGATTTCACAAGCAGCAATTTGGGTGTTTCCTACCTCTCCAACACGTCTTGGAAATCTCACCCAGTGCACAGGAGTGGTTTCTGTGCACCACCAAAAGCTGGGCACTCACCCAGCAGCGTGCCTGCAGTTTCGGCATCCATTGTACCAGAGACTACTGCTTCCTAGGGATGGTGCCTCACTGTCACCAAATATCATTACTGGTGGAAAAAAAAAAAAAAAAAAAAGTTTGTTGCTCACTCAAGAAAAATAAATCCTTGACCCTTTACAAGACCTGTGCGGTAGTGGCGCCGTTGACTCCTTGTGAAAGTGTGTGGGTGGGAAAACAGTCTATGCTGACTTTTCTGCTCGCTATGCGAGCTGTGTGAGACATTCAGCCTTTCAATAGATGGCTGATAACGCTCAGCTACTCCTCTAATCACAGCCTGTAAGCCCCTAAAGAAACACTGACTGCAAGCATGGAATTAGAGTCTCCCACTCATTATTTGAGAAGGACAAGGCTTTCACAGCCAAGTGGCCTCTATTTGCTTGGAGGGAAACATGTGCTTATCTCTTATTTATGTGATTTATTTCTTGAGATTAATGCATCAAATTGGCTTGCTCCCAAGCTCTCAGTAAAGTCCTGGGTTTTATGGGACTGTCCCAAACCATGCAAAGTTTTGCTGCTCGTTTTCTGCAACTGAGAGGAGGATTTTTATCTCAATCATAAAGCAGAATTTGGGGGTTTTGCAGATGCAAGGCAGCCAGCATTGTTTTGATCTGCAAGCAAATGATTGCCTTCTCCGAGTTCAAGGAGGGCTATTAAATCAGCCCTGTGGAGATAGAGCAAATAAAAACAGACGGAGCAAAGGAGTCAAGGGGGAACACTCCTGTTCATATAAGAAGGCACGAAAGCAAAGCAGGGGAGGCGAGTTAATGATCAACTCATTGAGGGTGTTTACTTTTACATGCCACTGGGGTAAACACAGTCATGTCATCCCTCCAGCCTGCTCTTGTTTATAAATATGCAATAACATTCGTAGCTGAGCTGGCTGTGCTCCCCCGGGTCTGGGCTGGAGGAGCCAGAGGGGTCTCATCTCCCACTTCTGCATGGGACAAGCCCTATTTCTAGGGCTCTGCTGATACAAATCCACCGTCCAGCTCTTGTGTTTGCAGCTGCATGTGCTGGGAAGGCACAAACGCATCTCCACATGCAGCCACTTGGAGATGCCCCCTTGGAGATACTCTGGCAATGTCTTCGCCACCTGATTCATGTGAATACTTGGAGCTGTCCCTTTGCACCGCTGGGTTCAGAGCAGCACTAGGTCCCAGAACCCTGTTGGTGCTTTACAACAGCCTGAGCACATACAGAGACCAACAGGCTCATTTTCACGTTAGCCAACCAACCATGGTGACAGTCAGAGCAAGGATTTGAAGTCATTGGTGTTATTGACTGCAGTACATAGCTATCCTTTAAAGAATTCACATTTCACCTAAGAAACAGTTCCTACAAATGCTATAAAGTTCCTGTGAATGCTTCTACTCAACGAGTCAGGAGGAAGCAGAAGAGCAACCAAATACTGGGTGATTAATTCACTGCAGCTTAGTGCAACTTCTTTCACCTGGTTTCACTATCACCACAAAAAAAAATCTTAATATCTCCCATTCTTTCAGACTTCTGCCCTAGCTCTTGGTGCTGACCTGGTTTGCAGCCAGCACAAAAGGTACAGTGTGGTGTGAGTTTGAAATGTGACCCTCCACGAGGACACGCCACGCCGGGTTCGTCTGCACGCAAATCCGCATGGGCTTAAGGACACTGATGCAACTTCCTGCACAGACAGGACCGTGGTGGTTTAAAAGAGACTTTTTTTTGTGGTTTACTTAAAACCTGCTCCTAAACAGTTTAAATTGCTCATATTCTAGCTTACAGTAAGATACACTGGTGCTCATATAAGTTTTTTCCTACCTTAGATGGTGCATCTGTAGTTCAACCAGTTCAATTCCATGAGTGGCCTTAGATTCGTATCACGTGCAAGAAGATGCACTGAATCCAAATTACATTTCTGTGAGTAGTTGCTGATTTTTATTATTATTTTGTTAAATAATTCTATTGCCACATTTTTGCCAGAAATTGAATAGAAAGCAAGAAGTGCTGGTTCTATAAATGGTCAGTATAAATACCAAGGACTATTCATCCTCATTTTCATTACTAAAACCATAATCCCATAATGATGGAAAGGAACATTGTGGGAATAAATTGGTTTACACGGGACTACGTTTGCAGAAAGTTTTTGTTCACAGCATGCACGGGCCTGACAGACACATCTCGCCATTTGCATCTGTCCCCCGAGGAGGACTTGCAGAGTCCTTAATAAAATTAAAAATAGCCAAATGGGCATCAGTGGGTTGTATATTTCTTAGAGGGAAGCAGTTATGGTTTGCTTGATGTTCCTGGCCCATAGAAAGCAAATAATGCCCTGGCTGGCACAGATGCTGGCTCGTGTCATCGCACTGCTGGCATTTCAGGCTCATATCAAGATTAGCGCAGGATAAATACTGGAAAAATATAATCACTAATTATTATGCAATGAAAATGAAAATGCCAAACTTTGCACAGAACTTTATTCACAACAAATTATACAAGCAGCTGTAATCAAGGTCATTTCAATCTGAAAGCATTTTCTATTGAAATCCACAACAATATTCAGGCCCCATTCGTTGCCCAACAGCGAGAAAGCCACAATTGCTCGTGTGTTTGGATGCCCTGAGGTGGTGGGGCCAAGCCCCCCGAGGACGCATCCACCAGAGCCCTCTTGCCCGCTGAGGAGTCACTGAGGAAACCAGCACAGCCTGCACATCTCAGCCTTTTTATCTTGAATGTCAGACCCAAGCATGACTCACACGTTTCCAAAGCTGCCATTCCCTCCCGGCAGCACTAGCCCGGTTCCTTTCCTCCATAGCAGCTTCAGGCAGCTGCGTGATTTGCTCTGCAGCTTGTGTTTTAAGCCAAGGAGGTTCTCAGGACCAAGAAGGTGTTCAGGTCACTCTTACTTCATGGACCTCATGCATGGTGCCACCTCCACCCACATCGCAGTGACCAGCCCCTGGGGTTTGGAGCTGGGCATTGGTGCCAGAGCAAGCTAGACTCTGCCTGGCTCTGCGCTGCTGGAGCTCGGCTGGTTTCTGGGAGATTTGGCTGGGGCTCAAACTTTTGCAACAGAGGTTGATCCACACTGTTGCCTAAGCTGCAGAGAGTGGCAGGGTCTCTGAAGGGATGTCCTGCAGCAAGCACAGGAAAGCCACTGGCAAAGGGTCACACGCAGGGAGGGGGATGCTCTGAAACCCATCGTTCAGCACATGGAGGACCGCAGGAGATGGTTTTGTAGTTAAGGCTCAGGCTGAGGCCCCCAGAGACTCAAGCTCAGTCACTGTGAGCCTCCAAGCGGAGCTCTGCATCTCCGCGCTCACATTTCCCATCCGCACAATGGGACAATAACCCTCCCTCGGTGCCCAGCTGCCAGCGGGATGGTCCCCCACAGCAGCTGCAACATGGACCCACTGCCCTGCTATGAAAAGCAGCTGAAAATGTAAAAAACGCTGCCTATGCTTTCCTAAATAAATGCTGAAGCTTTGCTAGACAAGATCTAGCAGTTTTCCCCACAGCAGCTCCAGAAGTAACTGTGCAAACTCCCCGGCACGATTTAATTCCTTTTCTGGAGTGACTAACACCTCTGTTATTCCCATCTGACCTCTGCAGACATCCTGCCACGCAATTGTGTTAAACTCTGCGGCGAGAAAGATAACCAGGCCTAAAATTAAACCATCCAGCACATTTTTAATATTAGCATAGAGAAGGAGTGAATTCCTCCTGGGGGAAATTCACCTCTTCTAGAGCAAGCAAGCAAACCCAGCCCTCAGAACCATACCACCAGGAGTGACATAATGGAAATTATTTATCTTTTTACTTTGTGAGCCCCTGCAATAGCCTGTTCTGATTGCCTGGCCCGAGTAGAGGCTGTTCAGTGCTGGGATCTGCTCTGCTGCTGTCAGACACAGGGTGCTGAAGGAGATCTCAGCACAAACATCATCCTGCAAATGCAGCTGGAGAGTTATTCAATGAAGACAGGCAGGCTGCAGACACTAAACATAAGAGCAGACAGCCCCTGTGTGAATAACCTGGTGTAAACCAGAGCCTCCTGGTGTCTTTGGCTCTGGGAGAGAAAGTGCAACAAGAAAGGCAGCATCAAACCACAGCAGGGATACAGAATTGTAGAATCGAATCATAGAATGGTTTGGGATGGAAGAAACCTTAACGATCATCTAATTCCGCTCCCCTGCCATGGGTTGGGACATCTCCCACTAGAGCAGGTTGTTCAAAGCCCCATCTAACCTGGCCTTGAACACTTCTAGAGAGGGGGCATCCACAGCTTCTCTGGGTAATCTGTTCCAGTGTCTCGCTACCCTGATAGTAAAGAATTTCTTCCTAATATCTAATCTAAATCTATCCTCTTCCAGTTTTAAACCATTACACTTTGTCCTATCACTACACTCTCTGATAAAAAGTCCCTCCCTATCTTTCCTGCAGGCCCTCTTTAAGTACTGGAAGACCAACATCAGGTCTCACTGGGTCCTTTGGCTACAATTGGATGGCTGCTCTGTTTTCATTCAAATACATTTTTCCATTAAAATAACCCAAAACTCCAGCTGATCTTAGCCACGGTGTCCTTTTCACAGTGAACTCCAAAAGCATATTGGGCTCAGAGGTGCTGAAAACTTTGCACAGCTCAGAGAGCAGCCTGTGACTTTGGGGTGCGGCACGTACCCGCTGCCTTGCCCCCCGGCCCCAGGGCAGGAGGGATTTGCTCACTCTAGCAGCGTTCGGAGGACAAAGACACAATTTGGGGGGACAGAAAATCGGAACTGGACAGAAAATCTGAACTGAAATGCAAGCTGAAGAGCCTGCGACGTGGCTGCAGGGCTCGGCCCTTACAGCGAGAGCCGCCGAAGGCCGGCACAGGCAGGATGCTGAGCACGGAGCCTCTGATCTCCGCTGTCTCCCCGCAGATACCGTGGCTCGGAGGGGGCTGCGCCGCCCGGGGCTTTCCCCGCAGATCCCGCCCGCTGGCCCCGGGGAGCCCCGCGGCTCTGGGCTGCGGCTGCGGGTGTCTCACCCCCAGGGCAGAG
>VWZK01017134.1:58887-69482 GCA_013396935.1 Baryphthengus martii | reverse complement strand
GCTCCGCACCGGCACCGCTCCGCACCGGCACCGCTCCGCACCGCACGGGCACCACTCCGGCACTTTCAAGCCCTTGGGCCACCCCTACTCCCCAGAGCGGGTTCCGGAGGCAGTCTGAAGCAAAGGAGAAGTCCCCGATGCCAGCTGGGCAGAGGGGTGCTGCTGGGATTGCACCAAGCAGGGCATTGCAGCATCCATGCATCCCCAGAAATAGCACAAAAGCATTCCCCCCCCCACACTCCCCAACCGCGAATAAAAACTTTAAAAAGTGCTGCTGGAAGTGATACTACAACACATGGCTCTGATGAAGATTGCACAAACTGAAGGGATACTGCAGGGATCACTTTATTAAATAAAGTCACGCACAGACACAGACAAGACACGGTGGATTTGTCTAACCATTTTTTACAAACACACTGTGCAGCTTTTAGCGCTAATGCCTCCACAGGTTGCACTGTTTTTGTAACCTGTGCAACAGGCCACCGCTGTCAGAGGTGACCTACCTCGCTCTGTCGTTGCACGGGTACAGCTGGCCACCAACATGCCACCAGTGGAGAAGGAGGACCTCATCACAGAGCAAAGGCTGTAGCTCGGCTCAGTGGCCTCCGGCTGCTGTCCTGCCAAAGGGGACAGGGAAGCACCAAATCGGGCTAGGATATTGCGGCGTAAGGTCTGGTTTGCAGGCTGTGCTCCGTGATAGCACGCACTTCTCCCGCGTTTTCTGTCTTGGCAATACTTGCCAGCTTTATTAGAAAGCTGGTTGTTGTTTCAAGGCTGCTTTCTAGCAGTTATTGCCAACTAGGGACGGAGGTGGGGGAGCTGCACTCTGCACGGCGTAAATGGCAGCTGCCAAAACACCTTCTCCAAGGCCCCATAAAAGCCCAGTTATGGCTCCGGCTGCCTCATCTCAGCCAGACATCTCGGAGGGTGACCAAGTGCAGGAGACTGCCGTACAGCCAGCCCTCCCTGCTCAAATGCTGTATCTCCATCCCCATCCCTGTCCACGCGGCGATGTCCAGCTGTCCCACTCACTGCCGTGGTTTGGTCACATTCCTGTTGATCCTCGGACATGGAGTGGAGTTGCTTCTTAGTAAAGAAAGTGAAATAGCTGCCCCAAGGGAGCTGAAACCCTCATTGTTCCCCAGGAGCAGCTCAGCACGACAGAGAACTTCAAGGCAGGGGAGAAGGAAGAGGATATAAATCGAACAACAACCACAAAAAAGAATGCTGTTATCCTTTCCACGCAGCCTCCTCCTCCCCCTCGGAACTGCCACTGTGACCCGGGGAAGCCACAGTGACCCACTGTACATTGCCGACCACGGAGGCTGTGCTGGGCACACGCTGCACCCCGGCCTCTGCCACAGCCAGCTCAAAATCTGGGCAGCTCTACACAGGGTCCAAGCTCAGCCTTCGCTGGGGGCAACAAGCAGCGCGACAGCTCCCGACGGCGCACACTGGTGTTCGAGGGCTGCAGAGTCAGCGTTTCAGAGCTGTTTTCCAGAGTGAACAATAAATCTTTAAAACAAGTGTGGGGTTCTCAAAAAGTTGCTGAATTCAATGGCTGAGCCCTGCAACAAAGCCTCTTCCTGAGCGCGATGGCTCCCTGCCCACCGCCCTCCCCAGGGGGACGGCAGAGGCGGCAGAGAGGAGGTGAGCTTTGGCTCCAGTTTGTAAACTGCGACTGCTGGAGAAAACAAAACCTGTCCAGAAGTTTTGGTGTGCGCCGATGCCTTTCACTGACGCAGTTGGTCCCCAGAGGTGACCGATGCCATGAGCTGTAGCTTATCCTCAGCCCCAAGGCAGCATCTCTCTACAGGGCACCCTGCTCCAACTCCCCTCAAGAGAGAGCTGCCAGCACTTCTACAGCAAGTGCTGGGTGATGGCCCACAGACATTTCTTCTCACACAGAGATCACAGTCGGTCTCTGCGCATCACAGGCTATTCCCATCTAACCACCGCCCCACACCTCAAGTCCCTCTTAGGTGTCCTGCGCTGCCTTAGCAGCACTGGAAGGGGACAGCCACCCATCAGTGTGGGCATCCACCCATGATCCCCAAGTCATGCTGCTAAAAGGAACCAGCCTCTTCTATATTTTGCCTGTGAGGAGGTGAAACTCCACATCTGACCAACCGCTGCAGAGCCATAGCAGGCTGGACGGGCACAGCTGGTGACCCACACCACAGGGCATTCTCCAGGGAAAGCCTCATCATCGACCCTTTCACTTTGCATAACTCATGAGAAGAAATATTTTCTGGAGAAAAATTACTCACCTTTCAAAACTGATCCCTCTGCTTTCTGGAAGCCTTTTCATGGATGCAAATAAATGGTTAAACACGTGTAAGTTGTCTCCTGTGTCAACTTTCCTTGGTATCATCGACAGCTGATATCATTTCAGTGCATGAAACCGCAAAGTTAAGTAAGTGAAAGTGTAGAAGAACTAGGGCTTGGATGGTGAAATCTTCCCCACCAGAGGCTGATAAAATGAACAGTAAAAGTTTTTCCATGGTTGAGGATAGCCCTGTTATATCTCAGGGAGGCAGCAAAAAACCTTCCTCTTCAAGGAGGAGGTGAGTCAGTAGTGCCAGGCCAGACAGCCTCGGCACGCACGTGCTCGAGGAGAAATGCTGCAGTATATTACCATGTACTGAGAGACACAAATAAGCTCCATTACCGTTGTTAATTCTGCAGTAAAATTATTTTTCCAAACCTTCGCCAAACCAGATGTGGAAATATTTAGCTACCTCTGCACTCCTCCAGCCCTGAGCCTGAACGAAGTGTTTCAAAGCAGATGAGAAGCAGGGGGGTGGGGGGTGGTGGAAAGCGTGACTGGTTTCAGCGAAACTCATGGATTTCCCAATTCGTGGTATCATTTACTGACATCATGAAACTAATTTGGGCTTTTTCTTCTGTCTCTTTACAGTTAGGTATCTTCCCCAAGAGGCTGAAATTTCTCTTTCTTTCAAACAAAATTGGATTTCTTTCCTGTAAGGAGTACAGAAATGTAGATCCCGTTCCCAGAAGCAAGATTCAGAAATCATTATTTTTTTATTAAAATATTTTATTGGATGTAGTCACAGAATCATAGAATGGTAGGGGTTGGAAGAGACCTCTGGAGATCATCAAGTCCAAACCCCCTGCTGAAGCAGGTTCACCTGGGGCAGGCCACACAGGAACACGTCTAGGCGGGTCTGGAGCAAAAAACTAAACTAAAAGGCAGCAGCTCCAATAGACCATCTCATCATCATCTCTCTCAAATCACGTATCAGGCTGGAAAACAAAAAGGGGATTGCCTTGCTTCCCGGCTCGGCTTCACCCCGTGGGTTACACAGCCCTGGTTCTCTGTGGTTTTCCACATCTCCTGCTTCCTTGGCACACTCCTGTGAAGCCGAGATGCTCAGGACCACACGATGCACGTGTCTGCCCAGGCGACGGGCGTGCCAGGGAGGGCTGAGCAGGGCAGAGCAAAGCCTGGATGAGGAGCCCACCACCCTGGGGACGTGCGATTTGCAGAGGGTATGAAGCTATCTGGGAAGCAAATAAACAAGTTGCCCATGAAAGGCAGTTACAGGCCGGGTGACATGACAGGCAGGTGAAATTTGGTGTGGGTGAGAGGGAGCCACGCTCACAGACGGAGCAGCCCCAGCACATTTGCCCCTGCCTAGGGCCAGGCGTTTGTGGAGCAGGAGGGCGTGAGGAGCACTCGCCCCTGTGGCAAAGCAGCGCGTGGTGGGCTGCTCCGAGCGTCCCCCACGGGCAGGGTCTGGCTGGGGCAGGGTGCCAAGCTGCACCGTTCTCGACCGTGCGGGCAGGGCAGGTGCATCGGTAGCCGCCTCCCCGGAAGCCAGCGCCTGCCATGCTGCCATTGCTCTCCCACTGCCCTCCCAGGCTGCAACTGGGGCACGGCGGTGGGAGCCAACCCATGAGACACCCAACTGTGGTGCCCACTGCCCAAACCAGCCTCTAAGCACAGAGATGTCCCTCCTGCAAACCATCACGGCAGCAATCCCACAGCCAATGGGAGCACGGCCTCACTTTTGAAGAGTTTGATTTTCCTTCTCCAAGCAGAGGTCTCCCTGCCCTCTCTGTTAAAAGACACAAATGATTTCTCCCAGTTTTCAGTATGCATTGAAATAAGCAATGCTGGGTGAACTCAGACCTTGTCCACGCTTTCCAAACTGTGCAGCTCCCAGGGTGCCGTACGCAGCGCTTCGATGTCCACGTGCAGCTCTGCAGGCAGCTCTGCTCCGTCCCGTCACACTGGGTGTGTCCTCCCCACTGGCATCATTTAAAACCAGACCCGTTCCCAGCAGGACCGGCTTTGAGGCCGGTGTGGGGCCCGATCCTGCACCCCATCCTGCGGGCAGCCCGGAGTTACTGCCCACACCCTCTTCTCGCTGCCTCCACATCCTTCTCCCATTCCCCACGACAGCAATATCTTATCGCACCCATTTGACTTGACAAATCATGAAGGTGAAAATGAATGAAAGATGAGCCCTGAGAGCAGAGAGAAGCACTAATTTAGGAAAAGCACTAATTAAATGTATTCTGGGTGGTCTTATTTTGGCATTCCGCCTTTTGGGTTAGACTGGTTTTGCTGCCGCTTCCCTCTCTCCCACGTTTTCTCCTCTCTTGACTTTCCCAGTCGTCCCCGCAGGGGATTCCCATGGCCGCTGGCACTGATGCCTGGGGGTCACAAAGCCCCACTGGCTGCCCCGTGCTCGGGCATAGGGCAGGAGTTTTACCCTCATTCCCGGGGCTGCGTTGAGCTCCTTCTCCCACGTGCAGAGCCCCGGCTGCTTGCAGCCCTACACAGGTCACAGGAACAGAGATACGGAGGCATCGCAAGCCGCAGGAATGGCTGCAGCTTTCACGAGGCAGACGTCCAGAATGACGTTAAGTGTATACATATCCCACATTTTCCCTACGAATAATGCTACAGTTTGCAGTTTTGGTGGAAAGCGTAAAGCTGTTGTTAGATTTCACTGGAATTGGGCCAGATGTGGCAGGTAAGTGTCTGGTCTTCTACACCAAACGGCACTATTTTAAGTGTATTTGCAAAGCAGCACGTCCTGCAATCCCTCTCCATGCTGCATGTAGGTTTTGGCCTCGCACACCTCCCCCTCTCATCTTTGCAGCTGGGATAAAATGAGAAATACAATTTGAAGCCTGTTTTGCCGTTGCTTCTGCACCGTGCATCGCTGAATTCATTCCTGGTGCGAGCCTGTAGTTTTGCGCAGGAAGTCAGATCCTGTGTGGCTTTAAATTACAGATTCAGCCCTCAAGCCTCCCTGCGAGCTGGAGGCACCATGAGACAGAAAGCTCAGGAAGAAGAGACGATGTGAAAAAAGCGTCTCCCCAAGAGCTCTGCCCGCATTAACATTAGGGTATGAGCAACGCTGCTTCATCCTCCTCCTCAGAGTGACAAATATTCTGTTGTACAGTAGGTATAACTCAGTGTACAGAGAAATTCAGAGTAAAAAGCATGTCTAAAGGTATATTGTGCCCTGGCCACCTAGAAACCTAATTAATGTTTAGCCCCAGGAGCGATGATTGTCTTCCTGTTAAAACTCTACTAATAGGATGACTGGCTGATGGTCAACTGGTGCACTCGGTGCCATGATTTCCTCTCTCCCCTCAGAACACGGTGCAAGCAGCTGGGATCAGGTGCCTCAGTACAGAGCAGCTATCCCTGCTCAAAGCTCCCTGATTAGAAAGCAACATTCCTCTTCGGGAAAACGAAGGTTGCCGACAGAAACCAGGATGAGGATTTCAAAAACAATGAAGACCGCTACGGAAGCTGGGTTCTCCTAAAGCCCCTTGAGTTACAACTTCCCCCAGGTGAGGGTCCAAGAGCCACCGAAGCAAGCGGTCACGAGCTGGAGAGCCACAGTTGTGGCGTGTGACCCTTCATGGAGTCTTTCCAGGGTGGGAAACCAGGGACATGCCAGCCGTCTGAGTGCTTGGGACTGACCTGCCAGGCTCCCTCCAGCATTTGGACCCTCGCTCCTGTCCTCAGCAAGCCCAGCCTTAATTTTGAAAGCAAACCTCTGTGAGGGACCTCAAGACCTGCTGGAAGTGATCACAGACCCAACACCCAGCATGGGAACTGCCTATAGACAGCAAGAAGCAAACTGTGCACAAATATCACAGCGAGAAGCTTAAAACTCAGTTGCGAGGGCACGGTGCCAGGTAGGGGCTGCTCAGCAGCCTCCCTGACTCCCTCCTGGTGCTCCTGGGCTGGCCATGGATCTGCTTGCTCTGGAAATGGTGCTAGATCTCCTAGGAGCACATAGTGCGACCAGCAGCTCAAAGAAATCTGTTTTGCCACCAGCTTGTGGGACGTGAACTATTAGAGATGCACAGCTTCACTGCTTAGGTTTTCTTTTCACCAGTTCTAGGAGCTAGACTTTAAGAATTAACACGTCTTCCAGGTAAAAAAAAACCACAGAAGCCAGACTGTCTTTCCTAGGAGGAGGGCCAAGGCATCTAAAGACAACCACTAACCTATCATTTCACAGATTCCTCACGTGTCTAAGGGACATCTCCTGGTCCCTTTGCCTTAAATTGTACAAAATAACTCTTGGATGGTATAATTTAATGCTACATGTCTTATGGCGGAAATTCACGGGACGATCAAGGAGCGCAACACAAAAAATATTCAGCTGGAAATATCAGTTTTCCTACTGTAATCAGCACAACAAGGACTTCTGCAAATGTCTGATGTTGGAACTGGTTTGTATTGCAAATGCCCCCGTCTAATTTACAGCTCTGTATTAAATAAGACATTATCCTATCAGGACAATTTGCTTTGCCAAGAGTATTCGCATAGGACATATACGTGCATGCCCACAGTACTGCATCTCTGACAGAGCACCGTACTGATGACAAATTGCATGTTTGGTAACACAAGTCAGAAAAGGTTTTAAACCTGCTGGCTTTGGGAAGTGAGACGAGCTTGTTTAGATGCCGAAAAATCGCAACAGCGGACAAAGTAATCGTACGCTGTTGGAATAAACATCGATCTTCAGAACTGTTAACGGCTTTGCACTCGGAAGCTGGAGAGCTGCTGTCGTATTTTCTCAAAAGTTATTTCAGATGCCTGAGAGTAGATCTGCTTTCAGGATACGAGCAGCTTTTCACTCACAGGCAAGCCCATCTTCTGCCGACGGCATTTACTTAAAGACGAAGCCAGAGGACACCTCCATGGCCACTGTGCTGGTGGCTGCCCTGCGGAGAACAGCGCTGCTTCTCCTCGCAGCAAGAGAAAACAAAGCCAAAAGTGCTCCAGCACTTTTTGGAGTGACCTTGATGTGCAACTCCCCTCCTGCCTCTTTGAGTTCTGCTTTTTGTATCCTGTCTCCAGCCCCTCTCACGCTGCATCACGACCTCCACAGCGACCTCGAGTTGCGTCTTGCACAGCAGCATCTCCTCCCCTGCCCTCCTTTCCATGGTCGGTGGATTTGACGCATCCACAGGGAGAGCTCACACTCCAGCTGGGCTCTCAAATCCAAAAGGGTTGGAAATATCCAAGGAAACAGGTCCAAGCTGACACAGGGCCCTGCACAGGCTCAGGTCACAGTAGCAATGCCAAGGGCTTGCCTAGAACAGCCTGGAGTATCTCACTCTTCCCCGCCCTGAACTGAGTTGGAATATTTTACAGGCAATTTTCTATTGAGATGTCAGGCACGCTATCAGCCCACCCCCTCCTCTGCACATAATCAAAATGTTTTGATAACCGAAAAATGTCAGGCAATAGAGCAAATTTTGCAGTAAATAAATACAGCAAACAACTGCAAAGACAAAGAGGGGAGGAGTGGGGAGCTGGTGTCTCTGCAGAAGGTTTTCATCCCTGAACAACAAAAAAAATCCTTTAAAATTCCTATTTCAACAAAAATAGTTATTTTCTACAAAAATACCCACACCCCCCCAGTGGAAAAGGAGGCTGATGGTCAAAGATCTCACACTGTTGGTTCACACCTCTGCTTTGGAGGGTTAGCGCTCCCTCCGAGAGCACGGCACAGCCCCACGCCACGGCCGCGTGCTGGCCCAGCAAAGGCCAAGCCACTCTTTGCAGCAGACAAGCAGCAATTAGATGAATGGCCTGGCAAACGAGCCCTCAGCGAGATACTAAACACATACCAAATATGTGTGACAAATTGCAATGACAAGGTTGCGCTGGCAGGCTGGATGGCGGGGTAGTGAAATCCCTGTCCAGACAGAGCTACGCTCTGGGTACTCTTTGAGCCAAGAGAAGGCAAGAGATGCTGCCAAAAACCCGTCGGCGTGACCACCACACCCATTTTCCACGCTGCGACGAGTGGCCGAGGCCGCTGCAAACACTGACGGTGCCCAAAAAGCCGAGGTTGGGACAGCCACGCCACGCACATAGCTGGGGGGAATTGCAAAATGCCACCGCTGGTGCACAAGGTCACACGAAGGAGACCCGCGAAGAAACCGAGCACAAAAACAACCCTTTGGACCGGTCACAAAGGACCGACACGTTGGAAGAAGATTTAGTGCGGAAGGCAGAGCTTGGGACGGGCGGTTTACTGCGTCGCGTGGGGTAATGCAGTAAATCAAAGGCCCAGCACCCACTTCTGCACGTGGGGAACCACGAGGTGCTTCGGCCGTGCAGACCCGCGCTTGCCCCGCACGGCTGCTGCAGGCGCCTCGGAACGCCCTGCGCCCCGCTCTGCCCCTGCAGACACAGGGACCCCTTTTCCCATGCCAAACGCCAGTCAGGATGCAGTTTAGGGTCTGGCCAGACACTCCTCCAGAATCAGCCACAGTTTATTAGCGAGTAGCTGTGGAAAGTTTCCAGGCTGGGCAGGATACTGTGGCAGCGAGTTGCAGGGGAGCGGGGTCCGTACAAGGCTGTCGCTGCAACAGGAAAGCAAGGGCAGCATGGGCAGCACAGCCCTTACACTCCCAGGGCTGCTTTTGAAGAGACATCTCTCTTCAGTTATTTGTCTCCTCTGATGCTCCCCTCTTCTACCAGCAGAACTCCTCAACAGGCACGTAAACTCCAAGGTTTTTGCTTTATTCTCTTCCCACTTGTGGACACCAAAGGCAAGCCTGGCATTTGGGTTGGTGCTGGACAAACAGAATTGGTCTCTTCAAAAAAATTTCTTGCCATTGCCACGAGCCTGCAGCACAGGAGGAACGGCCACGGCTCGTCCTCGCCGCGAGGAACGGAATCATTTCAGCAGGCCACGTTGAATACATGCGGTGCGGGGATGTTTATTTTTGTAAACAGTTCCATAGCTGCCACCTCTGCAAAGGCATCACATTGGAATTATCTGACAAGCCCCAGCCCGGCTGGGTGTCCGTATCCCGCAGGCAAGGGAAAGCCGTCGGGCCTCGGCACCGCTTGCCACTTTCTCCGGAGCAAAGCCACGATGCACCGAGAGGCAGCGGCTGCTGAGGAGCAGCACCCGGGGCAGGGGCCCCTGTAGGTGTGCCCGTGGCAGAGCGGCACGGGGGAAAACGGGCTTCAGCCGGGTATTTTGGGCTTTCTGCTTTCGGGCCGAGTGATCTGTAGGGCCCATCTCCGCTTGAAGAAGGCGGCCGTGAAGCACCCGTCGGCAGAAATACCCCAGCAAACACAATCCCTCGCCCTCCCCCCCGGTTCCCGCGAGCAGCTTTCATTCCTTGCTCTCGCTGTAGATCCGGCATGCCGAGTCCTTTCTCCCCAAGAGTATTCTCCCTTTACAAAGCAAGATCATAAAGCAGTGACATAATCCAAGCTTGGCAAACACTTTCGCTGATGTTAAGCCAGTGCCTTTCGCGGTTCTCGCCGCGGCGTTTGAGCGCGCAGTATAGATGGCGCAACCGGCTGATTAAATGTGCAGGAGCCTCCCAAGATACCGTTTCATTTGAAACGCTGACATTTATATTTGACATTCTAATAAGTGTGGGGCCTTTTTTTTTTTTTTTTTTAATTAGTTCTCAAAAGGGAGCGGGTCATATATATCTACACAATGAAGTCCGCGATAGAATAGGTGTGATTCAAACAGATGACTCCTGGCCAGACTTCCTAACCCATCTACCTTGCAGCGGAGCCTCCAAGCTTAAATTAATTAGAGGCCACCCACAACTAGAGATATGAGAGGTGTAGGTGAATCTCTGCCCATTTCTCCCCCATCGCATCTGCTGAGATCTCAACGTACGCACTAAGGGTAGAGTGGGAGGGCTGTGGTGCTAAATAAATGACTCGATTCCTTTCATTTTGACACCGAAACGCAGCCAGCCAGCGAGGCCAAGTAGTAAACAATGGTAGTAATGCGGAAAAAAAAAAAAAAAAGCATATAAGATGCCTCAATGAAGAGGTGTGATTGTTGGCCAAACAAGTCCCGTTTGAGTTTACGGGATGTACGGAGTCTTTTTATTAGGGATACTTTTTGCTATTAGCGTAATAAAAAAGAACCAATTGTTTCTGCCATCTGAGAAAACTCTTGGTGGAAACAGGCAGAAATCCAGGAATAATTAAGAAAATAATAGCGCACACCCAAGAAGAAAAACACTATTTGTTTAAAGATGAAGTCCCTCCAGAATACTTGGTGGCGATTGCGTTTCTTTCAAAAAGGGGAGGCGGG
>VWZK01017134.1:0-57350 GCA_013396935.1 Baryphthengus martii | reverse complement strand
GACCGTTAGGGCGGGAGCGGCGCGCGGCGCTTCCTCCGCGCAAAGGAGAACGGTCCCCACGTGGGTGCGGGGCGCCCCCCGACCTCCCCCCCCATACCCCAGGGACGGCTTTTCCTCGTGGGTTTTTAATTATTAATAATTTAAAAAAATATTTTCTTTCGCGTCGCGGGGAGCCGCGCCCGCCCCCCGCAGGTGTGGCTCGAGTTTGGAGTTTTTTTGCCCGTTTCTCTCTCTTTTTTTCTTTTTCCTTTTTTTTTATTTCTAACAGACCCCCGGGGAGCCCGGTGGCTGCCGGCCCCCACTTCGGGCTGGGTCGGGCCTGTGCCCCCCACCCCCGGCTCCCAGAGCGGGTGCCCATGAGAAAACAGTGCTATACATTGAAAAAAAAATAAAAATTACAAAATCCACCCAATCCATACCCAAAAAAAAGAATTCAGCGATTAATTTAAAATATTAAAAAGAAAAGAAAAGTTGGCACCCAGCTTTTGCTCTTTTATTTTTTTTCCTCTTGCTGGTTACTTGCTTTGCACAGGAAATTTGAATATCCTGGCAAAGGCCGACTTCCAAGCGCTGCGCTCGGTGAGCTGCCGTGATGGGAGCGACGTGCACCGCGCTGGGGGATTTTCCCCTCTTGAATTTATCCTAAATACGGTATTTTTCCCATGTGTGCCTCAGACACGTAAAGACCATTTTTTGGCACTTGGAGAGGGAGTTTTTCCAAGGTTAAAACATGAATTGCTCCCCCCAGAAAAAGAAATGAGTTGTGCTTGTGTGGATGTAGGTGAGGGACCCTCTGCCAGGGTTCATCCTCTTCTGCTCTGAAGAAATCTAAAGAACTTTGCTCACTATCGACTGCAAAAGTCTGTATTTAGTTAATAATACAGTAAAACTGAATTGCTAATACAATAAACATTTATGAAATCTAAGAGGGGAAGCTTTAAGTAATGCTTTGGGCAAATGGACCCAAAGATATATGTAATGTATATAAAAAATAAAATACTGTGTGCTTGTTATGTTTTGAATTATTGTTCATCTGACAAGAATTTTTTTTTTGTTTTCCTGTTCTTAACAAATAAACTTTATAGGAATCGGGCTTCCAGATCTATCCCTTGTTGTTTAAAACTGGATGAGATGACAATGCAAAAAAAAAAAAAAAATGGAAGTAACAAGAAGCATCGTACTTTTCTTCTCCTCAGCAGTGTTGAGAAAAAACTGTGGATCCTGGAATTCTGCTGTGGATTTTACTGGTTTTCTGGAGTACTGTAAGTTGGAAGTCTTATCCTGCAGGCCTTTGCGAGCTCCGGTGGCCCTCCCTCGTGTTAACAGCCTCCTCTTGATAAATACGTCGATCCTGCTGGGAACGGGAACGGGCTGGAGTTGCGAATGGGAGTAAAGTTAACGAATTAATTTTTCGCATTATCCGAACTCGCCCCTTGTAGCTACGGTTTGGTTTCGGGTGTTGCGCTCCACCTAAGAGCACGTCACCGCCGTGCGGTTTGAACGCGCGAAAGGTGCGCCGGGCTCAAACTCAAGCGCGGCTCTTAACCTCCCGCCGCTCGCCCGAAAGACGTGCCGCTTCTCTGACGCGTGGCTTAGTGAGGGGAAAAAAATAGTTTTCATAAACAGCGTGTGAGAAATTAACCGCTCTCGGATAGCCCTGACATCTCGGCAGGGCGAAAAATCCATTTCACGCGTTTATTTTGTGCCCCTCAGGAAGAAGTCTTAGCCGGCTAACGCGCTCCTGGCAGCGGTTCTGGTGCGACGGGCGCGCCCTGGAGATGCGCTCGCTGTAGACGCCCCTACAAATGAAAGTAACTTGGCCGCGTGCAGTTCCCAGGTCCGACTGCTAGTGCTCTTTCCTAGTGGTTTCTCTCCAGGCAGCCCTCGCTCGGCTGCAGCAGCCCGGCGAGGCGGCTCGTGTCGGAAACGTAATCGCTGGAACCATTTGGCAGTTGTCGGTCAAGCATCGGGTCTGATCCCGGCTATCGGCCGCATCTGTAAATATTAATACGTGAGTTTTGCTGAAACTTCGTTGTTCAAAGGGAGGCAGGGGTGAAAGTAGTGTGTGGTGTGGTGGTTTTTATTTTTTTTTTCAGAGCCAGCCACATACGAAGTGGTTTCAGTGGTGCCGCTTGGCCCCTGATTTTCGTTTTGCTGCTGTAATTGTCTCTTGCTAATTAAGGTCTGGGACCTTCAGCTGTAACAAGATAATTTATTTTAGCATTTTAGTGAAATAGTAAGTGCCTTTTTTTTTCCTTTTTTTCTTCTTTCAAGTGAGAACAATGACTTCAGGATTTGTTTGTGCATGTCTCCTGAAAAGCTGTTTGATAGTAGAGCTGGTTTGTTGTTTGGTTTTTTTTTTCTTGTGCTATACACGTAGGAAATGCTTAGTATTTACTTGGCTTTTGGCTTACCTAGCCCTGAAGTGTGCGAGTCGGTGAAGGCTCCTGTATTTATTTCCTTTCCTTTCCCATGGTGCTCTTTCTCACTGACTTCTTTTTTTTTTCCCCTCTTATTTTTTGTTTTGGTTTTGTTACAGTTGAGGGAGGGACCAGGGTTCTGTTTTAAGGGAACTGAGTGTTTCAGGGTGAATTTGGTTTGATTTTTTTTTTTGCGTGAGTTTGGGCTTGGGGCAGAGGGGGTGTTTTTTACTTAATTGCCCAGTATACTTTGACAAGCAGAAATTGCATTGTTTTGTGAACTACATTAATGAATTTCTGCATGTTCAAATTCCCCAGTTATTTGGGGGATTTAATTAAAGCTCCCGAGGTGTTTGTCTTACATAGAAGCCTCGATTTTTAGAAACAGCTGGTGCACACACTGCAGGCGTGGATCTTGTGGCAGCAAAAGAGCTGTTGCGATGCTTTTGAATTGAGGTGGAGCTTTTGGGGCAGTTCTCTTGATATCTGGGGCTACCAGCCCGGTGGGACGCTCCTGTTCCTGGGGGTGCTCCTGGGATGCTGCCTCCTCCAGCAGCTGAGTACCTGACGGTGCCACCACAAAAACCCCGACCCCAAATAGCCTCTTTGCATCTTACCTGCTTGACCTGGGGGTGTTTTATCACCTAAAATCAGCATTAAGATGTTTCCTCTTCTTCTAAGACCAGTAGGTTGTTCTTGCAGCTGCTGTTTTAACCCTTTCAGGGAGGGAAAGCGAACTTGCTGCCGGCCGTGATTGTGCCCGGAGACTTTCCCGGTCGCCCCCACAGGTGCTGCTGGTTTTGTCTGGCAGGAGTTGTTGTGCTTCCTCACTGTGCAGCGCCTGGGTTACGGTTTGGGATGGCCGGTGTGCCCTCGGTACTACAGCCTGGAGTCACGCTCCTGGCGGTAGCGGTGCCAGTAGCCCTGGCTGCAGGAATGGGGAGAACAGGGATGTGATAGCTCTTTAAGTGCTGCTGCTTAGTCTACCCTATCTGGAGGTGAAGACTTGATGAATTTATTTTTTACTTGATTTTAAAAATGTTTGCGCCCGTCGGTGCCTGCCTAGGGAGGTGACCGCCCCGAGGCTGCCCGACGGCCCCCGTCCCCCCTCCCGCGGTGCCTCTGCCAGCACCTCGTAAACCCTTCTGTGCGTTGCTTTCTAGTTCCCATTGAAACAGCCGTTGCTTTGTGCCCGGGGAGAGTCGGCGCAGAAGGAGCCGCGGCGCCGGCGTTCAGAGGTGAGTTGGAAAGGTAAGCTCCGTGTCCGACCTGCAGCATCTGCGTCCCTCTGGGTGAGGGCAGGTTCCTCCGAAGCACGTGTCCCTTCTTGGGCAACACCTTGGGAGAGGTCAAGGTAAAGTCAAATCATCCTGGTCAGCTGCCATCTTTCTTCTTTAACGTTGAGAATCCAAAGCACAAGCTGAGTGCGAAAGAAGCTGAAGTGTGAGATGGGGTGATTCAAACACAGAGTTTTACTGCTTAGAGTAATTACGCTGCCATGTCATAAACACACATATTTTCTCAGATACGTATTTCACTGCCTATCCCAAATTTCCACTTGCTGAATACTTGGTGTGAATGTTGGATTTTTCTCTCTGCGCTAGAGAATAGGCTGGTGGAAGTGTATTGAGCCCTCGCTTTGGAAAGTCCTCCTTGCTGGAGAGCTCTTTTTCTGCTTCTCAAGCTGCACTAAGGACTGGTTTTCTTTATATATGTGTGTGTATATACATAAATAATATATATATATGAAAACATTCATTAAAACCTGAAGCTCGAACACAATCAGAATTGATTCTAGACCTGAGCTTGTTTGCTGTTGCCTTTTATTTTTTTGAGTCGCTTGAAGAGATGAAAGAAATAAGACTACACAGGTACAGTCGAGTAAACGGTTGTTACAAAAATAAATAATGGTAAAATTATGTGGGGGATTGTTTTGGTTTAGCTTGCACAGGTTTAAGTTTCTCTGGGTACTTGTTGGCTTTGCAGTAAGTAGCAGTTGCTCGTTAGGGAGTTGGACCTGGAGCTATCGGTGTCGAGGACACTGAAGTGGTGAAAAAATACTGCCTTTTTGTTGGCAAATATTTGATTTAAAATTTGCAGTAGTTTGGCACAGGTCACAAGAGCTTTTGAAATTCCTATTTTTAAGTTTGCTAACCGGGCAGGGACTGGGAGGAGGACAGACTGGAACTCAGCTCAGCAGCGTGTTAGTGCGAGGGGACAGCGCAAGCGTTTGAGCGAACGGCGTCATTTCTGACATTGTTCGGGGATTTTCTGCGATGCTGCTTTTTAAGAAAATGAATTCAAGGAAGTTGTCACATAACTGGGGGAAAAATAAAGTCAAAAGGAAACACAAAAACTGTCAGGCTATCTGCAGGGCTCCTCTATAGCCCTCGCGGGCTGTCGTGTAAGAGCTTCTGGCAAGAGCTGCTCCTTTCTCCTCTGCTCTGGGATTTTCTTTGGTACAGGCAGGGGAGGTGGTGAAGGTGCAGGGTGTCTTTCATTTCTGAATAAAAGTGATATTTTCAATTTCTCAAAAGCCAAGATGAGCCAAATAAAATGATATTTAAAGGAAACTTAACAGGTTTGAACTGTTGGCATCTGAATTTAACTGTTAAGGTTGCGACTCTCGGGAAGCGCTTGATGTTCAGCAGCCTCTAAGAGGAGAGTACAAGGTAAACGTTTCCCCAGAGACGGTCTGGAAGGGCCAGGAAAGGTCTGCAGGACCTGCTGCAAAAGCAGCAAGGTCTTCTCCATCTGTAAGTGTAGCTTTGCGAGGCCTAAATATTTTTGTTGGGTGGGTGGGGACAGTTAATTTCTGTTGTTGTTTCTGAAACTGGTTTGTTTGCATTGTGTAACTGTGCTTGTTCTCTTATAGTTACAGACTTTCTGGTAGCACCCACGAAGAAAAAAATATGTCCTGTGGTGTTAATGCATGTATGTTAAACGTCTTCATTGTAGAGTGTTCTTCACTACCTTATATCATGGTTTAAAAAAAACAAAAATAATATTCATAATACCATTTGGAATGTCAACATTCAGTGGGCTTTGAGGAGATGTAGCAGCACATCATGGTTTGTAGGGACAAGGAGATACAGACCATTCTGGGCTGCCTCATTACCTCAAGGATAAGACAAGAAAGTGAGCTTCTGGTTATCATAGATGTGGAAGCTAACACATTCCCATGTATCTCTTTAGGTCAGTTGAACAGGTATGTGTAGATAAGTTCTCTTGGTGCTTGGATCCGTGCACATCCTTTGCAGCTACAAATATATTCCCTCCTGAGTTTGTTGCGTGTGTGTGTGTGTGTCAGCAGGGCTGGCCCTGAGGGCAGGGAGGACTCGTAGCTCCTTCCCGCTGCCTTACCCCTCACCTGTCGGTCCTTTGCCCCGGCAAAGCATTTGGCCAAGGTTCTCTGTTGGGAAGGAAAAGGCGGGGAGGGGGTCTGAAAGCCGTGGAGAGGCACTAGGATGGAGAGCTGTCAGCAGTGCTCTAGCAGCACGTAAATACTGGAGTTTGGGATTGCCTGTTGCTCTCCAGTATTGCATTGCTGCTTTAGTGAGGCTGGAAATTTGTCCCTGCCACAGGAGCTGGGGCTCTGGCTCTCGGGGTGCCTCCTCGGCACCCCCACGATGCCTGGCACGCTGCTGCTTTGGGGGGAGGGGGCTCTCGTCTCCCACACCAATAAACCACTGCGGAGGCAGCAACAAACGAGGGCTTGGTGTCGTTAATGGGGGGTGGGAGGGGAACAGGGAGAGGAGGCTGTGCCCTGACCCCCCTGTGCTGCTGGGTACCTGATGCCCCTGCCCAGGGACTGAGGTGGGCAGAGGGCACTGCCACAGCATGGGGCCCTCAGCTGGGACACTGAGCGTTGAAAGGGAGGGTCTGGGGGGGATACATGGTGGCAGTGAAGGATGAGGGGTGATTCTGGGTGTTTACCTCCAGCAGCTGGGGAGGGGAGAAAGGGGCACGTGAGGGGTGGTGGGGACCAGAGCTTCAACTGAGTGAGAAGAATGGGGAAGTCCTGCCACAGGAGACATCATTTTTCCACAGACCCATGCAGCCCCTTTCCCTCCCTCCCCAGCCACCATCAGGATACCCACTCAGGTCAGGCTTGAGGGGGCAGGGGAGAAGTTGCTGGTGCCCAGCATCTGGCAGCACTTGGACCATGATGGGAAGAGTTTGGAGGCTTGGAGTACCTGAATTTTGTCTATAGACCCATCACTGCAGCAGTGAGTTCCTCTGGAGCAAGCCCAGCCAGAAGGTGGAGGGGTTTTCCTTCCTCTGCCCTTACCATCACAACACTCACTGTTTCCCAACCCTGGTGGGAGCAAGGAATCGACACCAGGACCACTGTGGGGTCAGGGATACTCTTGGGGCTGACTGGGATAGTCCTTTTCTGGTCAAACCCTCATCCTCTGCAGTAGGAGCGAGGTCGCCTGTCCTGCTGGTCATGGTGTGTTATTAACAGCCCTGATCCTGCAGTCTCGAGTGCTGTGAATCCCTGGACATTTGCTTTTTCAGCTGTTTTTAGGAATTAATAAACCCTGGTCAATAGTCGTGGGTCAGGGAGGTGATGGGGGAATACGCTCATGCTGATTGACAGCTTAATTGGGGCTCCCAGTCTGTGGTGAGATCAGCAGGTGGGACCCTCCAGCACAGAAATGTTTCTAGCACAAGGGAGGTGCCAAAGGAGTGTGAATGGGTACGAGCAGCTTTTAAGAGCCTCTACCCACAAACGGGTCAAAGTTGCAATATTTGGACACACAACCAATTTATTTTAAGTTGGACATGGGTATTATTCATCTCTGTAAAATGGTTTATTCCCAATTTCTACAAGCCGTGCTCTTAATTACCATATAAAATAGTGCTTTCCCTCAGGAAAGCTTAATTTGTTTTACAGGGAAACTGCTAAAGTGATTAATTCTGTACTTCTAGACATCAGATTTTTTTTTAGAAAAGTTTTCTATTAGCATTTATAGATGGAGTATAAGTTAAAAATCAGGTTTAGTCCCTTTTAGACCTTTCTTTTGTGTTCTGCATTTATAGATGGAGTATAAGAGTCAAAAATCAGGTTTAGTCTTTTTTCAAACCACCTTCT
This sequence comes from Baryphthengus martii, assembly GCA_013396935.1. NCBI lineage: Eukaryota > Metazoa > Chordata > Aves > Coraciiformes > Momotidae > Baryphthengus > Baryphthengus martii. The sequence continues at coordinate 49,832 of VWZK01017134.1, read as the reverse complement.
GTTGTGATCAGTTTGGTTTTTACTCAGCTAGTAGAAGAGATTTCTTCATTCACAAGCAGGAGTCCTGCGAAAACTGCACTTTCAGGCTACAGTCTCCTGCCAGGTTCAAAACGACACGAACAGGAGAGTAAAAACACCTCCATTTTGGGAGCAGCAGACGATTAAAATTTCAAGGCTAAATCAAGCCAGTAGGAAAAACTCTCAGAGGAGACAGAAAAACGTGCCACTGAAGGAGGCTGTCCTGTGGGTAAGCAGCACCAAGCTGAGGGGGTGTCGGGCCCCTGGATCGGGGTGATGGATGTGCCAGGGGTGAGGGTGCAGCCGGGCACCGCCGTGCCTGCCGGGCACGCTCTGCTCCCCTCTGCTGCTCCCAGTACCTGCTGAGCGTGCCTCTGCTCTCCTCCAAATATTTCAGGATCTTGCCAGTTATTAATAACAGCAAGCCCAAGGGGTCGGCAGCCAGCTGTGCTTTTCTGTCCGTAAAGCTGGGGAAGCTCCTGTCATTTTTTTATTTTTTTCCCTTAAAAGTTTGCCTTCATTTGTGCTTGCAGGTTGACTTCAATGCTGCATTTGAGCACATCACTTGTTAAAAAAAAAAAAAAGGCAACAAGTGCCCTTACAGAGCATCCCTGGTCTGATTTGAGTTGCCCAGAGCCGCTCACCGCACCGCGCGGCGCTGCCGGGGGCAGCTCAGTTCAGCGGCCGTGCAAAGGGGCAGGGGCACATGCAAAGCAGCTTGGGCAGGCTGCTCTGGTTGTGTAGAATAAAGCAAGATGTAGTTTGTTTCTGTTTAAATGTGAAGTCTGCTGTATCAGGAACGTACGTGACCGCTGTGGAGGAAAAAATCTTCGCGCTTCCTCGGTGGTTTTCGGTGTGATTTTAAAAAAAGGCGGGAGGCAGCCGTTCCCTGTGGTCTGTAAATACAGGCAGCACATCACTGCACTGCTGAGTAGACACTAGACGAGCTTATTAATTGCATGCTTCTACACTGATTTTTATTATTTTTTTTTTTTATTTCACCTAGACTGAAACCCTCCCACATCCTAAGACTGTTAATGTTACCCTGCTCACAGTACCAGGTACCTCCATTAGAGAGGCACCGGTGTGGGAGCCAAATGAGGTGTTGCAGATTCCTGTAAACGCTAAAAAAGCAACCCGAAAAGCCACCTTATCTACGCCTCATGTTCTCCCCGCTCACCTCCTTTGATGTAAAAGGAATTTTTGGCAAAGGTTAGCAGCTCATTGCGGTATCCGGCATTATCTTGCTTTCCTTGCGCGTCTTTGCCCACCCACCTCATCTGCTCTTCCTCAGCTCACACCGGCGTGCGCTGAGCCAGGACTGGCTCGGGTGGGTGTTTGTGCAGTGCCTTGCACAACAGCAGCTCCCGGTGCTAGATGTTCATAAGTTCAGGTCTCGCTCCTTGCACTAGAGAGGGGAAGAGATGCTTTACACGTCTCGTTCTCTCTCAGCAAGGGTAATTCTGGCTCAGCAAGGTGGCTGTATCCCCAGTTACGCAGCTGGCTTCAGTGGGAAGACACCAGCGTCCACGATGCAAAGCTGCGTGAAGGACAAAAATCTCCTCCAGGTAAATTAAAGACGGCAGGTGGTAGCTGCCACACGGCAAAGCAGAAGCCGGGTCACCTGCTCCACCAGTAAGGGTTTGCTAAAGCAAGAGCGCAATGACCAGAGCTGGTGCTGGCACCTCGATGAGTCAGTGGTTCTTGGCCACAAACTCCCCAAATGCAAGAAAAATACAAGTTCTTTTCATTTCTGAAGCAAAAAAAAATGTATGTAAGACCTTGCGCTCATCAACCTCACGTGTACCCATTCCTGTGTGCTGTTCAAGTAACAGAATATAGAAGGTTACTCCAAATACAATTCAGGTAGAGCATCTATAGTCCTTTACACTGTCCAGAGGGAGTTCTCATGCTGTACACTTTGCAAGAGAAAACTAGCTCCCTCTCATACTGAAAAGGAATGATGTGCGTGTGCACGCCGGCTAGGCACGGTGTGATGGCAGGGAGGGGACGGAGCGCCGTGGGAGGTGCAGCTGGGCAAGAGGGGGCTTCTGGTATTCTACTAGAAAGCGCAAAACTGTTTTCTAGTTTTAGGTGTAAGGAGTTTACACGGCGGAGGATATTCCCACCTCGTACTTGGCGTTACCTGATTGCTGTTAGATACTTCGCATTTTGTGAATGGAAGAGAAAAAAAAAAAAATGGCAAGAAAGGAAATTGAGGAGAAAAGAGTTGATAAAGGCACTGCAATGCACATTTAAAAATGCGCACTCACCCCTTGCTCCCACCTTCCTCCTCTCTCCTGCCCTAGGGCTGGCTTTGTCACCTCCCAGCATCTAAGATGGGAAACAGGCAACTGTCAGAATCGCTGCTCTGTTGCTTCCTGGGCCCGCAGGTTACCCAGCGCAGGAAAGGCAGCACATTTCAGCAACACCCAGGAAGCAGGTTCCCAGAGCCAAGGGTTTTATCCCTCTCCAAACTGAAGTCCAGCTAAGCCAACACCCAGTGCGTGCACCAAACCCTGGCCCGGGTGCCTCGCCGGCTGCACCCCGGCCGTGCTCGCAGCCGTGCATTGCATCGGAGGGCAGCCTGCCCGGCAGACACTGGGGCTCGAGGTGCAAATCCAGTCCTACACCGGCATCCACAGCCACCGCACAGCGTACAGGGCACGGGCACCCTCTCCCATGCACAGTGGATGGGGACACATGGTGCTTTCAGTAGCGGGGTTGGAACAGGTGAAATAAATAGTGTTACTTTGCTGCTACACATAGCTCAATATTTTAGGAGAACCAAGTCCTGCTGAAGTCTCTTTCAAAAGCAATCCTGTATCATTCCCACCAGTGCTCCTGAGATTTCAAGAGTGTAAATTATGAATGGATGAGCTACCCAGATGTAAGAATCCTACCTAACAAAGCTGGGACTGAAGTTGGAAATAGATCATAGGATCATCAGGATTGGAAGGGACCTTGAAGATCATCTCGTTCCAACCCCCCTGCCATGGGCAGGGACACCTCCCACTAGAGCAGGTTGCCCAGAGCCCCATCCAGCCTGGCCTTAAAAACTTCCAGGGCTGGGGCTTCCACCACCTCTCTGGGCAACCTGTTCCAGGGTCTCCCCACCCTCATGGGGAAGAACTTCTTCCTAACATCCAATCTAAATCTACCTTCCTGGTTCCTTATTTAATAGCTCCTTATTTATACACTCGAACACTATCTATTGGGGTATTTTCCTGGCTACCCTCGTGAAGGGTAGGCCTGGGGAATCAATACCTGTAAGAGGGCACAGTCTGTCTGGGGAAAAAAAAAACAAAAACCAACCCACACCTAATGCCCAAAGTTGCAGCTCACACACAGAGCGATGCGCTATAAGCAACCCGGAGATACGCAGAAGATACAAAATAGTTGCTTCCCTCTCTGCTTACAGTGCAGGCAAAAATAAAGATGCTACCACTAATCACTTGTTAGATAAATATCAGCCTGTACCTGGAACAGGTTCATCTACCTGCAGTTTGATGTACACAGTCTGTTGGCAGCCACTCAAATGTATCCCCAATCCACGCCTTTGCACCACACCTTGCCCTTTAGCGCTGGGCAGTTGTAAGCATGATCCCTTTCTCGGCTTCCCTAGAGATGAAAATCCTCGCTGCCAGTTCTTACACGGTGCTGAATCTTTGAGCCTTTTCAGCCCTACCTTCTTCACCTTGGTGTCTGGAATGACTGTAGCCTTACTGGGTACTGGCAGCTTTACGCAGCTAGGAAGCGATTTTCCCCATCAGAATTATCATCAAACTACATCTGCTTGTGAAATGAAAGAAATGTAAAGTTCTAAAGTACTATAAAAATGAAAAAAAAAAAAAAAGACTATTGTGCTATCTCATTCATTTGCTTATACAGATACTTGCATACAGCTGAGATCTGATCTCGCCAGGTGCAACCTGCACGGGAATTGAAGGCAGTCAGACACGGCAGAAACAGTCCTTTAATGAATTGTAAGTAACCAGCTCCCTACAAGATCCTCCCTGCTGGATTAGTGCATGCTTGACAGGATTTTCAGAGCGTAACAGGCAATGGAACACCACCCACATTTAATCACTCAGGATGTACAATTACGAGGCAACTTCAAGATCCTCATTTGCCTCCATTTTCAAACCCAGGATTCACCCCCCACCCCAGGTGAACTGCCAGCTCAGCTCACAGAAAGACTTTTCACCACATCACCCGGCTCTGTCTAGAGCACTTTGGATTTTGCTCAGTGTGAAATTCAGGCAGGAAGAACAAACACTCCAAAACCAGAGCGCCACATTTGCAGTACCGAGTCAGGCCGCGTCAGCGGGCGACGATTATCCCAATGTACAGAAATGCCAGATGTCGCAGGGTGAGACAGTACAGTAAAGCCAGTAAATATTCAAAATCATTTTTCCAGCGTACATTTGCCATTCATAAAACGTGGGACTGTAACGAATTTCAAATGCCACATAAATGTTCAAACACAAGGTCTTTCTCTGTGCTTTCATAACGCTCCAACAATGTCTGCCTGGGTTGCCATTTCACTTGCAAAGGTGTGACTAAAACCCCGCTCTTTGACCAAAATTACTGAATAAAAAGTAACAATTACATTTTCCACTTTTTTTTTGAAGTGAGAATTTATCCTCCCGCAGCGCACGCACAGGTGCTGTAAAAGGTTGTGGGGTGTCAGAACTGGTCCAGCAAAGAGCCAGAGAGCGGGTAACTTTTTCTGAACGGTTTTCACATGGAGTAACAAAAGCTTTTGATGAGGAATCCCTCTGGGGTGATAAACTCCACCAGACAAGCGTGTACGTGAAGGAAGTGCAAAACCAGAAAGAGTCCGTTCCTCCGGGCTTGAAATGTGGGAATGTTCAGGAAGATTTTTTTTTTAAAATATTGATAATTCTCCATCAGAGGTGAGGTCTTTTAGAAGACAGACCTGCAGCATGGCTCCTGGGGTGAGCGTAGCTCAAGAGCATCTTCCCAAACCTCTTCTGCTACGACACCACGGGCACGTGACCGGCAGTTCCAACCCCTACCCACAGCACATCAGCAATTTCCCCGCTCCAGATACGGTTTGGAAGATAAACTCTTTGTTATGCCTAACTCAACCTCTCCTCCCTTCCCCAAAGAATCATCTTAACCAACACAAGAAAACGTTTCAGGAGAGATCAATTTAAAGATTTGGTCCTAAAAGATAGCGAAGAAAAGATAAAGAACGGATGAATTCTCATCATTTTCATGTGTGAATAGGTATTTTTAAGCCACCTCTCTCATCTCACCTCCAGCTGCCACGGATGTCTTTTAAAACACATTGTGAAGTTAGAACTATTAAGATGGTTGAAAAAACCACTGCTCTTCAAGATTAGACCTTAAGTTGAGCCAGAACTAATGAACACTTGACTGTACATAAGAATTCTTGCCCGGCTTTATATTTGTCTGCGTCGCTTCCGTGTTTCCTCTTCTTGAAGATGCATCGTATATTTTTGCAACAAGTCGCCCCGGGGACAGCGCAGGTTCTTGAAAAGGCATGTGCACAAACATTACATCCAGAAATATAATCAGTCTTTGTAGTGCATTTAGAAAAAAAAACCAAAACACATGACTTCTTTGGAACATTAACTATAACATTGCAAAATATAGTAGAGTCATGACGGCGGTTCTAATATTTGTTAATGAGAATTCTGATTTACACAAGTCATTTGATCTAAATTACACTGTGTGCGTTACTCATATTTAGGTCTGCTCCTAAGTACTACAGTTGTACCCGAGCACGCCGTGGATGGACAACACCGTGCGGCACTTGGAAAAGTACAGATACATGACTCAAAATTTCAAAACCACAGAAAGAAACTTTCAAAGCAGGCTGGAAAAAAAAAAAGATCAATTCATTCTGCATGAAGCACTGAGCAGCGTTAAATCCAAGCACACGGTGGAAGAATCCAGGTGCGGAAACAGAAGAACCACGTAAGCTAAGGGACCGAAAAGCGCGGCACGAGGACGAGGTGCCAGCTGCGCCGCCCTGTTTAGAATTAAACGGGACACGATGAGAGGTGTTAATGAACCAAACCCAAGTGATTGTTCACCAAATGGTTTTGTTTGGGTGGTTTTTTTCCATGCCTCTTTGTTTAATGAACATACTGGTTTTGCCAAAGCAGAACAAAGGACAGGGCTTAAACCGGTTTCTCTGAAATCTGCTTTGGTTCTAGAATATGCAAGTGTTTCAGTATCTTCCCTCAGCACTTTATCATCTCTTGTAGACAGGATAATGTTAACCAAAAGCTCTACAGAGAGAAAAAAAATGTAGAGTCTGCCTTCACTGTCAGAAACACTTCTGAAAAATATCAGGAGGAAAATTCCAAGAGCACTTTACTACACAGAATGAGTGGCATAGATGTAGGGGGATTATAGTAAAGAGACAGCCTTTATTTAAAGTACTTTGTTTTGTAGATCTTATAAAGCAAACATTACAATATCTTTTCACAAATATATTAAAACTGTTTAAATTTAAAAGGCAATTCCACTGACTGATGGATATTCTTTGAGGAAAAAAAAATAAATCTAACAAAAACAGGCAGCTCAACTAAAACTAGATTTGAAACATTCTGTTTGACATTCCACCTCCTGTACAAAAAAAAAAAAAAAGACAGACATTTTTCACCCAGACTTCCTTTACAGCAATAAGGCAACTCCAGGAGATTTGAATGAGCTCTCGGAGATTACAGATACTGTAACTGGCTGTTCTGCACGCTTGGTAACACCCAAAGGTGCAACTATCCCTTAATCACATCTGTGCATTCAAATAGAAAACTTAAATTACAGATTTTAAAAAATCTTACTAATAGACTTCCCTATCATAAAATGTTTTACATTTACAGTACTTGAAACTAGTTCAGTTCTGGGTTGATGAGGTTTAAGCAATTTACCACTGCGAGAGTTAGACTCGGGAGCTCACAAACAGCACAACCCAACCAGGGGCAGCAACAGTCGGGAGAGTCATAGTGCAAATCAAAATAAGGAGTGCAGAACTGCACCAGTCGTTCCCATTTCTAAAATATAAACGAACAAGACGAGCTCTTACATTGTACATGCAATAAATTATAGTAAGCATATGACAATGGGGCTGGGTCATTCTACAGTTTTAGCTGGTGTATCAGAGTTGAAGCCTGTGAAAGATAGGACTCGGTAAACAAAACATTTCAAAGCTCTGTTGTCATAGGACTGGAACTACGCTTTCACGCTTTGTACTTCTGCTTCCCCGTCTCGCTGATCACACAGATATGCTGGAACAAAATAAAAATAAAAAGCTCCTGTGAGAAAAGTAATGCAAGAGACTGAATTTTATAGCTATTTTCAATAATGTGCTTCTGAAAAAAAATTGAAAAAAGACATGCTATATACATTTCAGTAGGAAAGAATCTTGGCACGCTGTTCCTGTAAAACTTAAGCCTCTTTCTATCTAAAAATCTCCACGTTGCCTTCTTCCTCCTCCCCCTAATTGTCCCACCCAATGTCTGCTGGGTCTGGTGAGACCCCGATGAAGAATTAACGACAGAATAAAAAAGTTAACTCCTTTTAACTTCTAAGGGCTCTCTTCTCTAAGCTGCTAAGCAAATGCACTTCTTTGTGCTAGACATCTCAGGAGACAAGAAACTTCACGCAAACTTCACGTTCTTTCAGAGTTGTCAGGAGGTGTGTAGCCTCCAGAATAAAGTTCAGTTTCAAAAGAGCTCCAAAACGCTGTCCTGCTGCTCTAGGGTTTGCTCTCCTAATTGCACCACCAGTGGAACAGATCTGTGCACGAGGCACGATTTACAGAGGAGGGAGAGTGATGTGAGGAGACTTCCCTTCCTTCCTCCTCCCTAGTTTTAAATGGACAAAAACATACGGGAAAAATTACTTACGTTCAAATCTCTAAAGTATTCATTGTAATCTAGGGCGTATCCCACAACAAATTTGTCTGGCACTTCAAATCCAACAACTGGAAAAGACCATAAGTCACCGGTATGTTAGAAAAGAACTTCCCAGAGTTCACTAGATCTTTTTACAGAGGCAGTCTGGAATTTTAGAGATACGTAAAAGCATCCTAACTCATTTCATTTCTTCTGCTCAAGTACCCTCAGAGTAATATTGGAGCTATTTGAAAATTTTAACTTTGTTGATTTAGTTTATCAACTACAGCAAAATTAAATAGACGTTATTTATTGGTCGGTTCGCAGCAGCACGGTAGTAGCAAACAGTCTACAAGAAAGGAATGGCAATCTACACACAGGGTATTATTATCAGAAAGTAAAATTCCTTGAAAACTTCCCCCAACTTTGTAAGTACCTACAAAAAGAGCCAGTATTTCCCAGCACTTCCTAGATGCTTGCTGTGCCAGCGCAGAAGCAGAGGAACTGGTGAGCACAGCACAAGTCGCCCTCACGGGATCGTTCAAAAGGTGGCACCTCCGGGACCTGGAAGGGCAGCTTTTTGTGCCACAAATGCCAACATCATTTACATAAGTATAAAAAAAAAAAAAAAAAAAGCACATTTTGCTTTGTGTTTGGGAAGACAGAACTTTACCACGGGCAGACGACCCTTTCTCGTAGGAGGTAAGAAGGATGTGGAGACTGTCAGAGAGGGGCCTCTGCCTCCAGCTACCTGAGTGTTGGATTTTCCAGATTAGCTTTTGCCACGGACTGGAGTTGATGTTTAGACGCGACATTCTGGTTTCCATATCCCCTACCTTGAATTCCTCACCTCTTTTCTGTCACCCTTCAAACACCCTGCCCTTCCTGTATGGATATTCAGCCTCACGGATTTGCATTATGCAAAGGCATCCACGAGTTTCATCGTCAGCTCCTTCAAAGCTTCTACGGGCGTGCCATTCCAACGGGACTTCCCAGGAAGGGCTGGGAGAGTGTGTGCAGAATAGTCAGTGGGTATCAGAGCCACAGCTATGGCAGGGAAACCAACCCTTCACCTGTCCATCCTTGTGACTTGCAGGCAAGGACCTGATGTGTAGGAATATGCTACTGACTGCTAAAGCACCTTTTAGAGGCCGATTCCATGGTACAGAAAATAGTGAACAGCAAAGAACACTCTGCTCTTTATGGAGTCGTTTGCAGGCTTTGCAAACAGGTGAGTTTAGGTGTTTTTTTGTGTGTTTCGTTGTGGGCTTTTTTCCCCTCCCAGAAAAGAGGACATCAGTTACTCCACAGATTGTCTAAACAGCTCTAGCAGGACAGTTTGCGGGTGGTCAGCAGCATCAGTCCAACCTGTCCACACACACTATAACCAAAAAATATTAAATTATATAAAATATAAAATTTCTAAATGGCTTTCTCCCATCACGCTAACATGAAAGACTCCTGAGGACAGGAAAGCTGCGTGGTTTTTGTCTCCCTGGTTACAATGAGGGTCTGTTTGAAAAACAGGAAGGTTAAGTTGTACAACTCAAAGAAAAGGCTGTGTGCACTTTTGGAAAAATTTTGAAAAGTGGTGTTTAGCATCTACTTGGCCTCATAATACAGGGATAAAATGGAGGCCCGGCCATTACTGCCTTGTTATCTCTTCTTTCAGAGTTCATGTGTCCTGCACTGAACAGGTTGTTTCTGTGGACAGATGGCAAACCAACTCATCTGCTGCGAGATGCTCAAAAGGCCGACCATTAACCCAGCTAAGCCCATAATAAGATCTCAGGAACGAGGGGCATCCTTCATTGAGAGGGACACCTCAACTAAGCTTTAAGGCGTTGAAAAACTCCAGTTTCAGAATACTGTACCTTGGAAAGGAGGAGGAAGAGGATGTGATTGTGCTGCTACATCGAGTCTACTTCTACGGTGAAAGTACACGGTCCAGATTAACTGGAATTTAGTGTCTGGAACAGGGTTAAAACACAAGAGCCCTTCCTGAGGCAGAAGGAGCTGTCACTTGGGCAACCCTGTCTCCTGTGGGTGCTATTCCTCTCTTTATGGTCTTGGGACAGACATGAGAAGAGAAGAAAGGAGTCATTCAGATGCTTAGACATAACTGGGTTTGTGCCAATTGAAGTATCTTACCACTGTAAACTTTTATCAGACCTGCTACCCCGTGTGGTCCTCCTGCACTCCTGGGCACATCCAAGGTGGCTAAGGCACCTGAATCACTCCCTAAAAGTGTCAAAGGTGAATCCAGCAGATTCTGCTGACCAAAGCATTTGACTACATGCAAACTGGGAAAATGTGCAAATGAAAAGGATGTAACCCGGAGCAAAATATCAACATTTACTTTTCATATAGTAAAATGCTACAAAAAGAACGAAAAAGGATCAAACTAAATCCAGATTAACTCTGTCAAAAGGCATTCCAAATATTTAATTTCCCTAAATAAGAGTAAAATCTATCAAGAATCAGTAGTGAAAACATCCTTTGATTTTGACCAAAGGGTACACAGTACACTGACATACTTTTATTAATTACATACTTTTATTAATTAATAACGGTTGTCAAAAAGTCACTTACAGTCTGGCCGATACCCCACGCTCCGAGGAGTTCTTTTTACCAACAAACTGTCAAATAAAACCAATATAAAACTGAAACATGGAGAAGCACCAGGTACAAGCATATGAAACTGTTCTGATGTCAGACAAGCTGAACTTGGCCTGAAGAACTACAGGCATAACTACAGGTATTGTAAACTAGTATTTTTATTTGCAGGCACAACTGATCGTAATGACGAAATCAAAGATTTCTAGAATCACAGCCTCAAGGATAACTAACAGGTCTGCAAGAAAAAGCCTAGGAGATACTGACCTGGATGGACTGGCAGTATGAAAAGTGACTTAGCAGGGTTTTATCTGTGTGAGGAACTTCAGGGGCAATTCAGTTTATAGGTAAGGAGGTGACAGCTCAGCACCTGGCCAGACCAAATGGCTCCTTTCAAAAGCATTAGTATTATGAAGCAAAAGTTCAGCTGGTTAAATGCAACCTCAGTTGCCCTTGTGCAACATGTCCTCAGCCATTTCCCCTGGCAGTACTAATTACCCCAATAAAAAAAAAAACATAAAAGTATTGGTTCTGATGATCAGGTGATACGAACCAGCTCCACTTTTCCAGACTTACTAGTCAGAGGTGTGAAAAGCAAGGAGATACAGAGCTGAGGGTGTTGTAGTAGAGAGAAATACCCTGCTAGCTTAATTTGATTCACTCATTATTCACCTGAGCATGTCTACCTCTTAGAAGACAACCGCACAGGCCTGACATTTGTCTGTCTTCGAGACTTTGGGAGAAAAAGTAAAGGTGGTCAATGGCTGAATGTAAAGACAGAGGTCAGCATAACTCTGTGCATTAAGCACAGATCTTCTTTCCCTTCTGGATCAGCCACCCCCAAAGGTAGGGCTTTATTTGTCACAGTCCCAGTTTCAATTTTAGACAGTTTCCGAAACTTCTAGTTGCGAGACTGAATTTTTGAAGAAATGGTATAGGATTTGTTCAAAAGAACCCCAAAATCGTTTTAGCATTAATTCACATCTCCTTGCTGTAACAGATTGTCAGAGAGAAAGAAAGTTAAGAAAGAGAAACAAGAGAAGAAAGTGAAGAAAAGAGAGGCAAGTGAAATAACTAGAAGAGAGAAGAAAGAGAAGAGAGGCAAGTGAAGTAACTAATGCCATTACACTTAAAGACTCTCTGCAATGATCCCGTGTACCTGCTCAGGTTTTTGGCAGATCCAAATTACTGCAACAGGTTTAAACAACAGGAAATTGCATTTTGTTCAAACTATATTATGTTTGTGACGTACACTGCACTGTTGGGGCACTATTCAGTGCTAAATGTTTAAAATTTGGCACACTTCGTGCAGCCAGGAAGAAATCCTCAACGACCTCACCTTCAGCAGGTCACCTCCACGTTATCAGCAAGAAGAGCTGTTCTCCTACATCTAACAACTACTTTGACATTGTTATGGCAACACAACTGATTAGATATTACACCCAGCTCTGCTTTCTCTCTAATCCCCAGCAATCATTATGCTTTTACTCTAAAATACACAGCCACAGCACAACAGCGCAAAAGAGGTAATTTGAAAAGGAGGAGGAGGAGGAATGCTGATACTGGTTAATAACACAGTATTATCCTCAATGGTTCTTGTTAGTTTTCAATTATTTAATTATAGACTGTTTTGTAACGAATTGATTAGAGATGTAACTAAGCAGAAAAGCCCAGAAGAGCATATGGCTGGGTGACTCTCACAGAATGACCTCTAAAGCTCAGCTGCACTACGTACACTACACAAACAATGATGTTAGTGTGCAAACCAATTTAATTCTACAGCTGATGAAGGGAAATTAAAAAAAGGGCTCCACTGCAGTGGACTGAAGTTGTAGACAGTGCAAGCAGAAACAAACATGTCTGGATGGATACCACATATACATGAGTCACAACTGCTGGGTTTTTTTATTACCTTCTCTACTAAAAGTCTGCACTTATGAATTCAATTTGTGTAGAAAATACTTCTCCCAACTCAAGAGGGTATTTTTTTTAAGCCCAAAAGATTTAATTTTTTCTTCATATACTTCTAAACCTAACTTGGACTTCAGCGGTAAAACCCCACAAATCTTACCGTAGTATGGTAAGGCAGGACACGTACCAGGCTTGCACAAGTGAGCCCCCTTCTGAAGCACAGAAATTCTTCCCACAATAAGATTAGAAAGAACAGTGTTTCTGCTGCCTTAATGAATCTATCTTCTCATCACAAGCAAAAGGATTTTTGGAGTTTAAACAAATACTGAACTCCAACGGACGACACCATACATGACTCCTATGATTCCTACAGAAATGTTCCCTCCTGCTTCTCTCCCATGGAAACGTATTCTACACCTTTTTTTCTTTCCTTCCCAACACTGTGTGTCATTCTCAGCACAAAATACAGCACAAATAACCATCATGAAAAATTTACCTGGCTACTTTCACCATCTTTGGATTGTACTGCTTCAGTAGAGACAGCAACGTTTTCATTGTTTTACCAGTATCAATTATATCCTGGAAAGAAAACAAAACAACTTCATGTAAGAAAGAATACTGAACACAGCAGCGTAGCATTTTCAAGTTTCTACCACAGAAATCGCTCATCTGCAGCAGCATAAAAAATGGTGAAAATACTGTTTGTAACCAATGACAGGTGAGGAAACACCATGTTGTGCTCACACAACCGTGCTCAGTAAAGTAATCCCACACATTAACAATAGTTCTTAATTGTTGTGGATAACTATGACACTGAAAGCAGTTGCTGAACTCTGACCTTCTTGGCTGCTTTTGGAGATCTTATGGCTTGTGCTCCTTACAGCTATTAGGCAAACAATGTTTAATTTGAATACAGTAAGAGCTGAGCTCTGTTACAGAGACAGATGTATACAACAGAAAGAAAAGTAAGAAGGGAAAAGAGGCAGAACAACCCATTACTGCAACTGAAGAAAAAAAGGAGTGTAATTTACACTACAGAACCAAGAAAAGGCCAGAGAATTGCACTGGGAATACCTGGGTGCAGTTCTAAAGCCTATCCTTAAACACACTAAAAGGAATTTTGACACACCATTTAAATCCCATCCACTGCACGTACAAGCAGAAAAAATATATGGCTTACAAACCCTTGGTAAAAGGGTTTATATTTGACAGTGTATATTCATATATTTGACAAGTCACTGGACTGATGATTCACTAAAAGGAGAAACTAGCCTAGTTAGCTGTCTGGGACTTTAAAGACATACATTCCTCTGAAATGGAGCAGATAGATAATTAAATGCATCTGCCTATCTGAAGCAAAATATACTTCAAAGGACACCAGTGGTCACGCAGATGACTGCTGTATACATCCTATTTTGGTAGGAGCTTTGGAACTGAATGTGCTTCCTGTGGAATAATACAACCTTCTCAAATTAAAAAAAAAAAAAAGCAAACAACAAACCAACAAAACTCACATCCATTAAAAAAAAAAACATTTTATGAGAGGAAACATCCCTCCCTTTGGCTGTGGAACCAGTTGCCATAGCTGTTTCTTTGCTTACAAACAAGACACTTCCATTATTGGGAGCCTTAAGACATTACTGGATTCCACATCCATTTTTCCTGTCTACTGCTGCTGCTTCCCTACCCTGCAACTGGCAGTCTTCCTCAAGAACATCCTTTGGCAAAGCAACACTTACTGAAAATAAACAACACTGTCCATCAAGAAAGAGGAATCAAAGCAAGAATTAAGCAACAGTACCTACTAGGAAATCAAACTGAGGTGTACTGTACCTGGCACCATCCAAAGAACCGTGACATAACTTAACTTTGTTCAGACTATTTTTTAAAGTAATAATAAAGAAGAGACATTTTAGAATTTTTTAGAATTGACAGAATCCCCAAAAACTGAAAGCAAATGCAAACAATTTTACACAGATATTTTCCTTGTTAAATTTAGCAGCTGAATACAATCTGAGAAATCAAAATACAGATCATTTCAAATCCAGAGCCCACTTGAAAAATTCAGGCCTGGAATCAGAAGCTGGAAATCTTGAAATCAGAAACTGTAGGTTTTCTAGCTTAAGAATAACTTCCAAAAGGACTCTCTTACCAGACACACATCAGAACTTCAAAGTGAAATGTAATACTTACTTCTACGATCAAAACATTCTGGTGGAAAGAACAATAAAAAAAAAAAAAAGAAAGAAAAATTCATTAATATCTAGAGAAGATGCCATTTTTATATATATTAATCTCCATAACTTATTCATTTTCCTTGCAGTTAAATATTTGTACCACCATTTCTATCTGTTTACACAGGTCATAGCAAATTCTTGGGAGTTAGCACTCCTGATGTTCTAATAACAATTAGCTGGCTATGAGATTCTCAACGTCTCACACTGAGCACAAAGTGCCGTTTAAATTATTTAGACTTTGGGAATTGTAGATAAATGCAAACGAGATCAAAAGCAGAGCGTACACAATTCCTGTTCTCCTAAAGCAAAGAGTGTCACACTGTAGGGACACGTACTATTGTGTCACACCTACATCCTTTATGTTGAACTGTGACATACGTGCCTTAAAGATCCCATATGTTTAAGAAGGGGAAAGTAACGTGTTCTGACAGAGCAGGAGGCGCCGATGCTTCAACCTCAGACATCTGGCTCAACGATCTCCACGGTCACAGGAGAAAAGCAGGCTCCCGATTTACATTCTCCCATTTCCTTTTCTCGTCACTGCCTGTAACAGGAACCTCCGTTCCTAACCCGGGCTGCAGGTTACACCTGTCAGCAGCGTGAATTCCCACCTCTGTGATGGGAATTCCATGAAACACCCACACAGCAAATCAATAAGGCCGCTCTCTTTTAAAGGTAGTTCGTAGACAACAACCCCCCCCAAGATTATTCCTCTCAGACACCGCAGAAAAACAAGTCTCCTAAAAGTTTGCTGATACTTAAGATGGCAAATACGGCTTTTTTTTTTTGGTTAAGTTCAGACTGAACTGACAGCTTTGGTATCCACTATCTGGGTATACAGTGGGAAATGTTTAACTGAAATACCAGTTTTCATTTTTTTCAAACCCTATCATCTTCACACACTAAAAGAGGAGCCTTAAAACCACGCAGGTATTCTTTAGTGCTTTTGTTTGGTCGTTTTTAAAGATAGGAAGAGCCGTACCTTTCCAGTCAAGGTTGAGAGGTCATCTCCACCAATGACTTTTATATCTCCAGTTGACTGATCATTCTAAGGAAGAGGAAGGTAAGCGTTAGCATTACCAAAATTAAAACGAGTTTTTCTTCCAGTAGATCCCAAAACTGCCAAGGACATAACCAGGGAACGTTAACGTTTTTGGAAACGCAGCACCAACAGCATCTCACTGTTAACTAAGAAACTACAAGCGATCAAATTCAAAGGTAGTATTTCACATTAAAGACTGTTTGACAGATCTGCATAAGGCACCATCTCTTATCTGTGACCATTATAGATACATATGGATCTAAAAATATATGATTTGCTATGCATTCCCTACGGATATGGAAATAAGGCAAAAAGCACTTCAGTTTCCAAGCTGCACGCTGCTCTGTAGCTGGTAATTTACATTTGAAACTTTAATGCTTTAGAAAGTCTTACTCCCTGAATAAGAATCAGCAGCCTCAATGGTAATAAGAATAGCCAAACAAGGCAGAGATTCGTAATTAGAAATATAAGCTACAAAAATGGCCAGAAAAGCTTATGTTTGCCTCATTTTCAACAAACACCGGTAACAAAACAGATTGTTTCTTATAGTAACGGAACAGCACCATCGGTACATCCTGACTACAACACAGCATTTCGCTTTCGTGAAACTAAACTGTGACACAAACGTGAACGAAACCTTATGTAAGGAAGCTGAACACCAGTTGCCAGGAGTGTTTCACAGATCTTGGTAGTTTAAAAGTCATTCAAGTGTCTATAAACCTTGACAGTGTCTCACAGATCGCATGAGATGTGATACGCTTATTATTGTACTACTTACAGATAGCGGCATTATCCTACAACTTAAATCATTTCAGTCGAAGGTCAGGATTGCTCATCCAACTTGACTCTCACAGCTCCGTAACACATGTCTTTGGTTTAGAAATGTGGTATTATTTTGCTGCTGCACCTTGAAGCCCCAGCTGCACAGCAGCAGCCCCTTCCCAAATCCCAGAGATGAGGTGCAATAGAGAGGGGGGCACAGAGGGGCAGCCACGAACGGCTTCCTGTTTTTACAGCTGCATGAAGATAGATGTTCGTAGGCAAAAAAAACAAAAATGTTATCACCAAAAAAAAAAGGGGAGGAAACAAGTTATTTAGAGAGGCACACACCAAGTACACAATAAGTAACGCTGGGATGATAGTAAAGAAAAAACACTGAAATCCTTTGGAGAGTGGGGTCAACGGTCTAGGATAAAGAAGTGCTGACAGCTCTAGGCGTGTAAAAGCAGATGGGAAGACTAACAGATACTTTTAAGATTCCTATGACATAATATTAAAAAAACCCACTAATAAATTATTAGAAACAGTATTGTTCTCAGTTTTACCCCACGTTTTAAAAGAAACATTAATGTGAATTACACCACTCTGAAATTACACTGAAGTGCCCTGTTTCGTTACTATAAAGAACACTCATTTTTGATCAACGGTCAATGGTTTCAGCGCTTCTGTAACAGTGCAAACAACCACCCAACTGAACAGCATCGATGTCGCTGTGTTAAAAAAAGTCCAAAACAAAAGATGTCCAAAATGACTGCTGCGTGACCCAGCAGACAAACACACTGCTACTGGATGCCTGAGACAGTGGCCAGGTCAACCACAAAAATGTGACTGAGTTAAGCACAGTATTCCTAAAGCTAAAGGACATTTCCTGTGCTCACCCTATCTTAAAATTATCTTAAATGGCAGCTCCTTTAAAATTTCCCTTGTTTCTGTTACAGGATTCTCTCTTATTTATTCCTACCCTAACAGGAATTTCATCCTCATTCCATGGAAGGATATAAAAAAAAAAAATCCAACAAAACCACACATCATTCCTTAGAAAACAGCGATGGAGAAAAATATTACAGGTATTTGTTCCATCAAAATTATTTGCTCAGCTGACAGGCTTTTACTCCTCAGCATATGTATAAGATCAGGTTCCTGATTCTGACAATCTGTTTGGCTACAAAGCAACTCAAGAACACTGCAAAACTGTAGGTTACTGTAAACCTTTGTATTATGCATATTAAAGTATGGTGATCAGTAGAGAAAAAAAAAAAAAATCTAATCTACAGAACCTTTCCTGCTCCTTCCCACCAAAAAAATACACAAATTGCTGCAATTTTTAATGCAAAACATAAATCTTCACTGGCATATAAATCTGTATTCCTACGCAGGTACTGAGTTCCTGAGCAATTAAAGCATAAAAAAAAACAGTGAAATATTTTCTGACACTGGTTGTAACCAGATTTCCATTGGAAAAAAACAACTTAGTTTAACAATTAAGCAATGTTTTAATTACCTTCAGGAGCATTAATTGTGATTTCATTACTGGTAAGTCTTTAATGCTTTGGTTTAAACACGTAAGAGTTTTACTACTGAGATCTGTTTTCATTGCCTCCTCGTTATCACCGCTGGAAAACAATAATGCTTCACAAGACCGCAACTCCTGACTTAAGCGACTCCGAGACCACTTTTTAAGGAGGCATTTCAAATTCCTTAAAGTATTTGTTGTAAGGTTTGCTCAACAGAGATCTTTCAGAATACTGCCATGACCAGCTGCGGGAAAACATTTGGATAGAGATTTGGTGTTAGCCTAATCAGAGTTTACCACGTACTCCACTGACAATCCCTATTTCCCAAGTGACAGTACAACACATCCATTGTCTTTTGGCTGCCCTTCACCACTCCACATAAGCAACGTTTGCTCCTTTCCAAGTTTAAAGGCAGGAGACTGGTGAAAAGCCATTCTTCTTGCAGCACAAACAAAATAAACTGCTTGTCAAGAATGCCAAGATCTGGGTCTGTTCACAACCATTATCTTTCCATTTGTTAACAGCTTGCCAGATCATTAAAATTCATCTGTAAGGACTCAAAAAGCTGGAGTTATGAGTAAAGTTTAATCACAGCTTGATCATGTCAGTATTCTTAGAGAATTATTTTTGGGTGCAGAACAGTATGAACTCTGCATTGCAACAACAACAACAACGACAAAAAGCCCCATATGCTTGTAAATATTAAATGATCGGTTTGAAACAAGAATAGAACCTAATGACATCAATTTCAGAACTACTACACGAGTTCAGCTGCTTTGTTTATGCCACCAGGGTATTTTTAACATCTTTTATCCAGTTTGCAAAGGCAGGCAGCGTGATCTAGTAATCACATCCAAAGACAGCGACAGGAAAGCAAGCTCCACTTTCAACTGCCCATTACAATTTGTGATGGTTTCCACATCACTCAAGGCAGATTCCTCCATCTAGTAAAGCAGAGGTGAAAACTAAAGAGCAGCTTTAGCATTCTGACACTGTTACTGCTGGGAGACCTAGTCAATCTGTCACATCCACATCCCTGTTAGTTCAATCTTATACAGTCTATGGAGTTATGCAATCTAAAAGATGTAAGTCTGGGTATTAATAACAAACTAAGAGTCCACAGAAATAAAACGCTCGTAAATACTGTGGTGGAGGCATCAGGTAATAGGAGCTCGTCACTCATCCAGAACAAGAAAACATTCTTTTATAGAACTGGCTGACAACACCCAAATCCCTGAAGCCAGCACTTCAAGGAAAACCTTCTGCTTAGACAGCTTTCTGTCTAAATTTCTCTGCTTTTCTCTTCATCTACTCACTTTTACTACAAAATCAGGCTTTTAATTTCCATCGAACTTCTTTTGCTGCTCGCTCTGCTATTAATATCAAGACACTCCAGCTCTGGGGAGGAATAAACAAAAGCAGCTGTAGTAAAGAAACGAACCAAAGTGGGCCTAGCACACCAGTACGAGCAAACACGTGTATAATAAAGCAGGCTTGCATTTTAACAGCAGGGTTTTTCAGGTGTTTCAAACCATTTCTCCAATAGTTTTTTTTCCAAATTAGTCAGAAAATGAAGAGGGCGAAAGAGCATAGTCTTTATTTTGTATTTCGAACAAGTCAAGTAAATTATTGGAAGCCTTCCTTGAAGAAGGTGCAAGGTCCTGCACCTGGGTCGGGGCAATCCCAAGGACAACTACAGGCTGGGTGGAGAATGGCTTGAAAGCAGCTTGGAGGAGGAGAAGGCGGTGGTGGTCAATGAAAAACTGACCATGAGCCAGCAATGTTCACTTGCAGCCCAGAAGGCCAAGCACACCCTGGGCTGCAGCAAAAAGCAGCATGACCAGTAGGTCGAGGGAGGTGATTCTCCCCCTCTGTTCTGCTCTTGTGAGACCCCACCTGGAGCACTGTGCACAGTTCTGCAGCCCCCAACACAAGACAGACATTGAACTGTTGGAATGGCTTCAGAGGATGATGGGAGGGCTGCAGCACCTCTGCTATGAGGACAGGCTGAGGGAGCTGGGGCTGTTAAGCCTGGAGAAGAGGAGGCTCCAGGGAGACCTTATAGTGGTCTTCCAGTATCTGAAAGGGGCTACAGGAGAGCTGAGGAGGGGCTGTTTGCAGGGGCTTGTAGTGACAGGACAAGGGGTAATGGTTTCAAGCTGGAAGAGGGTAAGTTTAGACTGGATGTCTGGAAGAAGTTCTTCACAGTGAGGGTGGTGAGACACTGGAACAGGTTTCCCAGGGAAGTTGTGGATGCCCCCTCCCTGGAAGTGTTTAAGGCCAGGTTGGATGGGGCCTTGAGCAACCTGCTCTAGTGGGGGGTGGCCCTGCCCGTGTCAGGGGGGTTGGAACGAGATGATCTTGAAGGTCCCTTCCAACCTTAACCATTCTATGAATCTATGAAGAAAGCAGAAGATACACAATTTCCACGCCAACAAAACGGGGGAGTCATCATTCCCTATTCTTTAACATAATATCCTGTAACAGACACTCAGCTTTCTGCTGTGGCTTTTACAGACAGAATATATGGGTATGTGGTAGCTTAGTGGGTAAGCAGACCGGCTCTTCTGGGGGGGAAGTAGAAGGAAAGGGTGTCAAACAGCTCTCGCCCACTGCTGTAAACACAGCGCCCGGGCACAGAGAGTGCCTTGTGAGATACGGCCGAAGGCTGGCACGAGCTTTGCTGCCCAGCCTTGCCTTCTCACCGAGGAGCATCGCTAAATTACTGCCTCGCATTCAGCGAACGAGAAGGTGGTTTCCAGGTAACCCCTGGGCAGGCAGCAGGGTGTCTACGCCTCGGGGCAGCCAGGGCTGCTTGTCCTGCAAACAGACTTGATCGAAGCCCCGCACGGTTCTGGGCTTCACGGCGAAACGTTACCAGATTGCTCAACAGCAACGGTGAATTTATGAAGTTCTTTGAGAGTCCAGACTCAGATTGCAAGTAACTCCATCTCTGGTTTCGCAGTTTAACAAAATGAAGGATGAGGGTGATTTTCCAATTTAGTCATCTCTGTTTTTTCCTACTGGCATAGGCACTCATCCTCAACTGTGACAAGCAGCCTATACTGCTGACTTGAATGCAAAGTTGCTGAGACAGAACTAACGGCATAACCTTACAAAACAATCTATTCAAACACTCTAAACTGAAAGTAAAAAAATGTAATTACTTCCACGCTACACGTGGTCTTATGGAACGAATCGTAAATACCATCCTGAAAACGTGAGACTAGGCTGTGGGTAAGGCAGGAATCACACAGTGCTAACAGACACCTGCTTCACCCTTTGACCTGCACAACGTCAACTTGTGCTTCCTTCTATAAAATGTATACATTACCTCACGTTACACAATGCGTAATTTCCCTATGAAGTCAAATCCTTCTGTTCAGAATGAAAATAAATTATTTTCCAATGATGTAAACCAAAGGCAATCTATGCCTAGTCATATCCAGTGGCCATTAATCATAAATCTAGGTTTATGAATCTGCTATTTCCTCAAGGCCAAATGCAACTGATTGTGTTCATTGTTTGTTTGAGCCAAACAAAAGATGAGATAGGAAATCCAGGTATAACTGTT
Source organism: Baryphthengus martii (assembly GCA_013396935.1). Lineage (NCBI taxonomy): Eukaryota > Metazoa > Chordata > Aves > Coraciiformes > Momotidae > Baryphthengus > Baryphthengus martii. The sequence continues at coordinate 28,245 of VWZK01017134.1, read as the reverse complement.
TTTGCAGCTTCCACGTCTTCCAGTCCAATGAATGATGTCTACATCACACAAAATTAAATTTTTATAGCCACAGTTGCAGGAGAGCCCTCTGTGTTATTCTAAGGCCACAGCTTTATAGAGATGGAGTGGTGAGGGAATAACAAGTAAAAGACATGGAAAGGGTCTCTCTGCTCTGCATAAGGATTTTACTGGGCTGCAGAGATAGCGAGGTCTGAAAGAAAACAGATTATACAACAAGCTAGAGAAAGACTAATTTTCCTAATTATTAGAGATTAGCATATTCGGGCAGTAACAATATTAAATCACCTCTGTTAATAACATGAAGCTAGTCAAATCTCCATCAAAACTGCACAGCACTGCAGACATACTTACACAGTAACTCTTCAACCTAATGAAGTCGACAGTCATGGGGATCGATTTGTCGCTGTTTCTGTTCAGTGCCTTGATGTAGTCTAATAAATCAGCGAAAAATTTATAGCCACCCTTGAGTACACAGAGTGCTACAATGTGGTGTCCTCCCATGCCCTTCATTATTTCTCGTGCCAGTCTCTCCGTCCTGCACAAAACCAAGAGAGAGTCAGCTGTCGTCACACCTTTCACTTGCTCACTACAGCGCTCAGAGTAGCAAACACACGCCCCAAACCTGGAAATAAACTTTGCTCAGAAATATTTGCCTACCACTTCAGCCACTTTTACAGGTTATTGGTCAACATAGTTTTGCTTTTCAAGGTTAATCCAACAGTAGAGCTGCCAAATGCCTTCGTTTTCATACGTCACACTCGGCCAAAGCAAATCTTAGCAGCCTGAAGTTGTTTCACTGTCAGATAGGAGACATGAAGGTGTGTTTTCTCCTTCCACAACAGGTTCAGCTCCCATGCCAAGAGCAACATAAGCTAAGGCAGCAGCTCTCATTGAGGGGCAAAGAAATCCTCAAATTGTAAACTAAAGAGTTTACATATATTTGCCAAGCCAGAAATTTGTCCTAACTGCAAAATACAATACTGACAAAGCGGAGCAAGAGAACGCTGCAGTGTTTTTCTGCAATGTTGTTTCTAAATTTATCTTGGAATTTATTTCAGAAAGCACAGTATGTATTTATTGTCTGCCAGCTGACAGCAGGTTTCAGAGAAAGCCCACCATTATAAACTTCACATCAATTTCTTAATGACATGGACTTTGCCCATTTTTTTGCCTCTAGATGGACTTCCAGTGCAAAGTTTTTACAACATAATAAACATTCTAAAAAAATATTTGCTAAAAATAGCTAATCGAACAGGACCGTGCAAAATCTAGATGCATTCCTATTCACAAGATCTCCAGGAAGATCCACTCAGCACCACTCTTAAATGACTTTGCGTCTCCAACAATTGCTTCACTGAATTGGTTGCTCATTCTCTTCAAGGGAATTAGCATCTATCAAACACAAAGTAAAGAAAAAACGCCTCATAGGCTTATGAGCCCATTTCTGATCCCACAAGATAAAACTTCCAGAGCACATCACAGATTTCAGCAACCAGCGACGTGACAGATTGGTATTTGCAGAGGCCCATGTCTTTTCCAGAAGGCAGGAGAAAGCTGGATATTTCTTAACTACCACACAAACACGTGAAAGTCTAAGATGGTGTGATTAATAACTCACTTTTACAAATATCCTAAGGAAATTCAAGAGATTATAACTGTTTTCACTGGCACTACAAATCACATCTAATTAGGTTTTAAGATGGTAAAACATCAAAGAAACACTGGAAAGTTGTAGATTGTTACATACCACTAAATTTCACTTGAGAATTATGATAAGCTTTCGAACAATAGCGTAACTGCAAAAGCACATGCTCTTAGAAGCCAAACAAGAAAGAGTTAATTAGCACTTATACTTCTTAGCCTCTAATTAAATGTAATCTATTTAGACAGTCACCAGGCAGCAAAACTATCACTGGAAGACTGTTTATTCCAGCGCCACGGAATCAGCCGGGGCCGTGTACTGTCTGAAGTCAAACCAACCTGTCCATGATGAGCCCGTGAGGAATATAGACTTTTTCCAAATCATCTGCATAATGTTTAGGTATGCAGAACAAGTCCAGGTCGTAACCTTGTTCATCATCGCCAATCTGAAAAGGAAATAAGGTGAGATTTCTACAAGGCCTTGCAGAAAGCCCGTGGTGAGAAAGTGCAAGTCCCTTGCTTTATTCAGTATCGAACCCACCATCATCAGGATCACCTCAATTGCCCTCCCTATAAAACCATTAGTCCCACGGAACACGTTGCTTACAGCTCCCAAGAGTTGCCCGAAATACCACACGAGCTGTTGCGCAATACAGTGCAGGGAAGAAACGAAATCCTAACAACATCCTCCTGCGTTGGACGGTGGGAAAATGAAGTTACTACACCTCAGTGAATCTCTATCTCACCAGAAAAATAATCAAGGCATTTTTTAACACCTTTGACTTTCCTAGTGTAATGCAACACCTGCATTCGCAATTAAGCAAGCAGAGGTTTTGACGTGGACAGCTTCCAAATCTCCACACTACCAAATCACAACAAAACACACGAGCCAGTTTCCAGGACAAGACAAGACAGCTCCACGAGCACGGCAAGTTACGCCGCTGTGAAGCAAGCCTTCCCCGACCACCATCTGCAAACCATGGAGGTTCGAGATCTTTCACAATCTGAAACGAAAGCCTTACTTCAGCAACCTGTTCCACACGGGCAAACTCCCAGCAAGAGACAGCCTGAAATATTAGCAAGTGTATGTTAATTAGGACAAGAGATTAGCATATGTATATAATTATACCAAACACCACTGAGGTTCAGGGCATATTGTCTCAACAGCCTTCCTGAACCTTAACCCTGCCACAGCTTGAAAATGACAGTGTGGTTTTTAATTACTTCACTCTCTGGCTATGCAGCTGAAGACTACGGTGTGTAAAATGAAGGTAAGAATCTCAGAGGGAAAACCGAAGCTTATTACTGAGGTGTTCACCAGGGTGGGCAATTTAAGGGTTCCCGCAATCCAGAGGTTGGTATTTCAAAACAGGTCACCGCCAAAACACACGGTATTTTCCTGTAGTTCAGACGCCTCGTTGCATCCAGCGCGTCCGCTCAACCCTCCTTTCTGCATTTAGTTGGGAATGGGCCCTTCCCACGGATTTTATCAGGTTTTTTTTTTTATTGCCTGCAGGGATTTACACTCGCAACCTTGCTGCCGGCGCAGCTCCCAGCCATAAAGACACCACATGGATTTCAAGAGCACCCGGCACCGGCTTGAAAAAAAAAAAAAAAAAGAATATGTGAGAGCCTTAGCAAATACGACAATGATGCAAAAAACCACCAAAATATCCTCCGGACGCTCTTCCTCCACAAATACATCCTAACTTAAACACTGAAGCGCCTCACACGGCGCTCCCGGCTCCCAGCACGCTACGAAAAGCAACAGGAATAGGAAGTTGTGGCGCGCCGGGCTCCTAGCGGGTGGGAAGTTGTTTNCCCCCCCCCGCCGTTCTCCGGCATTCAACCCGCCGGAGACGCCACCCGTCACCACGAACCATCCCCCCCTGCGCTGCCCGGCGGCGGGAGGGGGCCCGGAGAAGGATGGGAGAGCAGGGCGGCGCCGCCGGCAGCCGCTTTCTCTGAGGCGTGGAGAGCCGCCCTCAGCGCTCGGCGGGACCGCTGTCCCGGAGCTACGGAGCAGTTCCCGCTCGGCGCGGATCTCCTCTCCTGGCTCGGGCCGTCCTTGTGCCTTGCCCTCGCTAGGGCTGTCCCCATGCCAGCAGGGCTGCAGGTGTTCCCCGGGCTGCCGCTCATCCCCGGGTCGTCAGAGCTGATGTACATCCTTAGCACGATGTGGGGATGTCCCCTGTCCCCTCGTGTCTCCGTGGGAAGATGACCCCTGTCCCTAGGGGCGATCAGGGAATGTTATGGCTGTCACTCTAAAACCAAGGACAGGGGATGCTCTTCCCACGGGTGCTCACGTCCTTGGAGCGGCTTCACAGACAGACCCCTCCACGTACACGGCGGGAACACTCCTTTCCTGCCGGGTGTTGCCCAGGCTCCTCTCCTGTCACCCAGGAAGGCCTGTTCTCCACCGTGGCATTGTGCACTTTGACGGGGGAAAGAAGAGGGGCTATCTGCATCACTTCAGATCTTCCTGTGAATCACAAGATTTGGTGGAGCTTCATTTTCCCCAAGCAGAGGAAAATCTATCCTCTCATGACAGGCAGCTGAGAGTGTGGGGAAAATAAACCAGCAACACACGGGTGGGTACTGGGGTGTTGGGGCACCACCAGACCTCAGGGCCTCGGGCAGGGCAGGCTTCCCTGCCTTGACCTCAGCCTGCTAATGACACTGGCAGCTTTGCGTCCAGACAATTGCGATAACAAAACCTCGTGCTTCAGGGCTCCAGTTGGTCGCATGCAGGGGTCAAGTCCCTGGGTGCGTAACTGAATAATATCTTAGGAGATTTTTCTTCTCTGCTTTCCTTTGTAGCATTAGTGTGGTCAGAGCTAGCAACTGATCATCACTCCGACCTGGTGGAGGGAGCCCTTCGCAGATGCTGCTCCGCATCTGACAGAGCAGGGAACTGGTTTAAAAGTAGACCTTAGTTGGTGGTAACTGTCCTTTTTCACTAGGCAAAGAAAGCGACAGGTGCCACTTTCACATGCACAAATCCCCTTCTCCTCTGCCACCTCCCTGCGTGGCATGGATAGATGATGCACTTTTTATTTCATGAAAGATGAGGCTGAACTGCGCTTCCAGATGCTGTCCATATCTTTAATTGTCTGAAAACAAAATATGATCTTGAGGTGAAATAATAAGAAAACATATAAATGCCTGGATAGCTCCAGTGGTCTCAAATAGGAAAAAAAACCAAACCAAACCACATTGACAACTTTTCCTGTAGGTCTGGAGTTAAGGACCATAGACCAGTGCAAATGGAAATTCATGGTTTCTTAAAGTCAACAATTATGTCTCAGCTGAAGACTTTCCCCTTCTTTCTCTAAGGGGTAAAACCCAAGATTTATTTTATGCTGCATAAAAATACTGGGTGTCTCAAAAAAGAGGATGATTCTTAAAACCGACTTTATTCATAAAGAGCTGCGGCCACCAGCTCCTGAGACACGTTTGGCATTATTACTGTTGTCTCAGAAAAGTCAAAATTAATTCCAGCGTTCCTTCCTACCAAACAATCAAATTAAAGGAATTTTAACTAAGGGGTGAACACGGTACTGTCGCAGCTAGGTGTGCAGCTACACTTTGGACGGGTTAACTCTGGAGTGGGAGGAAGGAGCCTTTATCAAATTGCCTGGAGCGGCAGAACGAAATACGCCCTGCGGCTAACGAATATCAGGACGGTCTCATAGCTGGCCTGTTTCCAGAAGGCTGGGAAGAACAGCAGCTGCCCCGTCAAGTTGAGGGAGAGGCTGCCCTTATTGGGCAGTATCTGTCGAGAGACTGCAACGGCAGAAGTGTTTCAGGATCCGAATCTATTTTGGTTACTGGAGACATTTCTCGTTTACGACCGACATCAATGTCTGCCATTAAAAGAAGCGGCCAACGGCACCTTCCGGATCGGATGCAAAAGTTCTTGGCTTGACTTCTGTGCCATTTCTCCCCAGAGGACAAAAGCATTAGTCCTGTTTTTGCCCTTCTGGGTGAGCAATTTCTTTGTTCCTCCTGCCAACCAGCACATTTCTAGATCCAAAGCATTCCTGGTCCCGCTGGCACCCCATTATGGAGGGAAGAACAGATTTACAAAAGCAGAAATATTTGCTGATATTACAGGAAGCTGGTTAGCTGAGATCAACAGATTTAGTAGATGATCGGTTCGTTCTTGCTGGTACAGGGGCCACCGAGGTTCGCAGGGCAGGGTGAAGGGAGAGGGTTCAGAGGTACCTGGGAGCTACACATTTTCTGGCTAGATCAGGCGGCAGAGCCGATATTCTGATTTCTCTGGTATGCACAGCTTTTAAGACGGCAAAATAATTTAGTAAATGTGTTTTGTCTCTGAGTAGATTCCTGATTTCATAATTATTTTGTCCTCTGTTGCCAGTCAGGCGTGTCTCAGTGCTTGGGCCCAGCGAACCATGGCCTGTGGGAGCACCACTTGTAGGTAACTTTATTAACAGGCTTTTAAAAACCTTGCTTGGTAACCACATGCCTCCAGTGGTGGGATACCTGGAGATAATAATTATTTGTCCTTTGGAAACACTTGGGATAGTGTGTTCTGAGTCAGATCTACAGGTCACCTATTCACCAATCCCTCTGTTTTTTCCTCCCAGCTTTGCCATTGCTGCTGGGTGACTTACAGGGAATTAGCAGGATATATCTGCTGTTTGGTATTTTTTTTTTTACAAGACAAGCCTCCTAAAAAAACAAAGAGCACAACAAATTTTTGGCAGATTAACAACTGAGACCAGCAGGACGCCCTTGTGGTCAGAAATTAGTCTGTGCAGACAGAATGGGAAAAAAAATGGAGAATAGAAGGCACTTTAACTCAGTCCTGAGATAAGCACCAACATTTTTAATCAAGAGGAAAATCAAAAAGCCATATCTTATTAGATGATATATAGAACATTCACCAAAATATCAATTTAGCCTACAAGCATCTCATCTTCATCATGGCTACAGAGAAATCCCTCCACTCTGACTAGGAGTTTACGTAGCCTAAAATTATTTTTCTAGCCTCATGTTTCAGGTGGGAGAGGAAGCCAAATGCACCAAAAAAAACATTGAGAAAGAGACACACCCTTCCTAAGAAATAGGGAATAGCTGTCTGTTGGAAAACACCTTTTTCAATAACGTTATTCCTGTTTTCCATCTTGTTGGCTTTTGCAGAAATTAGTCATCAAAGTGGTTCTCAGTGGCGGCAGTCTCCATGGATTTTGGAAAGTTGTGTCTTATCTACTTCCTTGTTTCAAGACTGGGACTCCCTGGATGATGAGAGTATACCAAGATTTCTCTCCCTACTCAGCAAGTAAGTGAGAATTTACTTATCAAAACGAAAATAAGCAACATCTCTGATGTGATGCGCTCCTCTGAAGCTGCAGGTAACTTCCTTTCTCACATACGTCTTTGCCTCTTGCCAACCTTTGTAGGGAAAAGGTTTCCACACTCTAGGCAGGGGTTGGAAGAATTACAGACATTTTGCCCTTTATTCAATAGTGCAAGGAATGGTCACTAACAGAAGAATTACGTAATTACTACAGAACACTCAGCGTCGGCTTATCACAAAATGTCAACTACCCTGAGACGCGCCGACCTGGATTGCTGCAGACGCCGCGCTTTGGGCTGGTATTTATGGTATTTATCGGCTTTGGTTTGCAAACATCCGTTAAGAATTATCCCAGTGGTCCTGGTTCCTCGGGACCAGACACGCAACGGCATCTGTCACAACACAGAGGAGAGGCTGGCACTTGTCACTGCACGTACCTAAAGACACAGCAAAGTCCTGCCTGATGGGATTTACTGAGTGCCAGCCTGCTGCCAAGGTCCAGCTAGCCTAAGGGCTTGGAGAAATTTAAACAAGGATTAACTTAAAATGGCAGCAAACAAGCAAAAGCAGATCTGGTCACTGAAGCAGAGCAGCTGGCATGGGCTCAGCGCTGCCAGACCTGAAGAACAACCCCGTGCTGTGGGACCTTATACCCTTGGAAGCACCCAAGACTTTGAGTAATCCAAATGCTGCTGCTGCGACCTCTTCCTGCTCTCCAGGGAACTCGCGCTCCAGGCACGGGAGGGCTTCGAGAAGTGGCTTGGATGGGGAGGAAGGCACAGCTGGAATCAGGAGACCTGCCCAAAGGACATTGTTTGAACCCACCCTGACACGAGGGCTGAAGTCTGAGCAATAGAACTACCAGGAGAGGTTTTGTTTGTTTGTTTGTTGTCATTTGAAACAGCTATTTTTCAATCTCAACTTGACCCACTGAACAATGTGGCCTGATAGGGTTGATGACTTCACAGAGCAAAAGGTAAAAAACAAATTTTTTAACATGACAATAGCTCTGTGTTTGCTGCAGAGCAGCCTTCAGAGCTGTCCGGCTAAGCCTTTGCTGCAAGCGTGCCCAGCGTCGCTGCCGCCGCACGAGGGGAACCACCAGCATTGATCAGAGATGCTGTCACATGGCAGCGAAAACCCCGTGCGCAAGGACACCGTAAAGCCCAGGCTGACCTCCTTTCACTCCTCCCACCCGTCTCCTTGGACTCCACGCATTGCTCTTCTCACACTGAAGAAGTCACCTGAGGTCCTCAGCAATCCCCTGCAAAAACAAAGCAGAACAAAGAGGAGGGCCAGGCCCGGTTGTGAAAATCCCTTCATTGTGCAGCAAACATTAGTGAGAGGGACGTTTTCTCTGTGCCAGTAACAAGAAACACCCTTCTGCTCCCCTCGTTCAGCAGCACTTGCATCCTAAGATACCTGGGTGACCCAGAAGCTTCTGCAGGACACCTTTCAGTGTGAACCCCACCGGAACGAACGTGACTGGTGGCAGCCACGTTGCTCTGCTGGCTTACTCAAAATTGAATGGTCTCCGGGAGCGCAGGAGTGGACAGATATCCACAGGGCAACATGCAAGTGCAGTGAACTCCTAGGACTACACAGGCATAAAAAGACTTTGGGGAGATGGGCTGTGCATGGGAAGTGCCCTTGCTAAGTGGAGTAGCTTATTTTAGCCAACAACTTAGTTAACAAAGCCTCCATTTTTTCAGTCGGTGTTTAGACGAAAGCAAGTCAGCAAGAAACCAAGGGAGCCCTAGAGCATCACTTCAGCCCAGGATATCTGCACTGGAAGCTCATTTGTCCCGTAGGTACCTTCCACTGAAGTCTGAGGGAAAGCTGGATGACTCCAAATGCAGGCTGTTGGTGCTGGCTGGAGGTCTTCCCACCAGGGAAGGAAGAGCGGAGGAGAGACTTGGGGTTCCCCCTCTTGCTCGACTGCTTTCTGAGGAATGAACAGGTTCATCTGCTTTCACCAGACATCTGAGCGCAGGACCTATGTGCAAAGCCCAGGAAGCACTTCCAAAAACTATGGAAGGCTGGCTGGGCCACAAGTCTCAGAGAGGTGTCTGTGCAGCTACACACAGGTGAGCCAGATACAAGGATTGTTTGAAAAAAATAAAAAACAATCTGGAACTTGTTGATACCAGCATGGACAAAGGGGCCAGCAGTCTGTCGCACGAGGACAGGAACTTGAGAGAAGGCACGAGGAGGTGCAAGGCTGGTTCAGCAGCAGAGGAGAAGAATGAGCAAGACCAGCAAGAGACCAGAAGGCAGCAACCCGATGGGATAACTGGCTGTATTTGCTGAAGTTCACAGATCCAGCTGGCACCGTCTCAATGCAGACGAGACATCAGGTGGCAGAGCTCACATGCCAAGGCCCCTGCCTCCCGTGCAGATGGTGGCAGCCGTTCAAGTATCTCAGAAATCTTCTCTGGGCAGATTACAAGGAAAGCGGAGATGAGAAGCACACACCAGGCCAGGAGGGAACTGTGCTTCAGGACTCCCCTCTCCCTTGCAGGACCTCTTGAGTTGTATGGTATGAGCTGGCAAAATTGCCATTCAGTTCCTTAAATATTGAATGCTCTTCTAGGAGTAACATCAGACCCTGCATCTGGATTTGGGTTAAGGGTGCAAGACTGGATGAGATGCCTGGTGAAGATCCATTAGGGGGAATGGATCCAAACTAGAGAAGGGTGAATTTAGATTGGATGTTAGGAAGAAGTTCTTCCCCATGAGGGTGGGGAGACGCTGGAACAGGTTGCCCAGAGAGGTGGTAGAAGCCCCGTCCCTGGAAGTTTCTAAAGTCAGGTTGGATGGGGCTCTGAGCAACCTGCTCTAGTGGGAGGTGTCCCTGCCCGTGGCAGGGGGGTCGAAACTAGATGATCTTTAAGGTCCCTTCCAACCCTGACAATTCTATAATTCTATGAAGATAGAGTCAGATTGTTCAGTCAAAGAGTGCTTTTAGTTTATAAGTTTATATTTAAAAGAGGAAATAAGTGAATTTATAGCGTCTCAAGATAAACGAACAGGCAGCAGGAGGGAGCTAGAATTTCTCCCTACTTTTCTGTCACCCACTCTGAATCCTGCTTGACCTAGTGAAAAGCCCCTTCAGAAATTTCTGGAACAGAGAAAACAGGACCTCACCTGAGACCTCTCTCCAGACAGCTAAAAAGCTGAAGGTCCCAGAAAAAGAAGCTTGATGCTTTTTGAACCTACCTGGTTCCAGACACTGATGCTATTTAGCAAACCGTATGTTCTGCAGAACAGAGCACCTGTACCTAGAACTGCAGAAATACAAGATACCATAAAGTGCTCAACAGCGAGGAGAAAGTTGCTTCAAATGACAATTATTTTTTTTTTCCAAACCTCTGCTTTTAATTTTGTCTATTAACTGAAATCCGGTCCTCAAATTGTGAATCTCTTACATCTGGTGGGCTAATACAACTTTTGCACAGCGATAGCATCAAGAGTTTTTAAGTTCACCGAGGCTTATCTAAGTCTCAGGTTGCTCGATTTCTTCAGAGCCTGGAAAAGTTTCCCAAAATTCACTTCCCTTTGGTGTAAATACTGCTCAGCAGCACCAGAAAGGCTTTCCAAGGGGAAGTGAGACAGCCTAGAGCTCCTGCCTCTTTGAACCCCTGCCAAGCACATCTGAAATTACAGACTTACAGAGTAGTGCGGTCCTGGTATTGATGAGAGTTTTAAAAAGAATGTAAAGTACAATGACACTGATCCTCTGTTTAACTGCTGCACAAATCAGATAATTGGATACAGAGGATTCAAAGAAAAGCTGAGTATCTGACAATACAAAATCGAGAGGGGAAAAAGCAGCTACGCACAATTACTGCGTTGTCAGTGATTCCTGTGAAATCGCTGAAAACGATCCAGAGATTTATTTCTGTCTTGGAAAATATTCATGCTACAAACGAGAAATCGCAATAAAGGAAAATGTGAATCTTTTTCTGTCTAACCAGCTATTGAAACAAAGAACAAGGAAGCTTGATATTGCAATTTAAAACAGCAGTCTTCGTAGCCAAAACATACAGAAGAACATGACATGATTTATTTTAGGGCAAAATGTGGGCACTGGTAAGTAGGTAAAAATCACTGGAAAATATGGCAAAATCAAATAACTCAGAGGCTTCAAGGCCTGAATGAATCACTTCTGTCATTCAGTCCAACTGCCCAGAGACTCTTGGGTCTATTCTTTTTAAACTAGTTTCGTTTAAGGAACTGACTCTCCAATTTCCTATCATCCCATCAGGATTTAAGGATGTTTAGTTAACAGCAATTTGGAGAGTTTAAAAACCTTTTTGCAGGCGGCTACCGCAGTTCTTACTCTGCAGGGAAGCGCTTGTTGGATGTGTCACCTGAGTATTTCAGGTTTAGATTAAAGGCCTCCTCCCTGCTTTGAACTTTGCAGACTACAGGGATTGCCAGCACTAGTCTTAACCATGGTTTAAGTAAAAAAAAAAAAAATGAACTTAGTAGATCCTGAGTAAGCTACCTGCCCTGTGGAAGAAGCTAAAATGGATACGACGCAGCGGGGAGTAGTAAGGATAAAAGCGTTGCTGACTGCGTTTAACTTCAGTGACTTCTTGTTTTGGAGAGGTATCTAGGCTTCGAACTAACTGTAAGGCAGCTGCGTGGCTGGATGCCAGAAGGAAGTTCACAGCAAAGCTGTTTGCACAGCGTAAGCCTATTTTTAGTAAGCAGTTAGAGAGGGAGTTTTCCCCCCTCCACCCCAAGCCTCAGTAATGCCCTCCACTGGCAGGCAGGAGCTTGATGGGAGTCTTTGAATGGGAATATGGATTTTTTTTTTCTTGGTCAGTGTTGTGGTTTAGGGTCAGGGCAGCCCCAAAACCTAACAGACGCTCTCTGTTAACCAGTNTTAGTTAAAGGAACTGAGCTGAAAAGTAAAAATCCCTGACCAGAATTGTTCTGTTCTAACTCAAACCAGGACAGTCAGCAGAGTGAAACAGGGTACTGCGTGTGTGCCAAGCAACCTGCACAGCTCTCCAGCGAATAAAAAAGCAGGGCAGCCCCAGCTCTGGTTGCTCTCTTCTCAGCTCGAATGTTGTTTTAAGAAAAATAAAAGCAGAGAAGTCAGTTTAAATAAAGTAAGAAACCATCTCTGGCAAAAATTCAGATGAAGGTTTAAGATTCCTGCCACAATTACTGGGTAAGAGATCAGTCACTCCAAACTGTATCATCGCAGTGCACATACACACAATTAAGAAGCATCAAAGAGTTGTGTGCACTTAATCCCACAGGAATGTTCGGATGAAGTATAAGCTGCCGCTTCGCTTATTCTTACGCAACAGAAATGCAGGTTCAAGGTGTGGGGCACATTCACTCAAAAAATTAGGCGTGCTGAAGTACTCCCAAAAATTTGAAATGGAAGAGCGGAGAGCGCCTTATGCTGGGTGGCGTCGGAAAGTTGGGACTAACTTTGCAGGCGTGGGCCGCTCCGCAAGAGTCTGCCACTCTCCCCACAGATGTCAGTATTACCACAAGGGCTATTTTAAAAGAAAAGATGAAAAAGGAAACGCAGGAGCTCTGCCAGTGCAGTGTGGTGCTCCAGAACACTAGTTCTCAAACTCCCTTATATTTTCACACTGAGGTCTTCTGCAAGAGGGCAGCGTAAGAAATAGGAACTTCAGTTAGCCTGGTCCCCAGCGCCCACATTGGCACCAGCCCCATAAGATGCCCACTGATTTTCCTTTAAAATCTCAAATTCCAGAGACACCACAACCTGCCTAGGAAAGGTTAACTCTTCCTGCTGTCAGGGCCCACTGCCCATTCTGATGTCTAAGCTAAATGTCTCCTGCTGCAATGTCATCTATTTGTCTTCTCCTACCTGCAGCAGCAGGAAGTGTTTATTTCCTTCTTCTTTACGGCTGCCTCTTACTGCTTTGAAAATATCTCTGTCATCACCTTGAAACAAGCCCCCTCTTCCATCCTGTCATCCCTCTCATTACTTTTCTCTGGTTATCTCCAGCTGCTGCACATTTTCCATGAAGTGGGGAGCCTACAGCTGGGTACCAAGTCCCAAGCAAGACTTTCTACTACCACATGAGAAAGATGGACCACATCATGAATCTTACAGACTACATTCCTCTTCATAATTCCCCAACTCTTTTTTTTTATTATTTGGGAACAGGATAAATCCTGTTCAGCTGGTGACTGGCTATAACCCCAAAAGATTGTTCTGTACAACTGCTACCCCAGCAGCCTGTCCAGTCCCATCCTGTATTTGTTCAGCTGATCGCTGCTTCTGCTGAAGTGTACAAATACACGTTCGTCAAATCCACGGCTGGATTTGCTGAATCACACTCTTTTGAATTGATCAAGTTCATTTTGAACTGTAGCTGTCCTCTACTCACTCAGTAGCTAGGTCAAGTCTGGCGTTCCCTACAATTTACTCAGCATATGTAATATAAATTGTTCATGAAAATATCAAAAGCCATCAAACCAGACCAAAACTGTGGAGAATTTCACTCAATATATCCTTGTAGTCTGACTGGGAATGATTAATAATTACTCTGAGTAGGGTTTTCCAAACAGTTTTTTATAACCTCACTTTTAAATTGGTGTCAGACCACATTCTCCTACTTTCTTACGGAAAGTTGCCAGAGGTCACTTAAAGCTGTGCCCACTGCTTCTCTTCTGTTCAAGAGGCAGCTGTCACCTTGCTGTAGAAGGAGCAACATCAGTTTAACCCAATTTGATCTTTCTTTCTTTTAGAAGCTCACTGATAGTTTCCCTTTTCCATTAATTTTCCAGTTGATCCCAAGTTCTGAACAGACGAGCTGAGCCTTCAGTATTTACAGCATTGCCCTTGGTCTCTAACGCTTGAAAGGTATTTACCATTTTGGTTTTCTGAGCGAGACGTGAGGATAACTACTACTGTTGTGCTTGTGCTGCAATCCCTCCCCTATGGCAGAATAAGTAGAGCTTGTCCAAGTGAGGACATGAGAGCCCTTGAAGCATTCGCTACTCTGCCCTAACCTCACACAACACAAGGACAATGAAAGTCTTTCGCTGCTGTGTCTCTGAGTGCCTCCTCCACTGCCTCAAGATTTCAGTGACCACCTATTGCAGTGCAAAGTCGCATCTATGAAATAGAGAAGGTTTCTCAACAATACCCTGGACTTCCTTTAAAGATCCCAGCTGACTGAATTAAAACACAAAAATAAAACATACAGCAAACAAAGTAAACACGCATCCAGTAATTATTTCCAAACTACTCCAAGTATCAACTTTGATAAAGTCTTAACCTCTTCAAGAAACCTTGGCAAAGATGGATATGGAATCACAGTATCAATAATTACACTTCATCAACAAGGCCTGATCATTTGGCAACTCCTACTTGAAGCTGATGCACGACAACTTTTTTCCTGACACAGAAGTTTCTGTTGACTGGGGATCTGATTTTTCGTAGGTCAGAGTAAATACCTACTGTGTTCATTAAATTGACTCCTTGTTTAAGGTGATGACATAAGATCATGTAGTTGTTTTTAGAAAATAAAATCATCATGAACAGGCCAATAGTACCTACCCTTCCTCCTATGGAGTTTGCCCATCACATTTCTTGCTACTTTAATAACGCTGAAAGGTACTGCGGTCTCACTCTAGGCAGTTATGTATTTGGATGAATCCAGCATTTTCCCGAGTGATCTTTTGTTTTGTTCATCTCTTACAACACATTTACCCAGTTCTAAAGTGCATCTTGGATGTAGATGCTCTTCTACAATGTAACTGTGTAACACTCTGCATTCCCTTGGCATCTTAGTCCAACTCTTGAAAAAGAAAGAAAAAAAAAAAAGTTCTTGAAAGGTGAGAATGGGACCCTTCAGTGAGTCACTTACTTCACGTTATTAACCGGTGGTAAATGCAAAGCAGCTCACCCACTGCACAAAGCTCAGAAAAATAGACAAATACGCAGAGTTACCGTTGAGTAAGCGGCACACCGTACGTAGGCCTTCTCGCTTCTCTCCTGGTAAAATTATCACGGCCCTGTAACCTCAATACAAAATCCCGCATTTATGAATGAAAATGACCGTTTTGAAAGTTATACTTTCAGAAAAAGGACAGATATGCCAAGATGAAATTCATAACTCATTTATTGAATATATATATGCAAGGATACCAATAAAAAGAAACTAATACTGCAAACTACAACTTTGGAAGTAAAGCCAATATAACAGGAACAAAATATACATAACATTGTAGATAGGAATGCATTTACCCTCTTTCATACATTCCTTGTCTTTACACCTCATGTCAATGTATGCTAGAGCAAAAGCTGCAAATGTTAGCCTAACCTGAGTGCTTTCTGACAAGCAACAGTTCTCCAGGATTCTTTAAGGGTTGAGATGTCACTGCTGGCTAATGAATGTGCATCTATATGCATACAGAGAAACTGCTTCAACAAGTATGAAAATCAAGAGCTGGTTCTGGTTTTCAACCTCCATCACCAATACAGTGGAATCTGGTTTCGGTGAGACGGAAGAAGAGTTGCTATTTGCAATAATGTACTTTCTGTTCTCTTAAGATTCATTTCATCTAATGAGGATTAATTTTCTTGTCAATCTGATTCAGCATATTAGTATTTTTGGAATGCACTGATTATCACCTGCCAGATAAGTCTGATATTTCAAATAGATTATCACCTCTTCATCTTTCACTCTGGTTGAGCATGAAGTTACTTTTCATTTAGGCAGCAGCAAGAAGCGAGCGCTCTTCCTTTACATGACATTTCAGGGCCAGATTTGGTACGATCCCACCGTTCTACATCAGCACCGCTCTTGGTACCTAACGATCAACTTTGTGAGGCGTAGGTGTAATTCCTACTAGAGCCTTATCGCAGATCCTCCTGCGGATCGACACCTGCTGAATGAGTAGATCTTGGGATCCCCTAATCTATTTCATCCTAGCTAGCTGCACTGAGGCTGACATCGAACCGGCCTCCCACCCTTCCTTACAATGAAGTGATAGCACAGCTTACTGCTATAGGGTTTGATCACGCCTCGAGACTCTGGCATTACACCAGCTGTATCCTCAAGTTATCTGCACAATATCCTTCTGATGCCTGTCCTTCCTTGGTACAGTCCTTTCTTGGTATAGCACAATCGCAGATCTGTTAATATAGAGATATAGTGAGTTGGGGAGATCTGTTAATATAGAGATACAGCGAGCTGGGGAGAAACCTCCCTTCTCAGAGGGTTCCAGGCGTCTTAAACAGCACACACTACCCTTGTGAGGAAAAGAAGTGCCCAAAGGCCCCCTCCCCCCAAAAAAGGAAAATTAAATAAAGTAAAACCAGTTTCATAAGACAAGTTGTTAACTTCATGAGTTCTCTGATTGTGAGATGAAAGCAGAAGGTGCCTATTAAAAAAAAAAATCTCAGTAACAAATAGACTGCATTAATTTAACTAGCTAATTTAAACATACCTATTTCACCTATAGAGCACTTTCATTACTTCTAACATTTCCGGGAAGGCAGTAGATGCTCCAGAATAATCTTCAATATATGCTTGCAAAGATTACATTGCTTTACCCAATTAAAAAAAAAAAAAAAAATTAAAAAAAAGAATCAGACTATCTGAAATTCAAAGCTAAAATACAGATAAAAAGACAGTAATGGCAGTATTTTGTCTTTAAAAAATGATGCAAATGTTGTATACTATCATACATTGTCATGCTTTTTAAAACTACAATTAAGGACATAAGAGATGTACAGTAAATACACCGCTGAGGTACATTTCTCCTAAATATTAACACCACGACAGAATTACTCCCCAGCAGGTGACGCTACTTGGGAACATATAAATACAATTTTTACATTGTAAGGCACTTTTACCCAGCATACATGAGTTGAAGTCAGTTATGAAAATTTGAGGCTTGTAAGAAAAGATTTTTGCTTTTGACTTTGCTTCCATGAATTCTGA
Source organism: Baryphthengus martii (assembly GCA_013396935.1). Lineage (NCBI taxonomy): Eukaryota > Metazoa > Chordata > Aves > Coraciiformes > Momotidae > Baryphthengus > Baryphthengus martii. The sequence goes on along the minus strand of VWZK01017134.1, from coordinate 11,301 downwards.
ATGAAGGACAGTTTAGTCAGGCCACCGCAGCACAGAGGGGTAACAGGTAAACCAGCCACTTTCTTTTCTGCTACCCAAAGGTAAAGTGCTGTTCTGGTTCTTCGAGGCATGGAATGGGGTGATTTATTTCGTCACAGAGGAATTATTGGACTGAATATTATACTAAGCAAGGGACACACTAGGAATGAGAGCTCAGTCTCAAGTACAGTCAGGATATGCTGGCAGATCTACCCCATGCAACCTTAGTTCAAATAAGTAGCTGCAAACAAAGTGCCTTTTTTTTTTTTTTTTTTTTTTCCATGGGAGGGCCATGTCTGAGGCACAAATCTAGAAGGATGTTATTTTGCGCTCTAAAACTCTCGAGTGGCTGACAATAGGTTCATATTCTAGGAGGAACAAAACATCTTGATAGACAATTTCAATAATCGATCTGTCACTGCAATTCAAGTCACGCTTTTAATTTTGAAAGTTACAAATACAAAATAAAAATGATCCATGGCATCATGTTGAGAGCAGTAACTGAGTATTTTCTGTACACAGCGATAGTTCTTTCCAAAACGGCATTATTCTCCAGGAAAGCCAACAGAAATGATTGAATTCTAACAAGTAAAATGTTAGAAACTCCAATATACAGTAATTGAGTCCCTCGAGACATTAAGGGAATGCATAAGAAGACAAATGACACACGTTAAATCTTTTAAAAATACAAGTAAAAAATGCTACAGAAACTCATGTTACAAATGAACTGTTTTTGCGATACCGATCACAGCAGAACTGTAGCAGTTTATAGTCAAATCAGTGTATTTTGCTTGTTTCCTTCCTTCAAATCCAGAAGCTTTGTTGGGAGTTCAGAGTGAAACAAGTCAAAATCCTAAACAAACAATAAGGTGATGCAATAGCGACGGACAAACACGTGGACTAGATTCAGCTTTTTGGTTTTATTTAAGTACGTCTGAGAATGTGCTTTAACAGACCAATTGAAGAAGCCAGTAGCCATTAGAAATGACAAGGTGGTGTTTTGAAAGCAGTCAGAGGACTGATCTGTTAGGTTTGGTATAGCCTACAGCTGATTGTTCCCTAAAGGAACATCAAACTCTAGCAAGTAGAATTCCATGACATGATTGTTGACTTGACAGACAGAGGAAAAAATCATGACTAAAACAATAAGGATGATAAGCAAAGTTTCCCATATAGTGGTCATAAGATTAAAAAATAAATACCAGCCTAGAAAAAAAAAAAGCTTGTTTCCTCATTCTTCTTACAGAATATGGGACCTTTATGCATATTCTGGACAAAACATGAAGTGTTCCACACAACACAGAACACTTGAGGTATGGACGTCGGATATGGTGGCTAAATTCCGTAGCGAGTTAAGAGTTGTTACTCTCTGAAGTAAAAGAGATTGGGCTGCAGAGTCCAAACATCTGTATAGTAAGGTTTTAATCACACTTAGCAAAGTGTTCTCTGCAAATCAGGGACACAGAAAGAGGTGGGTCGTTGGGGAAAGAACGAACTACAGCCCTTTGGCATGAGTCCTAAAGCTCACAGCTCAGAACCAACAGCTGCTCAAGTCAATCTCCCGCAAACAATGCCGGGCGGAATGAGCAATCACAACAGGAACAACCTGAAATGTTCAAGCGTGCTTCGGTGTACACTGAGTCCTTTTCTACTGTGTGCTTTGCAAGCGAAAAACAGAGAGCGGCTTTCCCACGTATAGCCTCCGTAACTTGTGTATGAAGAAAATGCAAAAATTCACAAAGTACCGGCTTGTTGCCACCATGAACTTGTCCATGTTGTTAATTAAACTAGCTAGAGACCTTCCCTCGTTGCAGGAATCCACTAAACGACTTACACGTTCCAAATCTTAAGGTTTTTATTCAGTCCAGAAATATAGATCTTACTTCATTTCAATGTCTGCCTTAACTTTTGACACTGTACATATTACATATCATTTATATAGTGTTTCATTTTTTTTTTTTTCCAGACACTGCAGACTACAAACTACATAATATTGACATGTAAAACTCTGCCACTTACTGAAGGCTCACACACATGAACGTTTCAGGCAGTTCAATGAAATTTCTAACAGAGCTGGGTAGTAAAAAGTTACTAACCCTTTTCTGATTTTAGAAAACAATTTAAAAGAATTAGTAGTTATGATGTCTTAGCCATTCCCAGTTCTATAACTCTGTCCCTTGAACCTGTTTAAAAAATGATGAGAACAATAGTAAATTTAAAATCATACAGAAAAGCATTTAGCAGCTCTGACATTACATCTATATTTAGCGATAGAAACGAGGGCCTCCCTTCTTAGAATGTTACAAAGTCAGCTGGATTTTAAAAAACAACAAATCCTCCCCATTTTCCTACAGTATGCCAATAAAAAGTACTTATCTGCATACACTAGATTTAAATACTTCACTGCAATAAACTACATTAAATGTATATTGCGTTTCAGTCTCGGGAACAGATCTGTCAGGAGTAACTTCCATACCTAGTTTCCGTTGAGCTGCTGCTGAGGAATGTCATTATGGTCAGTGCCCGATTTGCCACGGCTTTTACTTTCTCTTTCTTCATCCTCTTCATCTCTTTCATCGTTTCCACTATGGTTTTTACAATAGAGTCTAACACAGTAAGAGAAACAGTGAGGACCTTGTACTGAAAATATCGATCAAAACCACACTTCCCTCTCAATCAGTTTTGAGATGCGCTACGAGTCCATTGCTAACTCTTATTTACGGTTTTCAGTCAAGCATCAGTTAAACTGAGAAAGGAAACAAGTCCTCAGGTCTGGGTTTTAAGAACTGCTACTACACTGCTCAGAGAATGCCCTCTGGTGGGCACGACCACGCTGGAACTCAACTGCAGCCCAGTCACTAACGTCAGCAATTCAGCAAGTATTGAAAGTTATGGGGTCAAAAAAAAAAAAAAAAAAAAGGGGGGGGGGGGGGGCAACAAAATAGAAATTTGGAGAAATCACGACAGAAATTATCCAGGGTTTCCTCAATATAAGTTAGAGATTAATCGAGGAGGAAAATATGTCAATTAATTTTCTCATTACAAACATTACAACACTACTACAGAAATTTTAAGTTAGCAGAGTAACTGAAATATTCTGAAAAGTCAACAATTCCTTCAAAACACCATTTAAAATGAAATAACATCCCCTTTTTTAATAACATACTTGACTAGTCGAGTTAGAAAAATTCCCATCAAATATCTTCACTTTCATTACAGATTCAAGAATTATAGAGATCCTTACTTATAAATTCCTCGTGACATATTCTCAATGTATTTAGCTTTGTCTTCTACTCCACAGTGGTAATGGTATGTTTTTATGCAGGCTTTAATTTCACACCCAATAGTAGCACCAGGCTGGCTGCAAAGCGTGCATTTCTGTGCAGGGAAAAGAAGAGAATGGCACCGGTCAGCCTTGCAGTCTCTAGCCTCTTACAATCCAGTTTAGCGTTCCTCTTATTTATGGCTACCATTTGGGCACAAAGTAATTTCTCTGGCAGATCATCCTTCCAATGCCGAGTTAATCAAACCCAGGAACTACAGAATACTCATCTATTAAAATAGGAACACTAGGATTTACCTGTCCATTGCATTGAAAAATCGCTGCTTGATTGTATCGATTACTGCACTTTTAAGATCATTTTATTGCCACTGAAGTCAGTGTGTTAACATATGAAAAACCGTAAATTGTTTTCTTCAAGGAGAAATATTGTTAGAAGTTGTTTGTTCCCCTCCCCACCGCAACGTCTTAGCGCTTGAAAAACATCCTCGATTTTAATAAAATACAGCGTGACATTTTACCAGCATCCCCATCTGAGGCCTTAATATATTTTTCATATTCAAACATCAAAACAGTTGGAAACACGCCACTGCAAGAATATACTCACAAAGTTTATTTGTAGTTTTACACAGCATGCTTTTAGCAACACAAAATCCAAAGCTGTGACTCTCTTATCCCTACAGGAAGGCTAATAATAATTTACTGTGTACCTCGCCATAAAGAACCTTAAATATGCTGCAACACCACTCATTTTTAAGGTGATTCCTATCTCACTACCTGTACCAAAAGTCACAATACATTCAAATTTTCTTTAGAAACAGATGGAAAAGATTGTTTCACCAAAGAAAGGAGGCAGAGTTCCACACACTTTAGTAGAATCAGTTACAGGTTCTGCAGACACATAGAATCAGTGACCCATTCATCCCATTCTGCAGATACGTACCATTCTTTTTCCTCTCTTGATTTCTTGAAGTACAGTTTTGATATCAAAATCACCAAACTCTGCCCTTGAAGTTGTTGTTAACTGGACAGTGCCAGAAGAGAACAACTGTAAAACACGCAAGTCAAAATAATTTCAAGTCACTAACACGACAGGAATTTTTTTACGCGCAGGAATGACTGAGTATTGAACATCCCCTTCTGTCATCTCAGAGATCATTTGCTTTACTAACTAAGAAAAAAAACCAAATTAGTATGATGTGTATTCTTTCTGATAACCACCTGACTGCTTTAATTACTTTGAAAATAAATTTTTTTCCAAGGCAACAAAAGACAAAGGGGCAAACCAGGAAATGATGAAAACACAAAGTAATAAATGGGCACTATGAACAACTACACCACTGAACTTTTGATGAATATTCTATTTCCTTTCCTGTGACATGTTTATAATTCAGCTTGATGGCACAGCTGATGTCACCGTACCTGAAAAGCCCTGCGGGATGACAATGGAGCACATAAGTACCAACCTTACCATCACTGTCCTGCAGTTTAAAACTCTCTCAAAACTGAAGCTCAGGTACACAAAGCAGTGACAAATACTCTAAGATTCAAGGCTGCTGGGACACACCACGTCTGTTTAGTGAGGCTGGGTATAGGAAGATGCTTAATTACTACAGAATGCCTGGACTGTTTATTCCTTTCGAGGTACAACAGGAACCACTGAAGTTTGTTACTCCAAGCCCTACCTCATTCACAGAACGAGTTCTATAAAAGATAGCACTATCTGCTCAGATTCACTGAAATGAGCAGCTACTTTGCAGACTGACAGTTCTATAAACGTGATCATCTAAAGGCAAGGCTTTTGTAGAGCTTCCGTGTTCCACTCTACTTGAGTCACACAGTCTGAATTCACTGCTCAAAAAAAAAAAAAATCAGTGAAGTTCGTGGATTCTTCCTGATTTTATCTGCATGCCTGTGAAGTAAATGTATTTTATTTTGGCAGTGGATTCTTTTAGTTAAAGCTGTTTACTGTTTTCCTTCATATATTGCGTGTGCATTTAGATGCTAAGGGAGCATTTTGAAGAAGCTGAAGTCTCCCGGAGCTAACTCCATCTCTCACAACATAGCCGACTTCTACCCATATTGTCCGGTGAAAAGAAATGAATTGCTCACTTCACAACACTTCAGTGCTTCAAGAGATCATCAGCACACAGACAATACCCATGCAGAATGACAGGTGAGGACACCATATTAAAATTTACGATAGCATTTCAGACAAAATTCACGTCCTAGCCTGATTAACACCACCACTGTTACTCACCATGCACTTATAGTGTGCTGCAGCCTTTTTGGCATTAAATATATGAAGCTTTCCTCTAGCTTCATTTTCTTCTTCACCTGCATGACAGAATCCACATTTAGGTTTTGTATCACTGGGGCTGCTTCTGTGGGGAGACCTGTCTCTCTGAAAGAAAAACATTTTACTAAAATATACTGCTGGGTTACAAATAAGGTTGTAATTTTAAAAGCCTGCGGCCACCAGCTGGAGGCTCAGACAAATGCAAATTTTAATAAAAATGATATTTGCAGAGAAGAAACAGGCAATTCTGTCTTCTAATAAGTTTAGCATATTTACTGCTTACATAGGAACTGCTTTCTATTTCATCTGTGCCATGTGAGGACGTAGATCTAGTGTCTTCTGATTGCCCTTTTAAATTTGTTTTTCTTGGCTTTCCCTTACGACCCCTCCTTTTTCCTTTGGGAGGTGAAGGCTCCAACTCGTGTTCATTGATACTTTCTTCTAGATCTGCTTTAGGAGTTAGAAAACACCATCAAATAACATTCTCAAATTTTATGCGAAATGAAACGATCAAATAAAGAAAATTAAACAAAACAGACCATAAAAACCATAACCTGAATTTTCTGTGTTTTGGTCAGAAATAAAAATGGTAACTTTTTCCTGTTTATGACAAACATGCAACTGCAGATCCTGAAAACATTATTTAGTATTTTATACATATCACACAGCTTTGCATTTTTATACCATAGGAAGAAGGCTTAGCATTTCTTACAACTCCTACTTTCAGACCCAAAATGTGTCATCAGACACATCTGTTCACCTCCACTGAAAATAAGACTCATTTAAACTACACTGAAACCAGAAAAATGTTTTCAACCATGAAATAAGTTTTGGTTTTTTGTTTGTTTTTTTTTTTAAGATGTGCAACTCCAATGTAAATTGTCCTTGGTATTACCTCAGTGTTTCTCTGATGCCTTTTAACTTAAGAAACAAAGTTCACCCATTTTGGCTACAATATTAAAATCGTAAAACCGTGAAAATTTTAAAACTGAAATATATTTTGCTTCCATGAAACAAATCTAAAAGTTCATTTTAGTTACAGTACATTTTTACATTTACAGCTACAAGCATGCTCCAGTTTACAGAAAATCATCCACACTGACAATATCCCAAATAAAGTATTTATAGACCATTAAGAATATTAGGATATATATTTAACAGAGCCATAGCAAAGAGGCCTGGCAAGTTCCTTGGCAAATGTCAACTCCACTGCTGGCTGCAGAACTGTAAGCCAGAACAAAACTTAAAATTGCTTCCAATATGATCTAGTGAAGTTATATCTGATATTGAATAACCAGCTCTATTCAGTCACTTAACAACTTTCCTGATCATCAGCTGCTCCCAGAAGCATCTTTCCTTTTGCTTTTACTACGTAACACCCACCCCCGCCCAAACTTCAAAGATATGTCGGCAGACTTCTTTACAGAAACGCGCACACACACAGCTGAAGAACTTGCTTCTCAAAATCCAAACCACAAACTTCAGTATGAGCCCCTAAACGGAAGGAAATCCTCATCAGAAGATTTGGAACATCTACTTTATATATTAAGGGGCCACTTAACTGTCACAGTATTATTATTATTTAAGCATTGCTATGGTGTTTATCACCATTATATCATGGTCTCAGCATCCAGACAGGATGTCTTACTTTGAGACTGCTCCACCAGAACTTGTCTGTCTTATCTATTACCACCAAAAAAAAAAAAATAAAAAAAAAATAAAATAAAAAAAATCACATTTCAAACTCATGATTAACGGCAACCCAACTGCACAAAAGTCTGAAGTCAAAAGCTCAAGAATATTCCACAGCCATCAACTTGGAGTAGAAGAGTATCCCATTAGGCTTAGTCATAGAATCACAAAATCATCTAGGTTGGAAAAGACCTGTAAGATGGTCAGGTCCAACCTTTAACCCTACTCTCACCTTTATCACCCCTGAAACAAATCTCTAAGCACCTCATCTATACGACTTTTGAACACCTCCAGGGATGGTGACTCAACCACCTCCCTGGGCAGCCTGTTCCAACGCTTGACAACCCTCTCAGAGAAAAAATGTTCCTAATGTCCAGCCTAAACCTCCCTTGGTGCAGCTTTAGGCTGTTCCCTCTTGTCCTGTCATTACTTACTTGTGAGAAGAGACAGCACCTACCTCTCTATAATGTCCCTTCCAACAGTCTAACAAGTCTGTTGCTAACCCTCGAGAAAGCTACCGCTTCTTGTGCGTTTGTTAACGAAGGACAGAAAACTAATCCAAAGGCATCACAACAGGTTATCCTGAAACATAATTCCCCCCGAGCTTTATTTGGCTCTATGGTTAGAAAGCGGCAAAAAATTGAAACAAAATTAATAAAAACCTACAAATTATTTTGGCTTAAACTGACAGACTCAGCCATATATAAATATTCCCAAGTTACTGCTAAAATACATCCATCTATCTACCACGACATTCCTGTGTTTTAATATATACATGCTATTATTTTCTAATTAGACGACAAAGGCACTGCTTATTTTACTTTGAAAAAATAAAATAAAATACATGATGACATGGATGATCTAATGGAACAATACATTTTACAGTCACTTCTCAGAATTTACTAATTACTAAATTACTAATATTATTTTTCATTTATCATTACTTGTTAAATTCCCCAAGCAAGATTAAGCAATTTAGATGCCGTCCCTCTCAGACTGCGTACAACAAATTTTACTGCAACCTAAAGTACTGTATATAACAAATTTTACTACAATCCTTCGAAGAAAAGAATTCTCTTTAATCTTATCCCTCGTTATATGAGCTCTCCACAAAGGTATTAAAAGAAATTTGTCAATCTTTGTCTCTATTTTTACGTTTACAGAAAGCCTAGATGGTTATTCTAGAGAAAAAGTCCTACATAAACGTAACTATCGAATTCATGATCCTTCAAATAACATCACTAAGGAGCTAAAAATATTCCTTCCAAAATAACTTTTCTACTGTATTTTATGAAGCAAAATCTACCCCATTCACCAACACCCTCTATTTTTTCCAAAGCTCCTTATCAATTCTGTCAACCGTAATGCTTTCCACCTCGGAGTCCACCTTTATTTTCTAAGTAAGATGAAAGCACATCCTGAACTCTCTACAGTCACGCTGTCAACACTGGAAGTGAATCCTACTTGCTAAAAACCAAGTACAAGTTCTGAAAAACAACTGTTTTAGAAGAAAAGTCACAACCTCCTTACAGACGAAGTTCTTAAGCCAAAAATCATTAGAATATTTTAAATTTGAAGAGTAAAAATGCTGTAATTTTAAAAGATGGTTTCAGTGTAAGATAAAAAAAAACAAACCACGACATCAAGATTGCAGAGTTTTCCTCAAAACCGCCTTTCTGTGCTCAAAACTAGTATTTCCAAAAATGTTCAGAGTTCACTGAAATCTAGATGCTACACAATCCCTTCCTTAAAATAAAATTCCTCCCAGATCTAGGTGTCCTACTACAAGTGACATGAACCTACAGACTAACACACGAGGTTCTGCTCTACCACATCTATCTGAAAGATCGATAACTTCAAAACATTAAAGTTTCTCTTGTTTTTTTTTCACAGCACTATCAACTAGTGTAACAGGACAGGAAGAAAGAGATTGTAACCAGCTTTAAAATACACCTGCCTTGGATGGGCTTTACTGTTTAATATGCAATTTGGTTTGTGCCCTATCCCTCCCCTCAAGCCCACTGCCAGCTTACCCTGTTTCCCTGGCATCTGATGGTTGGGTGTTTCCAACTTCTCATGTCAGCTTGAACTAAGGAAAACACAAAAAGTTGTTCAACTCCTCCCTGACCAGGTGACGTTTTACCACGGGTATCACCCATACTCTGAAGCCCCTGATGTTCCCTAGATAGTCTTCAACTGCCCCCCAGCCCATACCCCACTCCTGCATTGATTTTTAAAATCATCACAATATTCTCAACGCAACTTTATCTAAAGCCTTCAAAGGAGGTATCTTACAAGCCTCCTTCCAAAGTCCCTAAATGCTACAGCTGAAAAAAACAAGCCTAATACGCAACGTGGTCTGAGAAGGAGGGGTGGGGGGAGAAATCGAGAGGAAACATTCCATATTTTAGAAAGCACCTAAGAACACGAAACTGCAAATTCCAATTAGGGAAAAGATGAACAGCAACAGCCCCAAATTTGCATTTTAGAAATCCACGAGCGGTACAAAGTACCGCAAAAAGAAGACTAGCAAAACCCTGTATTACATAAACTGTTAACAGGCAGATTTGGCTTCAGAGAGAAATCTAAAAATTCTCCTTTGATCATGACTAGAAGGAAAAAGGCTCAAGATGCTTTGCTGTTTAAAATAAGGCTTGGCAGAGAAGAGGCTGAGCTATCACTGCTCTGTTCTATATTGTATCAGCTTGAAACAGGCATAGAATCACCCTTTTCCAAAAGCTAGGTTAAAGCAAAGTAATAAAAAAATTAAGTGATTTAAAGGTTGTGAAAGAACAACTACAAGAGGATGTGCACAATAAAGGCCAATACTGCCCTCTGTATCCACCTCCTACACCACCTTAAACAACAGACTACCTGAGCCAGAAGCAAAGGGGACTAAGTCTGTACGAGGAAGATAATAAACAAAACTGACTGGAAAAATATATGTACAAGTAGGACTGGATATAAAAAGAAGCCAAAATGTAGAATGTGGAAGTGGATTAGACAAGCCATTCTGTAAATCTGAAACCACACGTATGTATGTCAAGTTCTACAGTGCGTTTGGGATAAAAGAGAAACTAAAAATTACAACGAACAAAATCAATGTTACTAGATTTTTAGGAGAGAAAGGGAATATAGCAAAGAAAGAAAAAAGGACTTTAGCATGATAAAGTAAGATGTTCTTAAAATCTGGCTGAAACCCACTAAACCATATGTGGCAATATACTTTACTTTAAATTGAAAAGAAATTAAAAAAAGCCAAACCAAACCAAACAGAAAACCTTATTGTGCCAGTAGTCAATAGTAAAATTATGACTGCATCTATAAGCATTAATAAGAACCAGGGATTTGCAAAAAAACCCTAGCAGGAAAGTACAGAATCAGGTAAATGGATCATGAAATAATAGTTGCTTTTTATTAGCAAATGATGTGAAATTAACAATCAAGTGGCGAATGTAATTTTTAGCTTTTTTTTTTTTTTAATGGAAAAAGACTAAGTTACATGAAATATATCTAAACTGGAGAAAGTAAGAATGGAGAGGAAAAAAAATATTAAATTACTCCTTACAGCCCATCATTAATATGGTTTTGGAAGTATCATATACCTCAAGGAACTGATGTCTCTTGTCCAAAAGCTATTTTTCACTCAACAGTCTCTATGTTATGAAGTAGTTGAGATTATTTCTTTAATTAAGTACGTAGAATATAGGAACACAGATTCTAACACAGAAAATGAATAAAATAGTCCTTAACAACCATACAATCTAAATGCTTTTTCAAGTCAGAAGACAGACAAGACACTCAGCTTATCTGCATAATCAGAAAGCTTAGGACAAGTGGTAGGATCAAGCTTTTAAGGACGAGTTAGCTGAGCAAGTTTCTATTTGTATAATGTCTTGCCTGGATAGGAAGGAGAATTATAACGTAAACACCTCAGGACAGCTCCTCAGATGGGACAAACTCTTCACCACATTTTTTTCCTTTTCCATTAGCTGTGCTTTTTTTTTTTTTT
>VWZK01017132.1:92728-111568 GCA_013396935.1 Baryphthengus martii | reverse complement strand
AAGACTTGTAATTGCTTATATTAATGAAGCCCTTACACTTTTTTGAAATAGAGGCCTAAAATTAGTCTTCCTTTGAAGGACTGTCTTAGATACCACTTAGAGCGGGCTGAGCCCTGATTTAACACCTCGTTTTTTTCTGAATTGGAGACTTGCTGTTAAATTTCATGCAGATACACCCACAAACCATTTCTGAATTTATTTATTTCTTTGTCTCTGAGAGTACTTGTTTCCTTTCCTAGTGTGTGAATAAGAAGGGGAAAAAGATAATGCAGTAGATTAACTGCTGACTCAGTGTGGGCTCTTTTTCAATGCCACAATGGCATGTGTAGTAGCACATTTAAAAAAACAAAAAAACAAAAACCAAAACATACTTGCAGCTTTCCTTTCTGGGAGTCTGTGGAAACTAATTTTGCATGACCATTGTTTGCATATTTGCTGCAGCTGAAACAGATAATACTTGAATGGTTTCTTGCCAAATTAGGCGATTGGCTGTTGGTATTTCCCTTCTCTGTGTTTAACAGTTGATTTGAGTGGTGGAAGTAGAGTTCCTCAGTCGTAGAGGGGGTTTCATTGTGGGCTGTGTCTTTTTAAAGACTTCTTTCCACCTTATGAGCTGAATATATACCAGTTATATGCATTGTGTTTTCTGTATGAAACTCCTCTTGCAGAACAAACTACAGAGAAGCGAAGCAAGAATTAATGCAAACTGGAAGTTCTCTTACACTGTACCAGAACTGACCGGTAGTTTCAGACAAGATCAGGAGTCCTGCTGTTAACACTTTACATAAGATATTGTAGGTTAAAATATAAAAGAATTTTAAGTTCCTGTCTACTACTTCAAACTCTGTGCATTTATGCCTTTTGTATGGAAATTGCTTCTGCTAGCCTAGAAAGGTGAAACCATTTGTCAAAGCTGAAATGTTTTACCATATGGTAGAAATATATTTATTATGGTTGTCAGAATAGGATTGTATATATAGTGTTAATTTTCTTTTTTTGATTGGTCAAAGTGTTTGGTTTTTCTATTGCTGTTGATTTCTGGTTTTTTTTTAATATTTTTTTTTTTCCTTTGTGGAAGATTGCATTTCTAACACTTTGCCTGATTCTTTGGAGAAGGGCAGTATTCCTGTGAGATTTGCTAGCTAGCAAACTTGTTGAGACTGCACTTTTCCATTCCTGTTGAGTCTACTCTAATTAAGCCTCTCCAAATGTCTTCAGAAATTTTCAAACATGTTTACTGGAGGCTGTTTGTTTATTAGCTTAAAACCGTGCAGTAATTCAGTCTTTCACACAGTCCCTAGGGAGTAACAATTCAGTTTGGTAATGCTGGGTTGACTTAATGGTTTCCTACCCTTAATGGCTACTTGCCTTGAACTGCCTTTGGAGCTTGTGAGATCTTCTGTGTGATTGGGTTAATTCAGGTTGCCAAACTGTCTGAAAACTGTCTTGAAACCTAAATAGCTTTTTGTAAGTTTAGTAAACAGAATTACCCTAGGTGATAGATGCAAGGCAGAAGTGTAGCAGGAGGGTAATCCACCGTTTTTGTGCAGTTCAGGGGACTTAGGATCTACTGCCAGGTGATGTGTCTATAGGAGACTCCAGGCACTAACTGGAGAGTTGTGGGATGGTTATGACTGGATAGCTTAGAGTGAGAAATTGAGAGGGAGGAGGTGACATAAACTTGGATCAAATTCTTGAGTCTGAAAAGGAAAGATTGGGGAATATTAGAAGTTGATGGTCAGTAGGACTGGAGTATTGTTTGGTTTTTTTGAGGTGTTGGAACAGCATAGACTGTCTAAGCTAGGTAGAGCTTACTGGCAACAGAAATGGGACTTGGGCAGACAACTAAAAGAGAATGCTATTGCTGTCTGCATAGGGAGACTGATTGGAGCATGAGATCAGCTTGAAGTGACAGATCTGTACGATGAATCTGGAGATTCTGGTTCTGCTGTAAGGCTCTGTAGTTGTCAGTGAAATGTTTTTTCAGCTTGTACACAAACAAGCCTTCCTTTAGTCTGTGTGTTTCCGTGAAGCTGTAAGAAGACAGGGGAGGGTGAACAAGCTGTTTCTGTAAGTAGAAGTAGGGCATTGTGAGCAGTTTTTGTTAAAGACGTAATACATGATTTCCCACAGGATCATTACGTCAGGTATGCAGGTCATTGATACAGTGGTCAAGGAAGGAGTGAGAAACTCCATACAGAGGGAAAGAAACCGCTTTCTGTAGGACCTATCTCTTGTGTGCTAGAGAAATCCAGGAGCTTCCTGAACATGACACAGGCTACAGAAAGAGAAATGGTATTGTTCTTCTTAAATAGTTGAGTTCTATACAGGTAAGTTTAACTTGTTTCAGCTGCTATGAATTTCCTATGAGATTCAGGTTGAGACTAATTTATAGGTACACTCAGCACTCACAAATGAAACTGGAGATTTCTGGAAGCTGCAGAGACACTATGAAAAGTGCTACAGAATGCCCAGTAGTCTGGCAGAATCAAGGCCTGCCTGCCTCAAATCAGATACCCCAAATGACTGGAAAGTCCGGACAGTTTAATTTTGTCGCCGTTCTTCTATGTCACATGTGTGTTGGAGGAGGAATAATTATCGCTGATGAAACAACTGGATGTTTCACGAACCCATTTAAATGGTGGGTTTGAAATCACTGTAGTGTTCATTGTGATTTAAAAATTGTTGAAATGGTGAGGGCCACGTGCTTGAAAACTGGAAGAAAAATAAGAAATGATTGTGCGGTGGTTCAGCACTAAATGTTCCCTGAACTGGCTAAGACAAAGGGACTTTTGGGAAGGGAAATACCATCTGGTTTATAATCATGCCTACTCCAAACGGGGTGCAGTTTTGAGGCAGCACAGGAGTATTAGTGTCTGTTGTTTCCCCATATGGGTTTGTTTGCAACTCCTGGTATTTTGAACACTGTTTTTCTACAGTACGGAAACCATGTACTTAACAACAGTGTGTAGCTACTGTTCCCGCTGTGTAACTTGATCTACACAACTTAATATTCCACGCTATAGTATTAAACCATTTACTTGATTATTTATATGAATTTAGACCAGAAAAGTCTATTTTCTCTGCAAGTTACATAGGTTTTGGATTTTATTCAAACTGGCTTATTTTGGCAACCAAACTTACTTGCATTAATTTAGTTAAAATCTTGCAAGACATTATTTAAAAATAGATAATTTAAGAAGAGAGAACAGGAATATAACATTCAGATCTCATTTGTGTCTTAACTTGTCTATGAGATTTTGTAACCTGCTGAATGTTTTGACTTAATAACTACAGTGTGCTTGGCTACATTAGAGCATCGTTTTGCTAGAAAGCCTGATTTCTGCTGTAAATTTGCAAACTGTTTTGCTTTAATACTGTTGTTACTGCCAGTTTTAGTTAATCCTCATATGTGGACAGCATCTGAAGCTGAGCCAGCTCTCTTTCTAGTAGTGCTGCTGCTGTGGTGATTCAAAAAGATTGCAAGCCTTCAGAATAGGTCAAGAAATTGTGTCTCTGTCCCCACGAGCATTGCTTTATAACCATCCCATCCCTTTTGCATCAGGAGTGGTGAACAATGTGCCTATTTACCTGTAAAATGCAGTTTACAACTTCCTGTATGAATTATGGAAAACCCCAGTATTTTTTTTAGGGCTCTTTAACCCTGGTCATGCACTATTGTGAAAAGAGTTTGAAAATAAACTGTTAACACTGTTTCAAAGGTAAACTGATTTTTCTCTTTGTGGTTCAATAGTATGGATGGA
This sequence comes from Baryphthengus martii, assembly GCA_013396935.1. Lineage (NCBI taxonomy): Eukaryota > Metazoa > Chordata > Aves > Coraciiformes > Momotidae > Baryphthengus > Baryphthengus martii. The sequence goes on along the minus strand of VWZK01017132.1, from coordinate 107,804 downwards.
ACTTAGACATACTAGGACTATATGTTAATTGTTTTGGGTGCTTAATTTTAAATAACATTCCAAGATATGAATTTGCATCTCTCAGTTTACTCAACTCAGAGTATAGTTAGCTGAAAAAAAAAACCAAAAAAATTGAAATCAAATTTAATGCCTTCCAAATGTAGTTGCTACCTTGTGGATGAAGCCAAATAGCTTCTGATGGGTCTTGAGAAATCAAATTTGAAAATTCATGAAGTCTGCAGTTTCCCCTAACACAGCAGTTTGTTCTACTTAGGATTTTGCCATACATGTGTGATACTGGAATGCCTTTTATCAAAGCAGTTCCAAGAGTTTTGGTCTCACAGAGCCCCCCTAAGTATGACTGGACACTTGACTATTATTTTGTATTACCATCCAGAAATTGGTTATGACCTACTTCATGTACATGCATTACATTGGATCAATATATATGTCAGTGTGTAATACAGAAGGACTTTAAGAAAAAAAAATTAAAAAAGAATTAAAAAAAGAAAGGATTGGTTGGGTTGGGTTTTGGGGTTTTTTTTTGCGTTTTTTTAAGCCAAAGACATTGCTTCACTGATCTATTGATTGCCTTTTCCTTGTAGCATAAAGGAGTGCCACGGATTGCCTCTTATAAATGGACAGAATTGTGACCCTTACGCAACAGTCTCACTCGTGGGGCCTTCCAGGTAACTTTTTAGTATAAAATGAATGAATCTAAAATGCTATGATCTTAAACTGGAAAATAAAGTCGTAGGTTTAAAGCAAAATCTTGAAATGCTAGAAAAATCTTGAAGTGTTTTCTGTGTACACTACATCCATTTTCCGTGGTTACTGTACTCCCCCCTTCCCTACCAGGCTTTGAAGGCTGTGAAGGTGTTTGGTCTGGCTGAATGACCTGCAGTAGTCAAGAACCACTTGTCACTCAGTTCTTTCTTTCTTCTCGGGTTTTGTACTGGACTCTTGATATCTGCAGTGTACTTCCTATTAATTTTTGTCAAATTCCTGTATGGGATGATAGAGTCAATTCTCACTCACCACCTTCTGTTCCCTGTTTTTCTTGATGTGTGAGTTTCTTTGTAGCATTTGGGGGAAAGCAGGAGAGTAGAGGTTGTAGTGAGACCTTTCTAAGGCCAGTAACTTCAGAATACTACATTCAAAGTCCCTACAGTTTAAATGTATTTTTTTTTTTAATCTGTAACCCTGAAAAAATGTTGAGATTTTTCATTTAAGAAAAATCCCATACTCCACACATTCACTATCTGTAAGTTCCTGCCCAGTAGAATCTAAATTAAGCTAAGTTTCAGTTGTTTGGTTTTTTTGCACCATCGAACCTAAATCCTTCTGCTTTCTTTGGTACTGAAGAATTGCCACTGTGAGCATAGTACCAGAGTGCCTTTTAGCAAAATTATACATTTTGAAGGCTTTGGAAGTATTGTCCCCAGATAAACTCTGAGTGAATGGCGCATTTTTTTTTTTTTATTTTCCTTGGTAATGCATGATCAGATTTTTTTAGAGCTGGATTGGGGTATGTTTGGTTTGGTTGACTGTGGTTTTTTTTAAAGAGGACTAGGGAAATTCGACCATTATACCTAGGAAGCATGGTGTTGATTGCCGAACAAGGTAAATTGATATGTATTTCCTGTTTGGGTCGTGTGGTATAGATGGAACTGGATGAATGCTGGTCCCACAAAATATTTACCATGTTGATATGGGGAATATATGTGCAAATCTGACAGAAGTTCTTGATTAAGATTTTTCAGTCTCATGCACATGTGACTCGCATACCATGACTGGAATATTTATATGGCCAGCACCTGAACACAATTAATTGATATCTAGGACAACTTTTCTTCTCCCTTGTCTGTTTTTCCCCCACAGTTTATATTTATTTATTTTAGAAGCATTTTTATACTATCATAGCTCCTTACTAAATAAATGAAACTGTATTCTTCTGTAAATGTGTAAAGAAAAAAAAAAAAAAAGAAAAAAATAACCTATATAAAATGCAGGGGAGTGGAAGCAATTGTTTTGTTTGACAGTGCTTTTTAGCATCTAGCACTAGCAACAATTCCTTCCAAAGAAAACATTCAGTGGTTTGGTGTAAATCTGTCTCTGTAAAAAAAGTAGTGGGTATTGCCCCACCAAGAAAGAGTGGGAAAACCAGAAATTGGCAGTTGAACAAGACGAAGAAAACTGCTTGTAACCTGCAAGCAGCGGTAAAGAGATTGTCTTCAGTTTTAAGTTTAAAATGCTTTAGAAATTGCTGATATATTTTTCTTGATATGTGTAAGTTATACCCACTTGTGAATTGAAATAGAAACTTTGAGCTCGACAGGTGCCCGATTAACTAGATACAGCACTTGAAATTTTAACTTTTCAAATGACATTGTTTGAAAATTAACTCATTTTATTTTAATACTTTCTTCATTGGTCAAAGTGATCTCTTAACAAAAAGTGTTCTAATGTAAATGCATGGGTCCTTCTTGACAATGGGATGTCTTTATAATTGTCTGTTTAAATTGTCCATGGTAAAAATTGTACCACATTGAAACAGGAATGACCAAAAGAAGACCAAAGTGAAGAAGAAAACAAGCAATCCGCAGTTTAACGAAACATTTTATTTTGAGGTAACTTTTTGTGTGATATTCTGCCTCTTTATCTGTGCAACCCTTCAAATATTTTTAAGCAAGCTGCATAGCAGTACCTAATGCAGAGAGCTCTCTTCAAGGAAATTGAAGAGGTTTTACTAAGTGAATGACATACTGGGGGCTGCCAAACAATAGCATTCCCTTCAATTGCTGTGTGGAAAAAATACTTCCTCACAAGCACAGATGTGAAGATAATTTATTATTTTGAATCACTTGATATATCATCTGTTGCCGTTAGGAGTTCCGAGAGAACTTTAACCTATGCAGTGGAATTTGATTTAAATATTTTTCAAAAACGTACTTTAATAAAACAAGTGGCAATTGTACCCAGTAGAGGCTAATTTTATTTTTTTTTAAATATTAACTTTATTTATGATTTGATTTCAGTCTGTATGAGTTACCCTACAATAACCAAATTATGAGTTTGAATTTTCATCTGATTAGTCTCGGTAGTAAAAACTGCATTTGCATGTAAACATACCTGTTCAGCTGAGAGTCGGAAGTAGTACAACTATTACATGTGCCTCAAACATATTATAATTTATTATGTTTATATAGACCCTGGTCCTTTGGTGGGACTTCAGTGAGAAATTGTTCCATGCTTATGTATAGAGTGTCAACATATGGTGTGTGCTTCAGTTGACCGATTTGAGATACCGAGTGTAATTTATTAGAAAGTAAGATATTGGGATAAAAATGTGACCCAAACCACTCTGTTAGCTTTATGACTTATGATTTATTGAAGTTAAACTGAGAATGCAATCAGTGAAGAAAGGAGGAAAATGAAAATAAGATGTTGCGATTGCGGTACAACTAGGGCAAAAAGAATGAAATTCTTATTTGTTGTTTCCTTAAACATCTCAGAACTAACTGTAATGCTTTCTTGGGACTCATGCTGAATCCAAAGAAATTCGTGCTGTTTTATGTCATACTTACTTCTTGATTTTTAATAATACATCTGTACTATAATGCCCTTAGATAGCAACTAGCCCTCATCAGTCTTTACCATGAACCCTTCTTGACCCATTTTTCTGCTTTCTGTCAAAAAGCAGTTTGTTTGGTGAAATGAACTTTTTCCTTTCTAAAGGGAACAATAATTGTTTACCAATGTTAAAAAGGTAGGGGTGTGTGTGTGTGTGTGTGTGTGTGTTTTGGAGTTTTTTTTTTTGACATCCATAATGCAACAGTAAAAAAGTGTGTTAACGGGAGGAATATACTTGCAGGTAACCAGGTCCAGCAGTTACACCAAAAAGTCCCAGTTTCAGGTGGAAGAAGAAGATATTGAGAAACTAGAAGTCCGGTAAGTTATGTAGATTAGAAAGTGATTATTTTATTATCAATAAATCATAATATTTTATCATCAAGACAATAAAGAAATGTTTTATTTTAGTGTAACTCCAGAGGATTACTGATCAGACTCATAGAAAAGATCCTTCTAATATGTAAGATGACTCAAGTTTTTTAGTGTGTTTCTTACTGAAGATGAGTTGTTTTTATTTCTGAGTAATTAGTGATGGAATGTATCTAGCAGCATAGACTGGTTTGCTGTGCCTGTGAGTAAAGAGGCATGAGGACCTCCTATAAATATATATATTTGTCTGGGCACAATATTGATAATAGAACTTGTCCTGAAGGATAACAGCGTACCTGATGTCTATTGTTTCCAATGTAGTTGACTATTTTAATAGAGAGAAAAGCCTCTTTTATGAGGTTCTTATGATTTCACGTTGCTTCTTAGAGGAACATTTATGTTGCTGCTTTTCCTTGCAAATGCAAAGGAAACTTCAAAGTATGTTTCCCTCTTGTGCTCCTCTACCCTTAGAGAAAGTTCTGTCCGTATTTCTGCTATGTAGTTAGAACAGTTGAGAGCCCCTATGCTCAGTTTCTTTTCTTTATTGTACTCATGCACATAGATGCACCAAATCTGCTGAATTACAGGAAATCTTCAGGGCTAAGATACATTTCCTAACAGACATCAGAGGAATGATGTAGTGGTTAATTTTAATAGCCTTTACAGAACTAACTTGGTATGTGCATTTTTAACTATTAGCTTAATGAATATCTTAATTATAATTGTATGTTTCACTATAGATGCAAATATATTTAGAAAAATAGTCATGCCCCAAGAAAACTAGTATTAATTTTTTTTTTTGTTCTTAAAAACTGCTGTCTGTCAGAAATGTCAGAGAGGTAAGAAGTAATAGAAAAAAAAAATGAAGGTGCATGTCTGGAGTCTGTGATTCCTTTTGAGGTTGTAAGCATACAAGCTGCTGTTTGGAAAAACAAGTGCATGTGTTGGTGTGGCATTTCAGTGTGCCAAATTCTAGCTATTAGATAGAGCTATGTAAATATTGGTTAGAAAGTTCACTTGAGTTACCTGAGAAGAAAAGTGCACAGTTTTTGGGTTGGAGACTGCTCAGACTACATATATGTTGCCAATATCACTTTTATTTACTGATGCAAGGTCTGTGAGTCTAACTTTCACTGTTTGTTTCTTTATCTGTTCTTTATGGGTTAATATGCCACTCATTTGATTCTTCTTGATTTAATTAGAATGGAGTGAGATTTCTAACATTTTCTGCCTGCATGCATGTGGATTAGTGCTATAAGGCAGTTATTGTTAACTTGAAGATTTTTATTTCTCTCTGGGAGAAAAAAAAATTAAGGAGTGTTCTTATTTTCAGGGTTGACCTATGGAATAACGGAAATTTGGTACAAGATGTCTTTCTAGGAGAAATTAAAGTTCCTGTCAAGGTGTTAAGAAATGATTCCTTTCAAGCATGGTGAGAAAAGACGGCTCGGAAGTGAATTTGCCTCTATATTGCTGATCTTCCTTTGCAAAGGATATGTTTTATTTGAACTATCCATTAAAATACGTCTTTCTGTTCCAGTCTCGATAAAATGTCTTTCCAGAGAGTTTCTCTGCTCAATAAACTTACCTTGTCCAAGGGTACCTTCAGTTCTTCTCTTCCCTCAGTCTGCCCACTCCCACAGAATAGTTCATGTATTTGAAAGGAAAGCGTGGAAAGTGAAGAAAGGGAAGACTGAGCATAACTATTTTTCAGTCAGCTTGCGGGATTTGTAATCTGTGTATGCTTTTCAGCCTAACCAACAAAGCTGGAGCTTCTCGGAATTGCATCACTAGTGGTTAAATCCCTAAGTCAGACTTTTGGAATGACTGATGAAGAGTTTATTTTAAAATAATCATAAGTATGGCACTTTTTTTTTTTTTTTTCCCCTCACTCCTGTGGGAGGTTCAGAAAGTATCTTCTGGAACTCACTCAATGTCATTTCAGGGGAGCAGGCACCAAAGTTTAAAAGCTGGAAGGGCAGGTATGAGAAGAATTCAGGAAAGACAGATCTCTGCTTATAACATAGCAGCAACCTCACTTCTGAAATTCTTGCAAGCAGGAACCAGTCTCTATACCCTTTAGTGTCCCAAATGCATAGCGGCAGGAGGTGATAAGTGTGTAGAATATTCTGCTTTCAGCACAGAGAAAAGAGTGGAGGAAGCATATCCACATAGAAAATATACAGGAAGGAAATGGGTCAATAGGAACTAAATGGAACACAGATCTAAGCCGGGAACCATTCTGGCTCTGCTCCATTTACCCACCTCAGGCTCCAAGTGTCTTAGATATGTCACAGTTGAACTCTGAGTCTTAGTGTTTGAATGTGATCCTAAACATAATGTTTGTGTCAGTGTTTTCTGTTTTTCACACAGTATATTGCAGGCACAGGCTTATTCTACCAGTGCTCTGAACTGGTCGAAAGCAGCATGACCATATTAACCAAATGCCGTGCGTCCTGCTCAGAGAAAGGTTATATTAGCAGGGACTCAGTACTAGTGGATTGTGTTCATACAGCTTTTTGAATTGACCTGACTCAGGTCCAGTTCACTTGAAGAGAGGTCTGTGTCTGCTAATATACTTTCTAGACACACTTTGTATTGAACGTCCTCATATCTAATTGTGATCTGCTTAACAGAAACAATTCTGTGATTTAAAATAACTATTTTTTTTATACTATCACTGATTTATATAAAATGCTTTCGAATACAGCTGAGGTATAACAGATAAGGCAGTATTACTAGTACTAAATACGTGGGAAACAAGCCCAAGAGTCATGCTGTTAAATAGAGAGTAAATCAGTTTTACTTTATATTAGCATGCCTTCTTGGGCAGTACATCTGATGATTTAAAAAAAAGTCCGATCACCTGATTGCAGAGGTACAAAATAAGCGATTGTCAAAGACTATTTGAAGATACGATTTCAGATTGTTGGGCTGGATGTGGCACTACTTAAAAGCCCTTAAATATTTGTAGGGCTGCACCTCATGTTGGAATGCAACTGAACTACAGCAAAAGCCAATGAAAAATTGATTACTGTATTTTGTATTGAGAGTGGGAAACAAACGCTTTTTTTTTTTTTCTTCTGTTAATCTTGTTTCTCAGGAAGGCAGCCTGTTAATACTATATGTTTTTACCGATTTCAGATTAGACCATTTAAGTTCTTGACAGTAACTGTTCCATCTGCAAAGTCCCACACCCTAAATATAACCCAGATGTAAAATGAGAAGGTCCGACATAATTTCAAACTATTCCTATTTCAGTTGAACTACAAGAAGTATGTTCTATTTCACTGCTTGGAAAGATATGAGAAAATAAATATATGTTTCATTATGTGCTAAGGGTGCATCAAATGCTGCTCCTTTTTTTTTTTTTTCCCTTTTGTGAAAATGTTTTGTTTATGTGATTTTTATTGCCAGTTTTCACACTCAGTTTATGTATTCTGAAGCAATTAAATGTAATATTTTGCCTTATTGTAGAATCAGTCAAATCAATGAAATGTGAATCTACTACTTTAGAATTGCCTTATTGCTTTCAGGTACTTACTTCAACCAAGAGAAAATGGAAACAAGTCTTCTAAAACTGATGATTTGGGATCACTTAGATTGAATATCTGTTATACTGAAGACTGTGTACTTCCATCTGAATACTATGCTTCTCTAAGAAACTTGCTGCTAAAATCATCGGATGTTCAGGTACTTCTGCTGAAAATTGCTTTTTAAAATGAAAACTTAAAATGACCTATGCAATCCTGTGTGAGACAATGTGCATTAAGCAGCTCCGATAGAAATGAAGTAGACCTCTGAGGTCCCTTCCAACCCAAACCATTCTGTGCATATCCAGGGAATTGTTTGCTCCTTCACATGAGTTACTTCTGTCATAATTAGATGAACAACTTGTAGAGCATTTACTTCTGCTCCAAACTACCAAGATTTTCTTGTTTTAGAAGAACCAGCAGAGATAGTGAAATGACCTCTGCTGTCGTGAGTGAAAGAAATAACATATTTTCTTCTCATTGTTTTTTCAACATTGTGTTTTCCCACTGGCTGCTATTGGATCTCTGGATTTAGTGGTTTTCCAGGGACGTTGATCCATTATTGGCACCGAAGAGGCAGATAATCACCTTTACCAAAAATGGTCTGCTTCACGATTGACTTTTAATTCCACTTCTTCTGAATTGCTTCTGTCTTCCCCAGTATTTTGATCACCATGTCTGGATTTCTCATGTGGACAGGGTGACAAAGAGGGAAGTGTGATAAATCGTGAGCATAACATTGAGACAGGAATCAAATTATAGTAATGAGGTTTTATATTCCGAGATCTTTTATAGCCTTTCTTCTCTTCAGTGTTGGTGAACTATTGGCAGAGGAGAAGAAAGGTAAAGAGGAAGCAAATAGTGACTAAAATTTTTGCTAGGCTGTATTCAAATACTACTTCACTGGAATTCAAAAAGAGCTGAGCATTGTACCTAGCAGCAGTCAGCAGCTGTCTTTTACTTAACTTGATCAGTGTTTGTTTTGAAATTTCCAACTGTAAAATGGCCACAGACACTTTGGAAGTGCAAGGGCTGTATTTTAATGTGCTCTGATTATAGTTTTATAAGTCCTATAAAGATATAAGACATTACAGTAAAACAATTGCTTACTGCCTCTTACTTGGATTTGTGACAAAACCATGCTCTGAAACGCTTTATAGGGAGAATGAGGAGGGTTAGTAGGTGCAGAATTTCATTTTTAGATATCAAGTATCGAGTAGATAATACCAATTTTCAAGTATTTCTGTAGAATGGGAATCTTTAATTGCTGCAGTATACAGCAAATGTTGAAACTTTCTGTTAAGCTACATCTATAGTCCTTGATAGATTTGATCTGTGCTTTGCCAAATGCAGGAAGAACGTTTAGCTACTTCACTCATGATTTCATATTCTGCTTTCTCGCAGCCAATTTCTGCATCTGCTGCTTACATACTGAGTGAGGTTTGTCGAGACAAGTATGATGCTGTTCTGCCTCTTGTACGATTGTTGCTACACCACCATAAGCTAGTTCCATTTGTTGCTGCAGTGGCAGAACTAGATCTGAAGGACACCCAGTATGTATTTCATGTTTAGTGATGTCATGCCTTTTTAAAGTCTTCTTAGAGCTTCAAAGTGCTTCATGATAAAACACTGATAAGTTCAGCGTGTCAAGTTTCTTTCTCTTATTGTATAATACTAACTAAATACATTAATCTTTCAATGCTAGTTTTTAAAAACATTCATTAAAGTCACATTGAAGCTGAGAGTCAGTAATGATTGCGTGCTATTTGGTAAAATGCGGTAAAAATTGCTTGGAGCTCGTATACAGCTAAACATAACAAGCTAGCAGCCTAGAGTTGTCTCCAAGAGCACATAGTTTTTCTTTTAAAATGTACTTTGGCCACTCTGAAAATTTCATTGGTCATTAGATTGATATTTAACATGTTTTAATTGCTGAGTCTTATCATGTTTCCTTTAGTATGTGACTTAAATGAGGGGTACTCTTCTGCAAAGATGCCTTGTAGGTAATTAGGTATCCTCCTGCATTCCTTGAAAGTAGCAAGCACAGGAGATTTTCCAAGTAGCAGTGTATGGCCTGTGGTGTTGCAGCTCTGTGGTTAGGAGAGAAATGAAGTAAACTTGAGTAGTGGCCGCTGAGGTGCCGAGTCATATCCTGTGGAGATGTGGAAGGGATTTTGTCACCACAAGTTCGTTCATTTCAAAACTGAGTTAATCCAGATTTAAATAATGTGAGACAATTTAATTATGTGGAAAGAGGTGACTTATGGAAAATTTTCTAAACTGTATTTTAGTACATGCATTCCTTTTTCCTTAAACTGTAACAAAGAAAGATGAAACTAAAATCTTTCAGACTAGAAAGAGATTTACTTTGCACAACCGACTCTCAGTTTACTTCAACAGCTATAATGAATAAAAAGTATAAACCTAGGTTAAATATGTTTTGGTTAAAGTGCCTGAGTTTTATCAGTGTAGTGCAGGAGTATGCTATTTATTGTAGTTCTAAGATTTCACCAGGACTACTGGAGGAAGAATTGTATATTAGTGACGTACAAGTCTTCGTTATTTTGGAGTTTTCTCTCATTATTCTTTCTCACATTCAGCACTGGATTCTAACTTCCTTTGTCTAAAATCTTAGGCTTTTCCTTATGGTTTTATTTATGTTCCTGGTTTTGATAATATTATCGTTTGTTCTCTTTCTCTTTCTGAGTGCCGTTGCAAGATGGGTATCTATGTTCTGGAATTCCTGAATGAAATCTGGGGCGGGGGGGAAGTTTTCAAAAAATCATTTAATAATATGATAAAGTATTAATTGGATTTTGTAACTGAGTGCTGAAGTTTTCCCCTGTTCAAATAAAATAAATTATTTTCTTACAGAGAAGCAAACACAGTCTTCAGAGGCAACTCATTAGCAACTCGGTGTGTAGATGAAATGATGAAAATAGTGGGGAAGCACTACCTAAAGGTTACTTTGAAAGCTATTATTGATGAGGTAGGTTATCCTGCTGAAATTTTTTTTTTTTAGGGAACTTAGACCGATGGAGTATCCTGTCTCTTTGATAGACATTCTTCTTACAGATCCCTCTGTGGTAGTAACCACTCAGGTGAGGGAATTCTAGAGGAAAGTTAAATTGAGCAAAAATTGGTTTTCTAAGAGGAGCTGCTTTTTGCTATTTATGTTCCAGAGGCTTGAAAATAAAGCCAGTCACAATTAACTCCAGCCTCTACCACATCGCAGTCTTTAGCCACATGATGCTTTATGTAATTGATCTGTGTAAAAAAGCACATGGAAGAGTGAAGATGATTAGTGTGTGCTGTTATAGATGACTAGAACCTATTTAGAATTTTGCCCCAAAATTTAGAACAGAACCTGTTTTTCAACAGATGCGTTTCCATGCTTTCCGTCTGAAAAAATAAACTCCTACAATTTTGTTTGTTTCAGATATGTGAGTCTCCTAAACCCTGTGAAATAGATCCCATCAAATTAAGAGAAGGGGATAATGTAGAAATCAATATGGTGAGTTTTCTAATCTGTTGTTCCTAATTTAAACTTTCTCAAAATCTGATAGAAAAACATTTTAAAAGGCAACTCTGTGTAATGGAAAATGGGTAACTTAGAGTAGCAATATAAATCTGATTCCAGAGTAAACAAAGGAAAAGTTGTTTTCTTATCTCTGTTTATGAAAACAGCAAAGGAAAAGTCCAAAGGAAAATGGGATGGGGAGGAGAAACTAAAATAGGGTATTACAGTCTTCCTTACCAATTTGTTGGATGTTGTGATTCCTCATGTTCTGTACTCACCATCTAGATGATGAAGTACCAAATTAGAACTGCTTTAACAATTTTCACTGAAATTTTGCATGCCACTCGCCTGTTACCAGTGGATGACATTTAAGGCAATAGCTGCTGCAAGAAAATAAATTAATACTCACTAGGTATGCATGGGATGTGCTCCTTCCTTGTAACATATTGTTATCAAATTAGAAAAATGGGGTTTGATAGATAGGTAGTGTCTGGCAATATATAACTATGTACTTTTATGTAAGTGAATATCTTTAAACTGTCTTCTAACGCTAGTAATCCCATATAAATATTATGAGGCTTTTAAAATATTCACTGTACTAAAATACATAACTGATGAGTCAGTGAGGCAGTGTTTTGAAAAAAGGAATTGCAGTGTTATGTTTGTGTTCAGAAAAAAATAAATCCAAATGTTAGTGAAAAAAATACTTTTTTTTTTAATAATTGCAGGAAAATCTACGCTATTATGTAGACAAAGTATTCCGTGAAATTGTGCGGTCGAGTATAAGTTGTCCTACCCTAATGTGTGATGTTTTTTATTCTTTGAGACATCTGGCTGCAAAAAGATTTCCAAGTAAGTGTTCTCTAAAAACTTTTGAAAATGCTGTTCAGAGTGACATACTCAACTTCTGCAGTTACCTTATGGGGATTGTTAAAATTCTTGCCTTGTCCAAAGCTGCGCCCTGAGCTTCTTATCTTGACAATCAGGCATTTGTTTTTCTGTCAGTCTGTAAGTTATAGTAAAGCCTTGTGGTCGGTCAGCAAGAATTTTGTATTTTCTGATACAAAATGTAGCCAGTTAAAAGTACTGCAAGACAGCAGCAAATAAGAAGTGACCAACAAAAGTATAATAGAAGAACACAAGTAATACAGGAATTGATTTAGTTGAAAGAGACATGAAATTTGGAAGAGCTGATCTGTTTATTGCTTCTAAAGTAGCAAGATGTAAACTTGAAAATAAATTTTCTGTTTACATCTTAACTACGTAAACTGCAACTATGACATGAAGTTAGCTTTATTACTTAGGAGTAGTTTTGAGGAGTGTGGATAATGTAAAATATTTAAGGAGTTTATAGTGTCACCACTGTTAGAATAGTTTTATTCTTTCAGAATGGTTTTAATATAGGAATAATGTGGATCTGAAATACTGTCATACTTCAGTCAATTAAAATTGGAAATGTCATGTAATAAACTACAAATGAAGAACATTCTCCTCATAATCTGGAGGATTTCTCTGATTCATATTTGTTACTGGAACTGACACCACAAATTTGACTACTTAAGACAATTTTTTCAGAATAGCTAACGTCCCAGACAGATGAGATTGGTCATTAGAGTAAGAATGTGATCCCACTGTACTTCCCAATATAAAGATGTAAATATATCCAAAATATTACATGAAATCATCCTCATTTACAGCATCAAAATTATATAACACCATGGTTTTCTGATGCAACTTGGAATTACAGTTGTTTGTATGTGTTGAGTGCATTTTGTTATGCAGCATTAATATATTTGAATTGATCAGTGATGAGCTTTACAGGTGGACAAACCCTATAGTTCTAGTGTTTAAAGGCAACTGCTACAAGCTTTTTACTTTTGGTTCAATGTGCATACAGCTGTACCTGATCAACACCGTGTGTAAATGCTTATTATCTTACCGTTGCTAGTAGCAGAGCTGATAAGCCAATCTTATGAGAGCATAACTTTTTCTTAGAGAAATACTCTGTTATAAGTAGAGCATTTCTTGCCATTATCAACTTTCTCATTTCATGCACTTCATTGATTTTTCTATTCTGTTTTAAAATATAAATGTCTCCTCTGATGTTACCTTCTTAAGTATTCTTATGTTGACTGTCTCCATTATTTTCTGTTAAGTTTAGTGCATGTTACGTTTCATGGTTTTTCTCTGCAGATGACCCTCATGTACAGTATTCTGCAGTGAGCAGCTTTGTGTTTCTTCGTTTCTTTGCTGTAGCCGTAGTCTCACCTCATACTTTTCATTTACGACCTCACCATCCAGTAAGTTTCGTGGAGTTTTGTTCCGTTTTATTCATAACGGTCAGATCTGTTTATTTGTGAAGGCATCAGTTACTTTCAGTGGGTCTGTAACTGGGAAATAAGATAACTAAACGTCTCTAGTTGAGTTTTCAATTTTATACCTCACCAAAAGAACTAAAACAGTTTTTCAGTTTTTCAAGAATCAAATTTATCTATGAGGTCCTCTCAAATGATGTAGAAGAGCTAGTAGGCATGTGCCTAAAAGGCATTGGTTCCTTCCACTGCAGAAGATAAATATCCACGTGTGACTTTAACTTTTAAAATAATAGATTTCCATTTGTGCCTTAAACAGAGGTTGTAGAATTACCCAGTAATTGGTCTGTGTATTTATTCTGGACTCCACTAGTTGCAGTGGGTTGCCACATCTTCCATTTTCAGTTTTCAAATTGTCAAGTAGATATGCATAAAAAAAATGGAAAAAAAAAAAAATCTTCAGAGACAAGAATATGGAGATAAGAAAAAAATACTGTAATATTGCCCTATAAAGTACAAAATATGTATAAAATCTGCTCCAGAGGTGATTTTTATTAGCTTATTTTATCTACTTAAGTATGTTGTCGACTTTTTTTTTGTCTTCTGAAAGCACTTACAGAAATTAATTTCTTTAACATTGTCCACTTTGATAAGTAAACAGGTACAGGATTTTATAATTTGAGGGTTAAACATTTTAAGGGGAAGAACAAGGCACCTTTCTGTGGCCATGTTTGTAATCCTGTACTAAAATGCAAGCAGTAAGATAGCAAACAACGTAGGCAAAAGCCTTAAAGACAGAAGTTTTAAGTTCACTTGGTATTATGATAATTTCTAGCATTTGTGCAGAAATAGTTCATTACGTTTAAAGTTTTGAGTAGATCAGAAGCATTAGATGTGTAGTAACAATGAAATGATTTGAGATGTTTTATAGGTAAAAATATTTTTCCAAGTACTGATATTAAATTCTAGTGACAGTGAGTAAAATATTTTTAAATGTGCAGGAGCTTTTTAAATAGATTCTTCTCTTTGGGAGGAAAAGAAAAGAAATTGAAGATGTGTCAGATTGACTACATCGTGTAGTATAATAATTTTTAAATCAAGATTTTACCTGGAACTGTGGAAAAAATGTAACTTCTGAATTTTGTTTCTTTATTCCAGGATGCACAGACTTCTAGAACTTTAACTCTTATATCAAAAGCCATCCAGACTTTGGGGAGTTGGGGAAGTTTGACCAAAAGCAAACTTGTAAGGCTACTAAAATTCTTTCTTGTTTCTTAAACAACATTTTTTCAAAGTTTATTCATGTCAATATACCTTTTCTTTCAGTCAAGTTTCAAGGAGATGTTTATGTGTGAGTTTTTCAAAACATTTCAAGAAGAAAAGTTTACTGAATCTGTTAAAAAGGTACCTTTCAATTAGTTTGGGGTTTTTTTAATGGTTGATGTTAATCAGTCTCAGTTATTAGAAGGTCGTGTTACTGTTCAGTTTTCCACTAGAGAGAAAAAGAAAAATGGATTCATTTCAGACATTGTAAAAAAAGCCCCAACCAACCAAAAAAAGCCCCGCAGAACATACACACCCCTACCCCCACCCCAAAGCCAGAACAAAATCTACACAGTCAAATACACCAGAGTTATACATAGTGGACTAAAGTGATTTAGGTTTAAAAAAAAAATAAAAATGAAAATTAAAAATAAGTGGGTTTTTTT
>VWZK01017132.1:33089-83327 GCA_013396935.1 Baryphthengus martii | reverse complement strand
TTTTTTTTTTTTGCCACTTGCTCTTTCGTGAAAAGAGGAAATTGAAAGTACAGGAGGACTTTTTGGAGCAATTTTTTTCTGTGGACAAAAAAAAAAGGTAAGGATTCTGTGATGATTATACCAGTGTGATCTATGTCGTCTTTGATAATATACTGCCTTCTCTAACCAGTTCGTTAAGCTGTTTTCTCTAAACCAACACATGAAAAGGACATTTCCATTTAAGACCGGTAGCTTCTGTGCTGATCATAGTTTAAACTTCTGGGCTGGGCTAACAACTGTAGATATGTAAGACCTTTGTAGCTAGAAAGTTCTTCCTGGGACTCTGGATTCCTTGAAAATCAGTGTGCTAGTTTCTTACACAATTCTATACTTCTTTGTCCCCCATTATATGTGCAGATGACTATAATGAAAAAATGCTTACTTAAAACCTACATATAGGTGAACATACACATTTGTCTTCATATAGTCTACCGATCGGCTCTATATATAATGAAGAGAAGCAATAATAGATGGGAAATGGTTTACGAGACATTTTTATTTCTGCTCATTTATTTGTGTTTTGAAAGAGAAAGTTTGCAACATTTACTCTCATGTGATAAGGCCTGATTTGAGGCCTGAATCTGTTTTTAAGAGTCTGCATATGGAATAAAAATTAAGCCAATAAGCAACTCGCAGTAACATGGAAGAGCAACTTCTAGAAGAATCGACAAATACGTGCAATTTGCTTAAGGTTGTTATGAATAGTTACAGAAGGATATTTAACTACAATTTATATGATTTATGCAGATTAAATAAACCAGAAGTAGAAGTAAGGAGACAGTATCAGTGTTACTTTGTTTAGCTGTGATAAGACTACTGCTGGAATATTTTGACTATTTGTGAGATTCAGCAAGATAGGCAGCTGTTTTAAGAAAATTAGAGTTTGAGAGTAGAGCTACAAGAACAGGCAATATAGACTGTAATCTAGCTAAATTACTTAATTAAAAAGTATAAGTTTAAAAAGTCATTTTATGTACCTAAATCAGGGACAGAAAATTGATAATCAGTTGTTCTACAATCAGCATAAGGCTTAAAAAGATCCAGCGGCCGCAGTGTTCAGGAAATGCATATGCTTTTCAAGAAAGCGTTAAATACAATTTCAGACATACATATTCATTAAATTTCCAAGCATAGATTAGCATATTGATGTTCTTCCTAGAACTCATTGCATATGCAAATATCTCTTAACACATGCGTATTTAAATTGGTTGGTGGTTGTCTGAGGTCCTCTGGTGGTCTGGTAGTCTTCCTCAGTGTGTTCACTAGTTGACCCTCATCCTTGGCCATGCTTAGTGCATTCTTTGTCTTGTTCTCCCCATTCCTGCACGCGCAAGGCCGGTTTGGTCTTAGTGTAACTTTTATCAGTCTTGCCCAAGGACGTGAGGTCTCAAGCCTTCCTCCTTATCTAACAGCACAGTTCACTAAGCATTTTACATAAGCAAAGTATTCATTGTCAGAAAAGGATTAGATGCTTCTTTTAGCTTGGTATCAGGCAGACACCCATCGATGCCTGCTATAACACAATAGGCAGTTAACAGCTAAATTCTTGAAATGTGGTAACTGTCACAAGCCATGTAAAGGAGGAACTAAGATTATTGAGGAGTGTAAACCAGAGACAGCATTTACCCAGGCAGGGCCTTGAAAGTAAGGAAGCAGCAAAAGCAGGGGCTGATTTGCACAGCATCTCTGTAAGACAGCAGCTGAGGCTCAAGGCCCGTGACAACAATTGATAAGAAAATCATTCTGTTATGCCTTATATGGCCATTTTTAATGAGCTATGTTCCTATTTGTTATCTTTTAGCAGGAACATCCCTGAGCCACTAGGCCTTGAAGGCATTAATCAGGTGTCCACTGCCAGCTTGGCAGGAAAACTGAAGATATATGCAAACTTTAGCTGAACTACCTTCATTATAATACTAAAAATCACACCCGTAAGTCAAAAAGACCCCTGCCCAGGTGCAGACCCTTCCGCTGAGCATGCGTAGTAGTGGAAGTATGGAGTCAGCATTATTATAAGTGTATGTAAATTACCAACTAATCACTATAAGGGGGGTGAGTTTGATAAATTACTAATTCTGTGAATTTTCTGTATAAATATAGCGTGGAAAATCCTGTATGGTATGCATGAGAGGTGGAGCTATCCCCCGTGTGTGGGGTGCCGTAATAAGCAATGCCTGCTCTCTAGAAACTCCAAAAGGAGTCTCGGAGTTTTTTGGTACAGTATCACCATCCTCTTAATGAATTCTGAATTTTATCACTGCTGAAACAATGAGGCACAAAAAATAGTACAGCTGGAAGCTGTGACTGGACATCTTGCCCCCTTGTCTTTAGTGCAGCCTCCCCTGACTCGTCCCGTGGGAGTGTGGGTCTCGTACCCCACAGCAAACTGATTAAAGTACTACTCTGGGGGCTGATCGCCACCTTGAATTAAATTTTTTTCAGCTTCCTCGTTGCTGAGCGAGGCCGATCGGCTCCAACAGGCCACCGCGGCCGACTCTCTCGCCACGGCCGGCGAGGCCTGCCGGAGCGAGGCCGTTAGCGCCGGCAAGGCGGCCTNCCGAGGGGGGTCGGACGGGAGGGTGCCGCGCAGGAATGCGGGGCCTTGCGGTCACCTCAGGCTGCGCGCACCTGCCCGGGGAGAGCCTGCCCTGGCCCCGCCTGGATCCCGCTCCCCTGGCCGGCCTTGGGCACCCCTCCCTGCGCCGCCCTCCCTCTGGGGAAGGCGGGAGCGCCTGCTGCGCTTCTGCCCTGTGCTTGTCGGCGTGAGGAGCGACGGAGAGTGTGCCAGGGCCAGAATGCGAGCTGCTCTCCTGCCGTCTCCGTCCTTTGCAAAGGCGCCTTCGTGGAGTCTGTTTTTTGGCTATTGGCAAACTGTAAGCACCGAGGTACAGCCGAGCTGGCCGAAGTGCTAGAGGTGTGGTGCTGATGCTGTTGGTGGATTGTTTTTTTTAAGAAGCCGTTGTAGATATAAATTCATTTTCCAGATCTGTTAATCCAGAGTCTCTAACAGTTCTACCCAAGACTTCTAATTACTAGGGCAGTTTAACAACTGTGAACTACCATAAAATCTTTTGAAAAGGAATTACTTTACCTGATTTTGAAATCTGGAGGATCTCTTTGAAAGCAGCTTTGTCATTGACTGGCATTACTGGTTCACATTATCTTCGATCTTTGAAAAGTCTTTCAATTCTTCCTCTCCTGTATATCTATATCCAGTTTTTACTGTTGTGCTGAGTCATGTAGTCATCACTGCCCTCGCAGTTGGGCTTGGTACAGGGTAGTAGGACAAATGATCCAAGATTCCCTCCAGAGCACCATGCTCTTGTAGGTCCAGGAACCAGGAGACTGCAAATCCAGTCATCTTTTGACTTAAAAGAAATTAACAAAATATGCAAAGCTGTCATTTCTCATACATGTTTTTACCAAGAACATTCTGTGGAACAGAAAAGGCAAAAAGGTGTACTAGAAGAAAAAAGATACAGCCCATGAAGTGGTGGTAGATTCACCTTTTGCATGAGCATGGTTTGAAGGCTGTCTGATTTTATATGGTGAACAGAGACCACCCTGAAATTTGCTTCCTTTGTCACGTAAGCCGTAATTTTGAGAATGTATTTCCCCATTTTAGCGAGCCTGCTACAGGGCACTATAAAAAAAGTCTTAAATGGAGAATATCTTAGAACATATATAAAAGTTTAAAGAAAAATTAACTTACAATTTTTCATAACTAGACTAAGGGAGTACTTTTCATCTGAAACTCACTAAAAAGCTGGTAACCATTTTTTGAGAATAAACCACATTGTTAGAACATGAAACTCGATGATTGACTGCAATTCAGCTATTTCATCTTGGCCCTGCCAGACCTGGTCTGGCTTCTGCAGAACCACTGCGTCTGCAGCTAACCTCAGGTTGGAGGCGGTGCCAGACAGAAGCTGGCACTTGTTGAAAGTTGGTTTGTTTGATTTTTGCAAGGGAGGGAAGCGTTAGCTGGCTTCGTTTTGTCCTGGTTTAACTCCTTGGCCCAGTGTGGCCTCCAAGGATCGCAGAAGCACAAGGGAAAGAAGCAAAAATGCAGCTGTTACCTAGGAAGGGTAGAATTGCAGCAGTACTGACTTAGTTTGGCTTAACTTTTTAGACTGACACCCTTAGGGCTATGATGCCGGAGTGGGAGCAGCTTACCTTGATACGCTTGCAGTGATTTCTGTTCTCAGCTCGCTGTGCTGTTTCTTGGGAGGAAACCGCAATTCTAGGGCTAGGGTAGGAAAGCTACTTTTATAGTGACTTAAGTCTGCCACAGCTTACTGCCCTGCATATTGAGGTGACCCCCCCATCAGTTTGCTTCTGTTTGGCTGAATCTTGTCTGCAGCTTGACGCTGAAGCGCTGTGGAAATATAAATTACTGGAACAGACAACAGGAAACTTTGTTTACTGTCTTGCTTTTATCTCTGTGAGGAAATTTCAGAGTTTCTGTCTTCTTTGTTCTTTATTACCTGAGAAAATGGGGAATGTCTGAGCAGATAAATCTATAATAGAAGTACTGCCTCTATCTGGCAGAAAACCAAAAAATAACTCTAAATTTATGTAGCACCTTATGTTGCTGTCTTCTGGGAAAATATGGTCCAACTAGTGACATGTAGGCCAGGTCCAACCTGCAGGACAATTTTTTTTAAACTATTACATTTTCTTTGGAGGAGATGAAGATGTGTTTGCTCCTGTAACAGTTGAATACTTTCTATGGTGTATGGTACGTGCACATATGTGTATGGCAGCCCGTGTCGGAACAAAGGAGAAACAAAGGCAGTTTCCCACTGTATGTATGTGGCACAGTAAAAAGCCTGTGAATTGTCTTTTCTATATCTTACCGAGTCCTTAACCTTCCATCCAGTCCTGTAGCCACAGACTGCAGTGCATAAAGATGGTAACTATTTATAATTAGTTATTGTTCCATGTTTATCTATTCATTAGTATCGTCAAATTGACTAATGTGTTTGCATGTGTATGTGACTCTTGAGAAAATTATGTGCGGGTATTTATTAAGGAAAACCACTATATAAAAAGGAGGAGGAGGTAGAGGCTGTGGTGAGAGATGTACAGCCTAAAAAAAAGATCAAAATTGTGAATGTTTTCCTTAAAAGGAGATGCTGACATCTGAAACAAAGTCCTGTAATTAGGATCTGGCTTTGTGCTTGCTCTGGTTTTAATATGCCTGAGTTCCTTGGCACAAATCTGCTGGTTGTTATATCTGCAAAATGGAGAAGGCTTTTTTTTTTTCAGCAGAAGTTATGAAAATAGCAAAGCAATGTAAGATAAACAAAACCATTGGACAGTTTATAGTCCTTCTGATCTCTTTCAGATATGTATTTCGTTGTCACGTGCGCTGTGTTACAATTTGGAGGGGGATTATTTAATGTTAGAGGGCTGAATTCAACATCAAAACTTGAGATTTCTGCCTTTGTAAATTGGTTTTAGAGTTCGTATTTTCCTCTATTCTTAAGATGGAATCCTGAGAATCAAATTGAGTCTTGTTCTTGTTTACTTTTAGATGCCTGTCTTAGATGTCAAGCTGAAAACAAACAAGAAGATTGTGTTGGTATGTAGTGATTTCATTCGCTTGTTTTCAATTGAAGCCTCTCTCAGTAGGATGCATTTTAAAGTTTGAAGGGGATACAGATTTTATTAATGCTCAAAAGTAAACTGGTGTTTCATTCTACTTTGTGTCATCTTTTTACATTAGTAATACTTTATGCTTTATTTTTGAGCACTGATAGAATTAGTTTTCTCTTCAGACATGCTGTAGAACAAAACAGCTTAAAATTTGCAGTCAACGTGTACGCAGCTAAGAGCTTCAAGTTTCTTTTACCCTGAGCATAATTGTGGAGATGATACACTTTTGAAGTGGGTAGGAAAACGCTACTTTTTTTTTTTTTTCCTGAGATGCGTGCCAGAAGACACAATGGTAATGCCAATAAAAATTCTATTCTGAAATAAATGTGTGTCTCAGTTAGAAAGCAGTGTTTTTCCCAGTCTTAATTCAAACTTAGAGGCAATAGCTTGTTTGTTCCCTTTTTGTTTGAAAAAGTGGAATGGCTTTGCGTTTGCTGTAATGCTGTTTAAACATTCAGATACTTTCCATTGCATACCAATGTATGCAAAAGCAAATCTTAACTGAATTCTATTTAAATCATAAATAGTGAAAATTGTCTCAAAAAATTTGCTTTAAACATTTAAGTCAACTTTAAAACCAGTGGTAAACCTTTCCATGCCCTTGTTCTTTCTGATTTGAAGTATATTGTCTCAAACTTAATCCACTGTTGGTTTTGATGACTGTTTTAATGAGAACAGGATTTTCTTGTTGCAGACATCTTAATTGGCTTACTAAGTGTCTTATTTATGATAGAGGGGAAAAAAAGGCATAATTTATAACACTCCTTTGACTGGTGCTCTTTTATTCCAGTAAGGAAAATATGAACTAATAAGGGAAAAAAGCAAAGTAGCTAATACTGCCCTTTTTGTTGTGGTGAAACAGTTATAGCCTGTGAATAACTTCTGGTCTGAGATCCCATTTTGAGGCTGTATACTATATTGTCATCACCAATATGTTAACCTGAAGGCTACTTATTGAACACTGATAGTATTATGCAATTAATGTTATATGGAGTATTCTCGCCCAGAGTTAAACTCCCTTAAGGCGCACGTTGGACTTCATCATCTTTGGTCATCACCTACCAAGTACTTCAGGTCCTTGAGTGAAAGAAGTCCCACGAATGGGTTTGCTTTTGCCTAAAGCAGGAAATACCCACACAATTTTCCCCAACAAATTCCTTTTGTACACCACAGGGACTTTATCCCCTTCAGCTATATATAAAGAGTCTGATTGAGTGGAACCGGTCCAATTGATGGAGCCTCTGGTTTTAACTAACCAGGTGGCTTGTGCTAAATGCTTGTCCCAATTTTTAAAGGTCCCACCCCCCATTGCTTTCACTGTAATTTTAATAGTCCATTACACCTTTCACTTTTTTTGGAGGCTGGTGCATAATGGGGGCTATGATACACCCACTCAATACCATGTTCTTTGGCCCAGTTGGATGTAAGATTGTTTTTTAAATGAGTCTCCTTATCTTGTCTCTTTTTGGAGTGTTGTGTTGCCACAAGATTTGCTTTTGAAGGCCCAGGATAGTGTTCTGGGCAGTGGCGTGAGGCAGTGGATACATTTCCAGCCATCCAGTGGTTGCTTCCACCACTGTAAGCACATGGCACTTGCCTTGCCAGGTTTGTGGGAGTGTAGTTCAATCAATCTTCCCCGTGTTGATATTTCAGCCATCATCCTCCTTACGACTTTCCTTCGTACCCCTTTAACGGGGCTTTAACTCCTTGACTTCCTTAATTGTAGCACATCTGCCTCCTTCAAATCTTACATTTAATTTTGATCACTGCATTTCAGAGGAGAATTTGGTGGTGTGGTCTTACATGATAGTCAGTAGTGCATTTGCTGTATTGTGGTCCTGGGGAAAATAAAGTGAAGAACTTAAGAGAGTTGCACATACTTTCTGGACAGAACTGATGTGCTTATGTATGCACAAAGCTGTCTCTTTTAAAGAAGAAGGTGAAAATACATGCATTTACTTTTTCATAATTGAAAACAAGTAAAAGGATTGATGACAAAGAACTAACTATCATCAGAATTATCATAATAATCCGATCTCAGTGGATAAATCAGTGTTGACTTGTTCTGTCTCTAAAGATTTCAATGATTATAAACATCTGCGAATGATAGCTTGGACGTTGCCGTAGGTGTTCATCGGACAACCGAGTGTGACTGGAACATGTTCTTTCTTTTCTTTCAGTGGTTTGGGGAGAATGCAATCATTCCTTCCACAATTGCTGCATGTCCCTGTGGGTGAAACAGAATAATCGCTGTCCCCTCTGCCAGCAGGACTGGGTAGTCCAGAGAATAGGCAAATAAAAACAATGGGAGTTTTTTTTTTCTGTTGAACTTGTTGAAATAGTGTTATGTCTTATGCCATATGCTTATCCAAAAGAATGGAACGTGTCAGTGATGGCATGATTTATTTAGATTATCTGCTGTGAGTTCGGTGTGGTTTTGTTGTGTGCTCTTTGCTGTACGAGGAGGCAATAGTCAGTCTCGGTGCAGATATTTCCAGAACTGAAAAAAGAGAGACACTACATTAACAAACGTATCTGTTACGATTTGAGTGTTAACTGCATCAGAGCTTAGAAAGGTGGTGATGCAGATCATGCCCTAAATACAGTTTATTTCAAGTTTTTGCATAGGTAAATGAATTTGAAAGGGCCATCCTACCTGTAAGTCTGATACGTTGCATAGTTTACTGTCAGGATAAATTGTTTTCTAAGTAATATTGTATACAAAAACACAGTTGTTGAGTTTTTTAGAAAGTACTCTGGTTTTTAATCTAAAATGAATGTTATGTAAAACATTTGTTATGTGGGTTTTTTCCATCACACCATACTAAACATTTGTAATTTAGATTTTCTTTATAACTGTAGAAAATTTTGTTTTGTTGTATCTTCGTCAGTTGCTCTATTATATTTCATACATTATTTCTATAACCGTAGTATTAAAATGTAAGAACATTAATAATTTTTTTTTTTTAATATTTCTGTTAAAGGTCATGGAGACTTGCATTTTTAACCCAGGGACTTTTGGTACAAAGGCATGTATTTGATAGCAGTTAACTAGGGGCATAAAAAATCTTGCTGGTTAGCTGACTAAGCTAGAAAACAAGCAAAACTGGTAATTTAAGTATCCCAAGTAAAGCAGGTACCAATTACATCTAGGGAAAAATGTTAAGTTGTGGTTTCATGAAAATTCAGTTAATAGAAATTTCTTCATCCTATTGGTTACAATGTTTCAGAAGTAGGAGAAAGCATTGTTTCGTTTTTGTGGAAATCCTCAATATATCTTCTTTTTTATATGAATCGTGATTTTTTTTTTCTCTTACAAATATTTAACTGCTTATCTCTGACTTTGTCTTTTCCCTAAATACCCAAAGTAATTACTATTAATCTGAAGATATGCTGTGATTTTATTGTTTACTGTATGTAATGGAGTGAATTACTGCTGAAGTTTGTATCAAATTCAGGCTTAATAAAATGGTTAATAAACCTGGGTGAAATTGAAGCGATATTATATTCTTGTCATTGTTTACTTCAAAATTATCATGCTAAATGATTAAGATTAATGCATTTCTTAGCAGATGTATTTCTATCTAGTTCTGTTTAAGTACATTTGAAGAGGTTCATCTTTATTGTATAAAGTACTTTCAGCATCAGTCTGTGTAACCAAGCATCCGTGCAGTTTACTGTGGTTTGTTTAATAATTGTAATCTCGTTTTTAAAATGTGTCGGATTTTTTTAAATACAGCTTTTGTCTCTTTACACACCGAGATGAAAAAAATCCTCTGTGTCACTGTTACAGTATATCACATCCCTTGTTATTATCCCAGCTGATGTGCACCTTAAAACTGAAAAATAGGAAGTAAGTTGACGGTAGTAATGAAGTGCCTATAGTATTTCTGTTGTTGTGGAGTGTTTCTGTTTGTGTAAAAGGATTCTTCTTAAAATGATTGCAAGAAAAAATCTGGTTGGATGTGAAAATAATTTTTAGCTGTCAAAGTTAAACTAATATCTTACTGACCACCTGTTTTCTCTGTCAGAATTTGGTCCCAGGCTCTGTCCTCTATTAATTCCATCTAGTCCCATCACTGGACTTCGTTCTTCATTTTACATCAGTTTATAGGCAAATATGGAAAGTACCAAAGGAATTTTCACACTGTTCTCAGTTCACGTCACGTTCATGACAAGAGTAGCTGAGAGTTAAAATTGTAGAAGAGTTTTCCAAAGTGTCAGCTCAAACAGGTGTTAACACAGATGAGGTATTAGGAAAGTTAATGTTGAAATCAAAGCAGCTTATAGTTGTGTTTATCTGTTTGTGTATTTTAAGTATCTTGTTGACCAGAAATTAGAGGTTCACGTGGGATAACAGGTAATGATTTGAAGTCCTGCGTGTTTTTTTTCTGTGATTTAGAGAGGCTTAGCTTAAAGTTCCAGTCTTTGTGAGCTTTGCAGTACAGAAATTTTCTTCTCATCCAAAAATACTGTTTTATGAGTAGGTAATCCTAACTGAGACAGTCGTTACTGATTAATAGATTAATGCTGATGTACTTTTCTTCACTATTTTATAAATACTGGTCAGATTTGGATAATTCAGCAAATGTAGCTAGAGTCTTTCCGTAACAGTGACTGGAGTGTTGAATGCATGTCCAAAGATCATACGATTTCGCTTTGCTTTCTATGAAGTTACATTCTTTCAGAGAAAGTTTGTGTTGTGTAGAAATTGGGAAAGATTGTAATTGACAAAACAGAATGATTTTTGGAGCTGTGAATGTGTTTTTCTTGCCGTAAACATCAGATATTTTCTCCATTTGCTTAGACAGGAATGTATCAATAGCTGGTATCAACTTCATTTCACCCTTAGGTCCCCAACTACCAGCCATTTGTACTGCTCCTGTTTGAGCCATGGCGGCATTCTTGCTAAATGTAAAAAAGACCCTGCCGAATTTTAGGACCTGAAATGAAAGCTTTTAATACCTTCTCTCTTGCCTTTCTGTACGCAGGATGTTATAGGAATACGTTCTGGTCTAGTGGGCGGTGGCCCTGCCTGTGGCAGCGGGGTTGGAACTAGATGATCTTGAAGGTCTCTTCCAACCTTAACCATTCTATGAATCTGTGTTGCTGTGGGCACCATTTTCAGCAGAATTCCACATTTCTTCCTTGGATTTGTTTCAGTTTTGCTTACTCTGCCAGCTGCATTATTTAGCCCCTTATGTAATCTTCTCCTGCCGTGTGCATACATTCACCTGACAGAATTAGCAATCGCTCTTGCAAGGAAGACTTTCCAATACTCTGCTTTACAGTACACCGTGTTCTCGGGCACACATAGCAGTTTGTGATGGATGGCTCTCTTCATCATAGCTGCAAAACCACTCCTCTAATGTAATTTTGTAGAGTGTAAGCATGAGCTATATGTCAAATGATTTCAGTGCAGCTAGGATTAAGCATGTAAAACAAAGTACTACGCAGTAGTAGAGTGACAAAAAGCAGCCAAGAACGGCTTAGCGCTTACTGTAGGGAGTCTGAGACGTGCCTGTTGTTACTTCCAGTGTTTAGCATTTTTGATTCAGCTCTTCAGCTGGCTCTAAGAGTTAAAAAAAAGAGAAAAAGAAACTTGACCTTAACCTCAGGAGTATAGCTTGACCTCATTGCTACTGCAAGAATTATGGAACTGCTCTTCCTGTGCTCATAATACCTTGCTTGTATTTAAAGTAAGTTTTAGCAGCTACAACACGTGACCCCCACGGCAAAAGGGGGCTTATCCTAGTAAGGGCCACACGTGATTTTTCTTGGTTTTGGGAAAAAAGGGGGGCACAGACTTCCTGGTAGGCAGCCAGTGAGTGAAGTGAGGTGATGATAATAAGCTTTGTTCCTTTGCAGGTGCCACCTCAGCCATTCAGTTTTGCCATATTCGCTTCCTGCCACTTGCTGTCATGAAGCTCATCAGGAAAAATAAACCGAGGCCACCATAACATGTATAAGTTTCTTGGCAAGATTCGGCTGGTCATTTGAAGTGCTTTTCCCTTTTCTGTCGGTAGGAGATGAAGCGAGAGCTCTATGTTGTTTCATATATAGGGACTATTATTTTTAGACCAGCAGCAGGTCTTAGCCCCTGCATGTAATGCGCTCAGACAGAGCCACATGAGGTATCAAAGTTTGTGCAGAGTGTCCATGGAGCTCAGAGTCATTTATGTTGGGTATAACCTGAGTCTTGGAGGTGTGGATTCTCAAAGCACTGAATTGCGTGATAATTTAAACCTCAATACTCATGTTCCTCTATGTCAGCTTCTGTTTCAGGCATGGCAGATTTGTAATAAAACCTTTTTATTAAACCACATCCCAACTTATGTAATTCTTAGTACGTTGGTGTTGTCTGTGTCAAGTGAAGCTGCCTTACTAACTGTGGTTAGAGTGCCACTGAGTTTGGAGTGTGCGTGCGTTGCAAACAGGAATCCCTGCATGTTGTCAGCAGACAGAGACACTGTACGTAGAGGGAAGATTGATACCTTTAAAGGTTTTCGGGGCCCATTCTGAAAAACACCAGCTGAAGTGCATGTATTTGGTGCTGCCAGTGAGGTTTGCCTAAGATGTCATCCCTCAGCTATATATAGCAAACTCAAAGCTCCTTACAGAGAAACCTCTTATCAATCACTTTCCACAAATGGTGCATATACCTAAAGGTACTTAGGGAAAATCCTTGAGAGGTATTTAATGCAAAAGCAGTTAGTCTGTCTGGTGTTTTTCAGAAGCCCCCCCACGCCACAAGCAGGGAGAAGTGCAGGGCACCTACAGCACAGCACTCGGGCCAGTTACTGATTTTGCCTCAGCCAGGCTCTGCCACCCCAAGATATCGCCGAGATGTGTGACATGGGGGGGCTTGACAACCTGATTGCCAACACAGCCTATCTGCAGGCAAGGAAGAGTGGAGATGGAGACACTAAGGAGATGCAAAAGAGACGGAAGAGCCTCTCACTGCCCAGGATTGATCAATGCGGAGAGGCTAGGCAGTCCATTGCTGCTGAGTATGACAGCATCTGTGAGCAGCAGCCTATTGGCAAGAAATTCTTCAGAGACTTCTTAGAAACAGTGCCAGAATATTTGGTCGCCAGGGACTTCCTGGATGAGGTGTCAAACTGGGAGCTGGCAGAGGACAATGCCAAGAACAGTACCATGGAGAATGTGATTACCAATTTTCTTAAGGCAGGCTCCAAAAACTACCTGGCTTTCATGAGCTCTGACTTGGCCGGCAAATGCCAGGCAGCTACTGCGAAAGATCATGAGAATGTTATGCAGCTGGCCAGGGAGGAGGCGAAAGTCTTCCTTAAAGGCAAGCCCTTCCAGGACTTTCAGACCAGCCCCTTCTATGACAAATTCATCCAATGGAAAGTTTTCGAGAAGCAACCGGTAACTGAGAAATACTTCTATGAGTTCCGAGTGCTGGGCAAAGGCGGCTTCGGAGAGGTAAGAGTTGTACTTTAAAAGATGTGCCTCATCCCTCCCCTGTCAAGAGCAGCAGGTGGGTTTGCAAAGAGGAACTTGGCAATGGATTAAGAAGTTTTCTAAGGCTTTGTAAAACTTGCTTTTTCAGATTGTCCATTTCCCAAAAATTAGGTTTGGTTTGTTATCTATGCTGTGATATAGGCTCCAGATGCCTGTTAGTGAAGAGTTACTCTAAAATTTCTATATTCTGTATCTATGCTAGTAAAAACTTCTTTACAAAACTTTACTTTACAAAAAAGTCTTTACAAGACTTCTTTACAAAAGCTTGCATGACTGTCCATATGGTTAATTCTTAGTCCCTTCCTTGGCACTGCTTTAGCCTATGCTAGCTCACACACTCCCAGGTAATTCCTGTGTGCGGTTTAGGGAATCGCACAGATCAGGATCTGTTCCCAAAACACAGTATGAATGAGGCTACCTTTTTTGAGATGGTACAAGCTTTTTCTTGTGGTCAGATAATGGGTCCTTGTTCATTTTATTTGCTAATAATGGTGTCCTCAAGAACTCTGATCTGGAACAGAACAGATTATATACTTGTTTTTTCCTTATTTTCTCTGCTAATATGCTCTACCGTGGAAGTTAGCCTCAGCAGCTACTAATAGGCATCTGTGATTCCCCAGTTCCTACCTATTACTGCCCTTGATAGTCCAGTGTGTACGTGTAAAATTCCTTCTTTACCTTTCTTCATGCATCTTGCTTCTCTAGGTTTGTGCCATTCAAGTGAAAAATACTGGCAAGATGTATGCCTGCAAGAAACTGGATAAGAAAAGGTTGAAAAAGAAATGTGGAGAGAAGATGGCACTACTGGAGAAAGAGATCCTGGAGAAGGTCAACAGCCCTTTCATAGTCACGTTAGCTTATGCCTACGAGAGCAAAAGCCATCTGTGTCTTGTCATGAGCCTCATGAATGGAGGGGATCTGAAATACCACATCTACAATATAGGAGAAAGGGGTTTGGAGATGAACAGAGTCATTTATTACTCAGCTCAGATCACCTGTGGGATTCTGCATCTCCATTCCATCAAGATCTTGTACCGGGACATGAAACCAGAAAATGTCCTCCTGGATGATAATGGTAATTGCAGACTGTCTGATCTTGGATTGGCAGTACGAGTCAGAGAGGGAAAAAGCATCACTCAGAGGGTGAGTACGAATTCATTGGACGTGGGCAGTGGGAAAGGAAGCTGTTCTATTTCTACTGCATTATGAGTCCAAGACTTAATTCCCTGGGATTTGTTCTTTGCTAAAGACCTTACGTGGTCATTTCATTCTAAGAAATAGGTGGTAAGAAGATTTGGTTAATTAACTCTCTAGATGCTATATGTAGTAAAACAATTTCTCTTACACAGAAACAGTAGAATCAACTTGACCTGAGATAATCTCTTGAACCAATCATTTTAGAAAGGCTAACTCAAATGCCTTGTGCCTTAAGCAGTAGTTCATAGTCAGGGGCATAACCAGTTTAGTTTTTGCTCCTAGAAGAAAAACATTCATCCAGAAATTAGTCTCAAATGATATGACTGATTTTATTGCAGGTGTTCGTAGTGCTGCACGGTAAACCATCGTCAACCTTCCTCCCCCCACAAATTAATTCCTGAAAAATTACCAGACTTGGTAACAGTTTGCACGTGTAAATGGCTGCATGCATGTTCAGGCAGGAAGAAGCTCTGTGAATTCAACTGTGCCTGTGATCATCCCAAACTAACCTAGATTTGTAATAATGGCTTGAGGTTTAGACAAGAAAGATGTATTCAGGGAGCTTAACTACGAAAAAAGCATATTTCTCCCAAGGTGTCTGAAGCTTAAATATGTATATAACAAGGGAATTTGTCTGAAATACACTAAGAAATGGAAGCAACATTATAAACCGGTCTGACTGCCTTATGTTAAACTCCCCAAGTCTTTCAAGTTACTCTGTAGAAATTCAGTAGAAGAGAGAGGACCTGCTAGTACACACCGGTCTTGAAGTAGGCTTGGGTTTTGATGTTGTTACTTAGTACAGTAGTGTTTAGTTTGAAGGATATCTTTTTTCCTGGCAATGTAAAAAGTTTGTTTTGTGAGTGGTTTTAGTTCTCAGTGAAAGAAGATGTGGAAACTGATGTGTTTTTAGGTAGGAAGTAATTTTAAAATGAGATTGCATTGTGTTTCAGATACAAAAATGCAATTTATGTGAAAGGTAAGGCAGGTTTTTAAATAGAATTTAGGCTCAATGGGAACGTTTTGTCTGTGAAGATGGCATTTTGATGAGTGAACTCAAATCTATAAACCTTACTGTGCTTTGGAAGTGATGGATGCATGCAGTTGTTATGATCAGAAAAAAATCATTTTGTCCAAGGGCAGTTCTTCCTCCTTGTAAATATGTGGAGTTTGGCAGGAGAAAAATAAATAAATGCTGTATTTAGAAATGTCTAACCATTTCTGTTGGTATTGCAGTAGAATCTCAAAGCAGTAGTGGACAAAGCAAAACTTTGTCCACTCTCTGTAACAGTCATCAGTTGTTATGATAATTTTTCTTCTGTTGTTCACTGTTTTTAGAAGCAAAAGCTACAGTGAATAATATATTACAGGGTTGTAGTGTTATAAGGAATTTCTATTAAAGGCAGTTTTATTCATACAGGAAGCTGAAATATGAGAAGGAAAAAAAAATATATTTTTTTCATTTTTTGTTTCATAACTGTGAGGGACTTAAACGAATAATAATTCCCAGTAATATTTTGCATTTCTATAAACTAACCCTATTTGAGTCATTTGAAAGCTACTACTAAAAACATCTTATAAGAGCTAGATATTACTATTCACAGTAATTTCATACACAAGAAGATCTAAAAACATACTTACCAAATCTGTTGCATTAAGCCTCACCCCAATAATAAAATAAAACGATGCTGCTAATTTTTGTTTACTACTCACAGTTACATTGTGACTTAAAATTGGCAGACAGTTTATATCATAGCATCTTTTTTGAGTATAACTACCAAATGGTTACCACTTCATAAAAATCCTGAGAAAAGGTTATTTGTATAGGTTTGGGATTTTTTTCACCCAAGAAGATATATAGCTTCAAGAGAGATTTATTAAAATGAATTTAATCTGTTGCATCACTTTGCAGACACAGTTTTATAAGGGCAATTTTATAAACTAAAGGAGAAAATCTGTTATTCCAGGCCAAATCTCCATTGTACTACATGTCTGAGTGAAGTGCCTGACGTCATAAAGCTGTTTCAAATTTTGGATAATGATCTGAACTGACAGTTTAAGGCTTACAATTTTCAGTCACTAATTATAGGGAGAATACTCCTGATGTGTAACGTATAACCTTTTCATTTCAATTTATTTGTCCATTTGCAAAAAATCCTCTTTCGATGGAACACGTTGAACTTCATTCCTAACTCCAGCAGTTCTCACTTTAAAGCCTTGTAACCTTGTAACGCTCTTTTACGATCTAATTCTTCAAGATCATACTTAAAATACTGTTCTATTCCGCTATGAGAATAATGCCTAACTTTGCTTTAGGCGTATTCATAAGTCATTTGCCTGAAGGTAATTAACTAAGATCCATAGTACCAATTGAAACCATGGTTTAGCTCTCTAGTACTGTGAATAATCATTCCATGATTCTGTAATTTATTTCATCCGTTGAGATAAATTTCACTTAGCCAGTCTTACACATATTACAAAGAATTAAGGTAGTTTACTTTTAAAGGTGAGGTAGAAATAATTTTTAAATTTGCATCTCTCTTTCTGTAAGGTGGATATATATATAAAACAAAGGTTTAGGATTTTATTTTTCTCCTGTCTGATGAAAGCTTGTGAGCTTGAGTTGTTTGATCTTTCATAATATTTCTTGGGTTTCATCTTAGAAGTATCACTAGCAGCAACTGTTGAATTCCATGTTTTGCTGAAGTATCATTTCAGAGCAATAAAAGGGATGAGCTTTTCTTTGTCATATTTCAGCAATTTACACTGAGCAGATTTCTACACTGCAAGCTACCCCTGTATTCAGTAAAACTACTTTTATTACAAGATGGTATTAATTTTGAGTATGTTATACTCATACATAAAGTAGCAGAATGGTGCCTTTTTAAAAATTGAGTGCTTTCCTCCAAATTGTTCTCTGCAGGTATGAACAAAATAGGTGCTAAAGATAAGGTAAAACAATTAATCATTATTCAACAACTGTCTAAAAATCTCTCTGTGATTTAGGTTTTCTTTCTTGAGTGTTAATCATTCCAGGATCTCTTTAGTTCTTCAGGTGTTAAGTGGATCTTCCTTGTGAATAAGCAAAATAAACCAGAAAACTCTTCCATACATTTTACATATCAGGAGGATCCAAGTAAACAAGTGTGGAGTAGACATCTGATATTAGGCACTGGCTTATAAAATGTTTCTATATGTGTGCTTGACTGTAACTGCTGCTATGAAAATAGTTCTTAATACATCTTAGGGAAGCAAAGCAACAGTTTTCCGCCCTTTTTTTTTTCTGTATCGCTTTTTTTGCTATATATTATGTAGAAACATCATGTGATGGCTTTCATTGTTCCTTATACAGGATTGGATAGCAGATAGTATATGGGTTTATATCTGTGTTTATTTAATTGGAGATTGCAAAAAACACGGTATTTTGATGCATTCTGGAAGTTGTGTACAAACCATTAAAGATAAGTTTGTTTTTTAAAAGCATAAAAAAATTCCTAGCCCCGCGTGTATGAATAAATACACATCACCCATACATCAGATGGAGAATCCATAAATCCTTCTTGTAAATCTTGTTAGGTGATTAGGTTATCATGTGGCACAAGTGATAAGCTAATTAACGAGTTCCTGTTTTAGACATTTTCCAAGTTTTTGGTGAAGATTTCTATGAAACTATCATGCTTATAGGCTGTTTACCAGCCAAAAATTATTTGCTTTATGGAAAGAGGGTTTTTGAATTTTAAATGGATTGCTTTAATGTGGTGGTCTTATAACTAATGTGTGTTTATGCTGCAGAAAAAGCATTGTTCAGCTGATGATTCAATACTTATGTAATTGAAGAAGTAACCTTGGTATCCTTTAAGTATTGTCATTATACATACTCCTTTTGAGAAATATTTGTGTGCTCTATACCAATTGTCTGTAACTATTATAAATAAAAGTACTTCTACTGATTTGTATTTGTGAAGTACTAGCTAAGTTTAGAATGGAGAAATAACAGAAGAAAAAGGACAAAAAAACCCCAAAAAAACCCACAAGTTTGAACAACAGCAGTGTTGGAAATAAATGAAGGCGTCAGCAATTGAAAGCTGCTTAACAAACTTGACTTGCATGGCATCTTCTGGTATGTAATATATAGATATATCAGTGCAATCTCCCCAGAAATGTGTATATGCACACTTAGGCAGAGTTCTTACTGACATGAATGGAAACAGAAATAAACTCTTTGCCAGTGATAACAGAATTATTCAGGACATCAGGAAATATTATGACTTTCCATCCAAATGTGCCTGTAGCATCTGTTCTGATACCTTGATCATACCGTACATAAACTAGAATTGTATCTTACAATTACACCTTTGTAAATGTTGATATTGCCTTTGTCTTACAGAATTAAAATAGGCAACAAGGAGAAAACAAAGCCTGCAAAGGTGGCTTTTGCGTAGGCAAAACGTTTTGTCTAGTTATGCACTCAGTTTATTCTGGAACTAGCTCTTTTAGCGTATGATAGAAACGAGGAGCCTCCATCCCAAGTTTCTCCACTTGAACAGTTTGACCAGGCATCCTTTTTCTTGAAGTCTCTGCATCTTTTTTCCTCACACAACTCAAAATTCACTTGTTGTCCGTAAGTCAAATGCTCCTGCTCTCATCCAAAAGAATAATACTACTTCATTTCCTGAGAATTGTTGTGAGGAAAGTGGTTGTGTTCTTCTGTTTAGTACCCTCATATCCTCTGCATATGGAAATATAGATAATTTAGTACCGTTTTTCCAGAAGTCGGTGCATATTTGCTGTTTATTTTGGGAAGAACTTTCTGCCCATAGTGTGTACGGCTTTTGTGCTGAGCAACTGTCACGTGTAAATGGTGAAGTACTTGTATGCAGATTAATGTGAGCCAGAGAGCTTAAATATTGACATAATAACTGTGAAAAATAAGACAAACATATTATTGTAGTATTTATAAAAGTACATTAATATCTTCAGAGGTTTAAGGCTTCTTCACAGTTTTCCTGTGCTATGTTTTATATATTTCAAGGACATAATAATATTTTTATAGGAAAAACATGTTTTGGTTAGAATCTTACTCAAAATGTCCTTTTGCCCTCCTGTATGTTTGTTTATTATAAGATTCTATTTCTTAGGAAAACAGAAGAAAATCTATTTAGATGTTCCTGAAACTTGCCGTTTAATTTCAAGGCGATTAAGAAGCAGGAGGAGAGTTTAGACTTGTGAAATAAAAAATAACTGAGCAAGCTATTCTACAGTTGACCTTTGGTCATTGTCACACGGCATTCTTATTGGATAAGATTCTGTGAAAACGTATTCTTCCTTTGCACTTTGGGAAATGACAGCTCTTCATTTGCTCAGGATTAGAGTGACTTGCTACTATTTTAGAGTTTCACAACCACCATTTCGCTTACGCATTTTTGAGTGTGAGATGTAAAATGGATTATGTTTTACTAGCAGGACTTTATTCGTAAAAGTTTAGATAATCACAGTTGTTATGAAGTGCATCACTGTGACAGGCATTTCAGATTTTTTAAATATCTGAAACATATCCTTGAAACAGAAGATGAGGGACAAGGGAACAAAAATTAATTTTTTTGATCGTTCTGCCTCCCACAGTTTTGAAGGTGGCAGAAAGGATACTGTAGTCATCTAAACTAATCAGAATGCAGTGTGTCCCGTGAAATGCTTTTCCTGCACAGGGTGTGCCACTCATGAAACACCTTTTTCTGGCTGGGAAAAGGCATAGGATTCCTTTAAGACATAGCATCAAGTCTCTTTGCGTGACTTTTAACTACGTTCTTCATTCGGTTTAATCTGGCAGTAAATAAATGCAACAGCATATTCTATAAAAAAAAACCCAAGAGATAAGATTCCTTATCAAGTTCCTAGAGTTAGTAGAAAGCTTAATTCAGCTCATTGAACACGAAAGATGCTATATAAGTGCTAAATACTATGGTTTAATCCCTTTGTCTCTTCAGGCTTGTTGTTTATTATTAAAAAAATAATATACATTCTGGAATATTCTCATTGGTAAATCATCTAGTGGGCCACTTGTTGGATCAACGTTGTCAAAGATGTTTTTCCGTTATTGGGAAGAAAAGCAACGTTTGACCGACAACGTAATTCTTTGAACTGTTGATTTGACAGCTTTGACCAGAAGCATTGTTGAAGGAGCTGTGAGTTGCGGGACGGTGAGGAATGTAGTGCTTGTGTTCTTGTTGGACCACATGTGACATTCCACTTACTGTGATGCGTAATTTCAGTTATCAAACATATAATGACTTTTTTTATGAAGACAAAATAAACCCCTGAATTTACAGACACAATCAAGTGAAAACTGTGGGCTTGGTTTTGCTCATTTTTGGAGGTTGCGATCTACTAGTGGCAGGTAGCAGGTTCCAGATACGTGGAGGTGGTTCTTAACAAAATGCGTAGTTAAACTACGAGACTCCTTTTGCAAAAGATCTTGTAGGGTCTAAGAATTTCTCTAGGTTCAGAGGGAAAGTGGACAGTTAATGGAAGACAGCTTTTGTCTCTGGAAGGCCTTGAACTGGAGTCTAGGAAAGTATTAGAGAACTATCAATGTACACACCAGGTTCTTACAGTCTTCCCTATGGATCCGTTTTTTTGGCCAATTCACAGACAAAATATAGAGAGAGCTAAGTAGATGGGCAATTTCTCCCTTTTTAATAGTTTATGGACTAGTCTGTGGCCATTAAATAATAAAACCATGAACATCTCTAAGTGACGTTATAGATGGGAAGTGTCAGGAGAAATTGAAATGGAAAGTAAAGGGAAAATCATGTTACAGGAAGACTAGAGAACCCTGACAATTCTTGAATTTTACTTGTGCCATCCTGAGTGTGCACCAAGTGTTCTGCTTGTCCTGTTTGCTCCATCCCTGTAATGTCTGATTGCTTCACTGTCTGTGAATGCACATTTATTCTGATGACGTTTCACCAAGGAGGAGATGTTAGCAGGTTTGATCTCCAGTAGAGATCCGAGGCAAAGAGAGCATTTCTTCACACAGGAAGAAAGTGGGAAGATGCTCTCGAGTCCAAAGTTAAAACTGTTGCCCGGTTACCGGTGTCCTTTCTCAAGCCGTTTATTCCTTTGGTTTTCATAGAGCGTGAATCTAAAATGAAAAGCGTGCTGTAACTTCTCCATTTCTTTTCCCAAGAGTGAGCGCAGAGACAGCCTGCCAATGCTGTCACAGAAGTGGCTTTCTCTTTCATTTGTGCACCTTCCTTGATGTAAGTGAATACTGATCTCCCAGCTGAAAAGAGTAAAAAATAATGGTAGATTTATTTATTTTTTTTTACTACTCCAGTTAGTGACTTTGAACCCAGAGGCAATTTTGTTTCCTTTTTTTCCGAATACAGCAGAAATCTGTTTTGTCCCCTTTGTGCTTTTAGCTGTGTGGGGTTTCTTTAAGGCAAACAGCTTTCCCTGCTAGAATTATGTCCCTCTGTGAATATTAAAAATACTTTGGACTTGAATTTTGTGGAAACGTGTGGGATTCTGTAGCTCCTAAGCTCCTATGCAATCTTCCTCATTATCTTTTCCTTGTGCTCTGAACAGTCTTCCTTGTGTTCTTCTGAGTCAATAACCCATCACTCTATGATGGGCCATCCCATCACAAGGTCCTTCCCTTTACGGAGCATTAACCGTATCCCAAAAGCTTTGTTCTGTGACACTTTTCAAGGGTGCCTTTTGTAGTCGTTAGATTTGATTTTATCTTCTTTTAAATAATAGCTGCCTATTCATCAACTGGCTTCTTGTTGCTGTGTGAACATGTGATGAAAAGGTGTGGAGGAACTACACTTCTGTGTGACTTCTTTAAATTACGCTCCTTTCCTCCTCACCAGTGTCTCTGGGGAGAAAGAAAATTGTATAGGGACAGAGGCAGATCAGTTATTCTTCTCTACATCTAGGGCCTGTTAACTTGTGTGGAGAGAAGAGTTTTCTGTCCTCTATTCCTGCATTTCTGCAGGGTCTATTAAGGCCCTTGCTGAAGGAGCGGAGGAACAGCTGGACCAGAGAACAAAGCAGGCAGTGGCACCCCTTGGAGGAAGGAAGAACCAAGCCCCAGGATACAGCTGATAGAGCTAAACTCAGCTTGTTTTTTTTCCTCTGTTCAACAGTTCTTGTGCCATGGCAAACAAAAGATAGACGTTCTGATTTGCTTTACTGTTTGGTTTGTGGTATCAATTGAGTTTGTTTTGCAGAGATCTGTGGGAAAAGGTAAAGAGTTCTAAATCCTGTTTCTCCCCATTTGCCTGTTTCTGCACTGATGACAGCTCCAGAGAGTTCTGTGTCTTTCTCCCCCTGCATCTGCAAGAAGCTGGGAGAACGGCGGTGTGGAAGGGACTTTCTTTTCTCGTGACAGCAATCTGAAAGGGATGTATGAGTGTACTTACATTGTGGGCTGCCTTCTGCTGGGAGCTGTGGCGTGCCAAGTACCCATTGACCGTGCTGGGAACTGAGTGCACTTAGTGCTTCTCAGGATCATATCTTGTATTATTAAAATATTATAATTATGTGACCTTTAAAAATTGATGCAGGATCACATTTCACAAAAGAAACATTTGTATGCTTTCAGATGAGTCATTTCTACTATGCCCTGTCAAACCACACTCAAAGCAACGATTCCACTTAACAGAACTTCGCTAACGCGGCCAAGGACAACATTTGACCATTACACTTTAGAAGATTATTGAAAAATTGTATTTTGGATTCTTCTCAAGGTAGAGAAACAAAGGGAGAAGTAGATCTCTTAACCCTTTTCAAAAGCAAGTCAATGAAAGTTTAATTGACTGAAATGTAACGACTGTTTTTATATTTCAAGCCGCATACGCAAGTTAGGCGGCCTGCTCATCACCACAAAAGACAAAATTAGATGGAGAGCAAACAAAAAATAGCTACCGTTGCACTGACTACACTTCAGAAAGTTTTGTACCTCTGCAATGACTTATGATTTCTGCCTTCTCTAAAAATTTGGTATAATTTGGCTCCTTTGTGATATTTTTTTGATTGTGTCCCATTAGGCACTTCCACGTCAGTGAATGGGTAATTCCATGTTTACGTGTCTCTGGCCTGATGCCGTCAGCACCTATGTTCAAATGGTTCTTGGCCTTATCAGGAATCCTATGGGAAAGAAGGAAATAATGTGCTTCGTCTTAGTCTCAGCCAAAACCCCATGCGCATCCTAGTAGCGTAGAGTTTTCAACAAAGGAATTCAACTTTTTGACTGAGTTTTTTTAAATTTTTTCTGTTTCCATTTAAAGAGTGAAATTTATCCATATAAATTGAGATCTAATAAGAAAAAGTCGTTTTCCGTTAACACACAACCTCTGAATTTAATTATAAATTGTGTTGAGTGCAAACAACTACAAAATCATACCAACCTAATGATTTTTTATGCGATAGACATAGCGGTAACCCCTACTTAGAGGTATCCATTTATGGTCAGATAATTCTAACCCAATTAAATATTCAATACTAGCCCATGCAAAATAGGTCTCTTCTTAAAAATAATGCCTTTATCGTTTTTTTTTTTTTGTGGTCTCTTCTAATTTGTTTGCTTTCTGTCCTTTTTTTTTCCCCTTTTTATATTTGAGTATAATTTACAGTATATTTATTTACTCCTTGGCTTGCTGAGAGTAATTTAACTCATTACTCTGATTCACTTTTGCTTTGGCAATCAGTGGATACATTTTCTACCCAATCCACTGTTTTTTTTGCTGCTCAGATCTTGCTACTGCTAAATTGTGCAGTTTAAAAACACCCTTCACTAATGTTCTGTTCTACCTGCCTAAATAAACCTCTTCTGAGTCATTGAAATTGCCTTTCATGTTGCCACCGGATCTCTTTTCCTTGAAAAATGTCTGATTTTTGACATCTTTTCTATGATGATTACTGCAGGGATCTTAAGTTTTAGCTTTCCTCCCCACAGACAGAATGAAATCTTCATTTGAAAGATACATGTTCTTCCAGTTCTGGGAGTTGAATAATTCCCTTTTTTTGTGTTCCCTAATACAGCAAATGTTTATGGCCTTATCATCTTCCTTTCTTACCAGATCATTTTACCAAAGCTCCACATACGTAGAAATAGGCAGAATAGATTAAAATTCAAGCTTTTTTCTTCTTTTCTTCCAATTCCTGTTTTGATAAAGATTGCAGAGATTTATGTGTCTCTTCCCCCTGCTTGTTTATGTGTTTCTTCCCTCTTAAACATCACTGCTAATGACTTGTGAAATGTGTTTGTTTCTGCTGTAAAGTGGTGATGTTAAAGTGGGGTTTGAGTCTCCAGGGTTATGAGATTATGTCTAAATCTCTGTTTCTTGGCCTGTCCCTTCATTGTGAATTGTAGGAGAGCTTCCAGATTGAGAGAGATTTGGTTTAAGATTAGGTTCAACTTTTGATGAAATTCCATGAGAAGAACAGCTCTCATAAAATAGTGAATTGGAATGGGCTGACATATCAGAGGAACAGTGTGTGTTTCTTGACTTTTCTCGGATTGAGCTGGATCAGCTCAATAACAGCTCAAAAGATTTCAGTGCTACTAATGTAGAATTTTGACACTTAATTCCTCTTCACAATAACTCCATCCACAGTATTTTACTTCAGCCTGAAAGGAAGTTGTTGTTAGTCCATCTCTATTTTTTATTAAATTGTGGTCATGCAGTCTTCTCGGTCTGCAATTACGGTCTCCCTTTCTGTTTTCTTGAGAAACATGAGTACCGTGTCAAAGCCCAGTGTTCTTTATGGTGTGACTTACTAAAAGTTAGGTGGAAAATACCTATGGAAGAGACTGAAGTTACTTGGCAACTATTTCTTTTCAAAAAACTAATATGGAATTAAAAACCCAACTGGAAGGAAAGAGAGGCAATGTGAAAGGAGACACATGATTGGAGAATTCTGGCTTTTCCATGTCAGAGTTATCCAGTCCCCAGATGACAATGGTAAGTTGCAGCAAAGTAATGTTGGATCAAAAGACCATACTGTGCTGTCAGGATGCTTTTTTATGATGATGGTACTCATCAGTTCTTCAAGACATTAGTACTCCAGCTTCATCGCAGTAAAAATAAGGTTTATTGCTTTGCAGAAGGAAAAAATAAAAAGATAAAAGATATTTTA
Organism: Baryphthengus martii; assembly: GCA_013396935.1. Classification (NCBI taxonomy): domain Eukaryota; kingdom Metazoa; phylum Chordata; class Aves; order Coraciiformes; family Momotidae; genus Baryphthengus; species Baryphthengus martii. The sequence goes on along the minus strand of VWZK01017132.1, from coordinate 57,797 downwards.
GAAATCTGTGTAGTGCCTGTGTTCACTAACCCGCAGTGAGCAATGCGTGCATCCTTTTGTACCAAACTTTTCTCTACTGCTTTCAACCCCTCCTCTCCCTTCCAAGTTTCATGATCTTCTGTGGCCAGATGAATCTGGGTTCTGCGGCCCGTAGTTGAGCATTTGTCCCCATTTCTGGATGGAGCAGTAATCGTACATAAAGATATATGGGTATCACTGTCAGGGTATCTCTCAATTTTTAATTTTACTTCGAGAAATTCAATGCAAACAGCGCAAATGACCTGTGGAATGATGTCAGCTGCTGCAGTGCCCATAGGGTCCTCTGTACTTCTGTGGGTTTAGTGAAGGAGACTAAAGTTTGCTTTTAACCTTCTCTTTTCCTTTCAACCTGGCTGATACTTGTGTTCTTCTCATCTCCTTTCTGGTTTTCAGCCAAACAGAGGATTTTGCTCTATGTAACTAAAAGGAAGAAAAAAATTGCGAAGAGAAAACTGGATTTCATTTTCCGTACATTAGGCTTATGTTGTAATTGCTGCTAAGATGTTCCCTCTTGCACATGTTGTTTACAGTAGAGCATAAGCCATAACGTGTAGTGGCATCAGCTAAAGTTTATAGGGAGACCTCGCTCAGAAATACCCTGCCTGAAGTTGCAAAAAGTAGAGGAGTTACCCAAACCCCATAAAATAAAATTAATCTCTTGAGCTGTGCTTTTTACAAATATAATTTGCCCAAATGAGCTCTAGTTTTATTACCTTTTTCTGATTTTTTTTCTAGTTTTAGTTACCCTTTTCTGATTTTTTTCTAGTTTTAGTTACCTTTTTCTGATTTTTTTCTAGTTTTAGTTACCTTCGTCTAACTTTTTCTAGTTGTAGTTGCCTTTTTCTTTGGAGTGAATCTCTGACACTATTTGCCTTATGGTAATAATAATAACCTTCTTGAATAACCCCTACTGGCATTTTGCACAAACATAATTTTTCATCTTCCATTGTAATAGTATTGCAGATGTGGCAGGAAATGTTGAGTCTGCCAAGCAAATGCTTTGATGGCAATCTCACGCCGTTAGTCGTACATTGAGGTTGGCTCTTACCTGCCACGTGAATCATTCCTGAGAGAGAGAGGCAGCAGGAGCTGTTTTGAAGAGCTTAGGTTCTGTCCCCCAAGGGGAATGTGGTCTGGAAAGGAAACAGGCAGATCCCCCTCTCCAAGAGTGGCCGCTTCTTCCCTTGGAGAAGAGTCCATTAGTCCTGTCTATAATAGCAGTCTGTATACAGAGAGCTTTTTTCGGTTGGGAAATAGGAACTCATTCTTTCACCCGAGTGCGTGTAGTTTATTAAATATAATTTTCATAGGTTTACTTTCTTACAATGGTTTTATGAGTATTTCTTGGCCCTTGATGGTGATACTTCCTTCCAGAAACCAACAGGGAGTGTGGTTGAGAACTTCCTCATGCAACTCGGCTACCGGCTTGATGAGAATTTTCTGACTGGCAGCAGACCCCTGTGTTGGACCAATTTTAACCACTGAATAGGGAGGCAAGCAGTGATTATCTGGTTTTGTCTTTTTTTTTTTTTTTTAATCTTTTCAAGTTGATTGCTAGTTCTGTTTACAGAACAAAACTAACAACACTATCTTCAACAGGAAAAACAGTAATATGGAAGGAAAAAGCAAGCTAAACATTAATTTAAAAATAAACCACTTTTGCACAGACATTGCACTTTTGAAGAGCATATTTAAGACAATTTTCCAATATGTTAAGGTGTTTAAAGACAGGTATAGTCCATATGCTAAAACAGAATTACACGTCACAGTTTCTAGATTGAAAAAAAAAAATAAAAAATCAGAGTTTCTAGATACAAAATGTATCGATTGTGTTTATGGTGTTGTGGAAGTATTATAGACTAGTCTGTTGAATTGTCTGCATTTCATTACTGACCTTGTATAGTAAATGTGTCCGTATGTTTGCAATAGGCTGGGACAAACGGTTATATGGCTCCGGAAATCCTGAAGGAAGAAAATTACGGCTATCCCGTGGACTGGTTTGCTATGGGGTGTAGTATTTATGAGATGATTGCTGGGCGAACACCATTCAAGAATTTCAAAGAAAAGGTCGATAAGGATGAGGTTAAAAGAAGAACTCTGGAAGACGAGGTGAAATTCGAACATGCCAACTTTACAGAGGAAGCAAAAGATATTTGCCGACTGTTTTTGGCTAAGAAAGCAGAGAATCGTTTAGGCAGCAGGTATGCCTCGCTTCTCAAACTCCGTAAAAGCCAGATTAAAGCTGCAAACAATATTAACTTTTATATATGACACAAAATCTACAGAGTACTATATTTCCCCTTTCACTTGTAGGAGAGAGGTGGAAAATTTTGAAGATAATACGGAAATAAGGAATTTTATTGCGGTAGTGTCACTGTCCATCCTTACCCTAGACTACTCATAGGACTTCCCTTCTTGCTATTTTGTGCAGTTAGGCTCTACATTAGCATATTATCTGTGCTAATGCAGACTGAATGCAGAATCTTAGGCCATATCACTTACTGCAATGATGTGGGCAAAACTCCAAAGCTGCAGTGTGGATTCTCTTCAATGCAGATATCTAACCTGTAAGGCTGCATCACTGGCTTCTTCCTGAAGAGATCTTAAGCCTTCTCCTTTACTCGAGTGCTTTAAAAAAAATCTTGTAGAGGTTCTGGTCTTCCTGACTCTTACCAGGGAGAAAAGGGAGGAAAAGAGTATTGGGCACAAACTCTTGCAGGTCAAAACATTTTTGGGGACTTCAGAGGTGGCTTTGGGTTCATTAGGAAGAAAATTGCAAAGCTAAGCATTGTAATATTTAACTTGTAATGTCTCTGATCCCTCTCATGTGCGTGTATATATATCAAAAAACATTTCTAGAGAGACAGATTTCAGATCTACATTTGCAATGTAGGCAAAATAAAAGAAATATAATAAAAATGCAAAAAATTAATTGGAAACTGATAGTGCTTTGCTTTAGAATACACCATGATTTGCATCACCTGTGAAAACAAAGATACGTATTGGGTGCTTTTCCAATCTAAAGGTGGAATAGACACAGGGACTTAATGAAAATGCCCAGAAGACTAAGTTGATATTTCATAAAAATGTGGAACAGTTTTGCAATATGTTAGTCACACGTTTGCCTGGAAGAATTAACTTTAATGAAAGGTAATGTATCATTAATATACATATTATTCCAGTTCTAAATGAAGACGATTGCTCTTTGTGCCTGACTCCCCGGCAACTCTGCAAGGCTGCAGAAAAAAAATATTTTCAACCACACAGAGTATGTTTGAAAAAAAACCTGTATTATTTTTAATAAGCTTAAAAAGCTTATTTAAAAAATAAAATGAATATGAAAACATTTAGAACATTCAACCTTACAAGTCAGCATGCTTTGCAGACATTTATTCTTACAACATTTTGTGAAGTAAACAGATTTCAGCGTAGGAGAAAATGACATTTAGAGATTCCGAGGGACTTGGTCAAGTTCATTCAGCAAGTCTGAAGCAAAACCAGCAACAGACTATTCATGTACTGTAACCACACAGCCTTTGCCAAGGGAATCATTGACAATCATTCTGCCTGCTTGCTGGTACGTTATTGCTCAGCAAGGGGAGAAATGGAGACAGAAAGCTAATTGCACAGATTACTTCTAGTTTTCTGGTCTTGAAGATGTTTTTACTCTTATGTGCCATACTTGGAGAAGGAAAATGATATCATGTATACGATGCCTGGGCAGGGTAGAGAATAAAAGCCTGCATGCACCTCTTAAACAGGGCTGTACTATTCAGGACAGCTCAGCCTTACGTAAAGATTAGCATTGTAATTCTACTAAGTACAACAAGACCTTGGGTTATCTACATAAGTGCCTGTTGCATAAGTTAAAGCTGCTCAAGGACGGCTTTAACTTGCACACCTGACCTTTTAAAATACTCTACTCTTACTGAAGACTCGATGTCACTGGTTAACTCAGGAAAGATGTAACCCTGCTTCTCCACTCAAGCTTTTTGGGATTGACATCTCAGAAGTGATGTTCTACTTTTTTATTTTTTGTTTAGTGGAGGAATACTAGATGAATTCATTTGCTCTTTCTATTTAAGTTACATAAACATGCTGTTCACGCAGGAGGAGCTCAAATTCGTCTCCAGTGACTTGGAAGATGCCTCAGTTGGTTCCAGTAGATGGCGTTCCTGGAGCTATATGTTTTTGAACTTTTTATGGTCTTGGTGGTGTCAGAAAATATATCAGGAGGAGAAACAGTGCAGGAATCCATTCTGGAGCCTTTACCAGCTTACAGTGTTTATTTGTTTATGTTGCAGAAAAGCAAAGCAAAATAGAATGAAATTTTTGTGAGTGCATCTGCCCAGTAGGATTATTGGCACTACTAGCCCACTGGTGTCCCAGGACACTGGCTGATTTGAGCAGCAACTCCAATGCCCTTCAAGCAAACAGTGCATGTAAATAAATCACATCAGACTTGAGGGCTGCTCAGGTACTTGGTTATCACTAACTAGTTGAGTTAGGAGGTGATTTTGCAGGACTATGTATATGCTGAGGTCATGATCCTTGTTGGCTTAATCTATACATTCACAGTTGTGTTCGCATGGCTCTTTTCCATTGAAAACATTTTTTTTTAATTGCCCAGGGTGCCTGGATGGCAGCATCCAGGTCTTCAGGTCCTTCAGGGATCCTGGTCACAGTGGTGTATGGTGGTTAATGGCTGGTTGTGGCCTGCTCAGAAGAACCAGGCAGCAGAGGCACAATTTTCTAACAAGGAAACTGAAAAGGGCAGCTGGTAGTTTAATCTCAGCTGTGCCTGGATAGCACCAAGGCAGCCTAGAAGTACGGCAGGACATCATAGGAGGACCTGGCAGTAGTGGCGAGCTGGAGAAGCTGTGCTGCATGTGTGATGTAAGGTCTGGAAAAAGGAAGATTTTCTATAATCGCACAAACGACTACTTCTGTGTGGTGCTTTTACTTCACACTTGCAGAGATCAAAAGACTTGTCAAAGGTTTGCATTACATTTTTTTTTCTTAGAACATTGTCTAGAAATACATGAGGGCTTACAGTTTGCAAAGTACGTGTAAGGAAGTGGGAAAAGAAAAAAGCATCATGTTAGCAGCACCATTTTCTGAGACCAGCAACCAGACAAATTTGGTTTTTGTTTGTTACCATTTTCAAGACCAGTACATCCATAGATGTATTTTTAAAAAAGAATGCATAGGTATAGAAAATACAGTCGTCCTCTGCACCTCTTTTCACTAGAATTCAAAACTCAGCTTTGTGTGCCCTGACACTAGAGATGCCCTTCCAAAGCTGTGGTCCTCAGTCACCCTTTAACAAGCACACGTTTGAGGCTCAGGTGATTGTTATAATCAGAATATGCTATGAGTCTCTCTATGGATCCACAATGAAACTCTTCGCTGCTTCTTTTACAGCAAAAGTTATCCCTGAGGTCTGCAGTTGGTTTTTATACAATGTACTTGACATGTATATTTACAATGATTTTAGGCCTTTCTTGATTTTATTATTGGGTTTTAACACTATTAATTTGTTTGTGCCAGTGGTACAGATACTTTTGCTAATGTCATCATTTGTGAATCCCTTGCTTCAAATCTTTGTTCATTTATAAGAGTAGTTAGTTTAGTAGACTCACTGAAAGTGGGAGTTTATGAGAGCAACATAGCTTGAATTTTACGATGTAGACATATAGCTGCTTTGAATTCAGATAAAACCAGAACTGTAACTTGTCACCAGTTTCCTATTCAGTGTTGTTCCTCAGAGTCAGTCCTTGGAGGTATTAACCCAGTGTACCCCAGTCTGGAGTTTAATAGATACTCATCTCCTGATCAATACAGAGCCAACCATTGGACTTTCATTGTTGGACAGTCAATCCAATAGTCCCCGTTCTGCTTTATCTTCAGTTCTGGTTAAAGTGTATCTTTGGCTGTGGGTATCGCAGTGCACTGCCAGGAGCAGAACCGCAGCTCTTGCATGGCACCTTGCCCAGACTGATTTACCCTGAAAGGTTATGAATAACAGGATCAGGATGTTTTCTGCATTTCAGCTTTGTTTGTCTTGTGCAGTGCAGCATTCTTTGGTTATGAAAAAAGGAATTGCATTGCATTACATATATATATATATGTATATAATCTCCTTACTTTAAAATATTGTCGTGTATACAAGACAGACACTCTGACACACCTGTATCTGTCTGAGAGCAAAATATCATATTGATTAACAAACGTTTGCTTTGTTGCAGAAATGAAGACGATGACCCAAGAAAACATAGTTTCTTCAAAACTATAAATTTCCACAGGCTAGAGGCAAACCTTATTGACCCTCCGTTTGTGCCAGATCCATCCGTTGTCTATGCCAAAGATGTTGCAGACATTGCTGACTTCTCTGAAATACGAGGAATTGAGTTTGACGACAAAGATAAGAAGTTCTTCAAAAAGTTTGCAACGGGTGCTGTCCCTATAGCCTGGCAGGAAGAAATTATTGAAACGGGACTGTTTGAAGAATTGAATGATCCTAACAGAGTAGATTCTGGGGGTTACGCGAATGGAGGTGAATCTAAGTCAGGAGTTTGTTTATTGCTGTAAACGTCACATCGTTAGCGAAAAGTAGAAACCACCTCAGAACTTTGATATTCTGCCACTCTTTCAGAAATTCAGTGCATGTGTTTAAGAAGAACCAATCAGTGTAATACGACATTGACAGGCTATGTAGGACTACCAGCTCTATAGACTTGATTGTTTTCTTTTGCTCTAACAAAGGAGATTATATTTTTGTTTTATTGGAGATTTATCAAGACGAAGGATCATATTTCTCTAAGAAATTTAGAATCGTAGAAATACAAAAAGCAGTAATAGAGTGAAGAGACAACACCTTCTGAAAATGACTGACTACCATTTTGAATACAATGATTTGTTGGTTTTCTTTCTATTTTCTTGTTATTTCTACTAACATTTCCTCTGTTCTACGGTTCTCAGGAAAGATTTTTTAATTTTCAGGTAATATTCTTGGTTAAATAATGGAGCTCATATACCGTTTCAAACTTGGAGTCTTATTTGTTAGCCAATTTGTCTGTTGTTTTCTTAATTTTTGTTAGCTTTTGGATGGTTTGATTGTAATATGTTCAAATTGTCATCAAATGTAAAAGACGACCATATACATATCGCTATGAAACAGAACCAACAGGATCAAACTCTTTTCAAAGTTGATTTTAACAGTGAAGATAAAATTGCACCAATTTAATTTAATAAAGCATTTATTATTATTAAGCGTATTCTTTTCTGTGATATTACCATATACAAAGGAAATGTGTTAGGTAAATACAAGTTCTTTTTGACAATCAATTTTAAACTTTTATCAACTTTCCTGATAATTTTTCTGCATTTTGGTGGTAAATTAAGCTACAGGTAGACCAAAGAAATTTGTAACTGACTTTTTCCAATCCATTTATTTCGGTGCAATATAAATTTTAATTCCGTAGCTGCAAAATGCAAAGTGCTAATAATGGTGGAAAGGTTATGTGTGCAAGTCGACACTCTCTTCAAATGTTCATTGATTCTCATGCGTTTTTGGATGGTTTATTTTTCAATTTTATGACAACCTAAATTGAATTAATCGGAAACATTTCTGCAAATACTTGCTACTGCTGAAGCGTATCACTCATGAGGTACATCCTGTGGTAAGGAAATAGGTGGTAGTTGTTTGCAAGAACTTCTGAGTCTGATTCTGTATGCTCTTTGCTGTCATCTCTCTTGCTGTAATTTTCGTTGCCTAAAGTGGAAACTGAAACTGCTCCATTCCTTTGAGTCCTGGAGGCTGCTAATACCCTCGTTTCCTATTTTTCACAGAGCAAATCTCCTGCTGAACTCAAAAACTTCTTTTATATAGACACAGGGATTGAACTGACTCATCTGTTTTGAGAGGAAAGCCAGTAGATACGTCTTCACGTGCAGCACACAGCTTTAGTATTAGTTGAGAATCTCATAGCTCACTCCAAACACTGCAGTAATCAAAAACTCTTTAGTTTTAAATACTTTAAGTGATTCAGTCACAGCTAAGTAATACATTGGTGATACATTGTGTTTTTCTAAGTAGAAAAATAATTGTTCCCTTTTTTTCCTTTTAAATTTGCTTTTCCAGTGCTTTATGTACTTAATTTTCAAGCGAAAATCATGAAAAATGGTGTTACTTAGGATTAGTGGATAATTCTGTTCGTGAATTATGAGCATATAATTGTCTGCCTTTTGAGGGGAGACTTTCTGACAAATAGTTTAAAACAAAATAAGCTGAATTCTGACATGGGCTTTTAATTGAGAAGCGTGGTCCTGAAAGTTTGTGAAAAGCAGAGGAGGTTGAGAGGACAGAGGGAGTCATGTGGTTCCGTTACGGATTTAGGAGAGTGCTGCCACTGCTGACATCCAGTGAATTTATTTCTTACTGCTCCCATCCATAGAAAGCTCTCGCAGAATGGTATTAGGCCAATATATTTAAGAAACCCAGACAGAAAACTTACATTATATATTTAAAAAAAACAAACCACAAAAAAAAACCCACAACACCTCATTGCGGCTGGGAGAGACCTTTAGTGCTAGTGATGTCCTACCTTTGTCCTGAGTTGGTACACCTCAAATCCACAGAAATACCATTTCACAAATCCTGCAGAGCCAGAAAACAGTACTTTGAGATGGCTGTAGGTTTTCTGATGCGTAACTATTTTTTCAGGATTTACAAGTTCCCATATGGAAAGATGTTCTGTGTAAACAGAAGCAGAATTTAATGTCATGTTAGGCCGATATATCCCCTAGGATACCAGCTATTGCAAGTCTGGGGTTTTCACAGCGCCTTGCAATACTGAGATCTGTGAATTGAGGACATCATAGGCACAGAACATTAGGTTGATGAGTTTTAGAAATGTTACAGTCTTAATAAATCCCACCAGGATGTGTATCAGTGAGGTACTGTAAGTGTTCCATGAATCATTCAAAGCAGCACATCAGAAATCTGATCATGCACAATTTGGCACAGTGTGTGACAGAGAAGAATGTGTTAGTTTGAAATTATTAATTTTAATTTTCTGAAACGCTAATTCAGAATGTGGACAACTTCTCTTTGCCCTATGAAGAGACACAGCAGAGCAAGGATGATGTTTCTGTTAGTATTTTCAGTGCCTCTTTTAGAAAATTCTTTCAACTGTGAAATGCTTGGCTTTTTTCTTCTTCCTACCACTGTAAACTTTCAGGAACAAAGTTAATTTAGCATCCTGCATCACCTTAACAGGACAAAGCCACTGATCCTAAAAGATCTATGCATTTGATGATTTGTCCTCCTGCCGCCAATGATGCTACTCCTGTGAGTGAGCATATAGACAAGCGTGCAAGGTCAGGGCCCAAGTCAAAAGTGCCATCAAGTCATCCGATGTTTGTGATCGAAAATGAGGGATGAAGTTGTGAGAGGAAAATAACCTCGTGGTCGTGAGATGCTTAAGTTCTTGTGGCAAAAGAAAATTATGTATTTGAAACCGCTATTGTTTTTTCTTCTAGCTGTCTAGAAGCTCGTCTTCTAGCTGCCAGCTTTGTGGTGTCTCACTTGCCTGCTTCTTTCTCAGGCAGATAAGATACATTCAAGTATTAATCTAACCTAAAAAACTAAGTTGTGAACTCTCTTACATTCCATGCCATCTGTGGAAGGTTACTGAGTGCCCTGTCTACTCCACAGTTATTGTACTAACGGTGCTGTCTTTCCTGCCCTGTTTTACTTAGCACTGCTATTAGAACTACTTGATAATTTTAATTGAAGAAGGCTGAGATCTAAGATTCATAATGGCTTTAATTCTATTCTGATAAGAACGTCATTTAAAGTACTCTGGACAACACTGAAGAGGGTAGAAGGAGTTGGCGCTGAGAGCTTATCTAAGGCAAAGCTTTCCATTGTCTCTTAAATCCAAATTTGCTTTAATACCATCCCCATTACTCTTACCATTACCCCACCGTTTCACAGAGCACAAGGAGACAAAATGAGGCTTAGTAAGAACCTGATGAAATCATTCACAGAGATTCATCTTCGGTGGCAATACAGCTCTAGCTGTGTACCTTTAGTTGTATCATGACAAAGGCTCATGTAGTAAATCAACACCTTGTGTTTTGCAGCAAGTGGTTCACTCTTCTGTTCCAGGATGAAATAGATTTAGTAATTGGAACCTGCCTGCAATTTCCCAGCTATCAAGTAGCATCCTTATTAGACAAGGCCACTTTATTTTAAGGTAAGATCTTATCCGAAATGATACTTGAGACAGTGATTTCTTCAAGCATAAACAATGGTCAATACTGAAAAAAAAAAAACAAACAAACAACGAGCAAAATGGAACTAAGATGAGATTTCTGGTTAGAGCAGATGCCCGTAATTTTGTGGTGTAGCTATAATGTCATGCATGGTTTTATGTATTTTTAATATCAGCATTGTTTTCTAGAAATAAAATTTTCATAATATGTGTTTAAAATATTGTTGCTTTTACAGCTTTTAGTGATGTGTATGTAACATTTTTCTGATCTGAGTATCCACATCTATGATTAAGATAAGGGTGTTTCTGTCATTAATTGCTTCTTTTATGCTATGATAATAATTTGTATCTTTTTAGCATTAGATTTTTAACACAAAAAAAATTAAATTATGTAAATCTGTTTATGCAGTACTGAGTTGTAAAAAACCATATTTTAATTATGCACAGTGGATTTTTTCCCTATAATAGGATCTAAATTAACAATTAAGATCTTAGCAGCTATAGCTCCTAACACCGCAGAAGCACTGAAACTCCTACCGGTTCTGGGACTTCCGCTAAAAGCGAAGCATTCCTTTTTTCCAAGTGGCAAACACATCAGTTCTGAAATCCATGGATAGTAAAACAACCACTGGCTTTTAATAGTACGAGACTTGCAGTACGGGTAAAGATCACCCGTGATCGTGGTTTGAAACATTGGATTATAACAGCCTTAGGGAACTTCATGGATGTATTAAGGAATGCACGAAGAGAAACTGAAGACAAATTCAATTAAGCTTATCACTTTTTATAATTGGTCATTGCATTCTTGCAGCAAGTGACTCTAAATCTAGTATTTCATTGGAGAAAAAGAAATTGATCAAAAGATGGATGTTTCTTAGGAAATCAGCGGTTGGTATTTCTCTGAGATTAATTTCTGTAACTGTTTGACCCTGAGCAAAGCTAGTGTAAAATTCTTACCAGTTAGACCTCTGCATTTGCAAATGTGTGAATAAATACTCAGTGTTCGTAAGAGAGTGGAACTCTTAGGAATTTCTTACCTGGAAAAGCAAGAACACGGGAGGGTCACTGTCTCTCTTACAGCGCGAGTACCTGCAACCCTGGGAAAACGTAGCTGCTGATGTCTGTAGGTAGCACCATTCACACCATTCTCTTGAGTTTGTTTTCTTTATATGACATAGTGTATTGTTCTTACATTTACCCTACATCTGGACCTTCACCTCCAGAAGATCGGCACAATTCTGAACAAAGCCACTTTAACTTTTAGGGAAACTTAATTCTGTACCTCGAACAGGCAAAAGGTGCCATAAAGAACTAGCAACAGCATTTCAGTCAAGCATCGCTCCAAGTGGTGAAACTTGAGGAGGGTAAGAGGGTGGAAATGTGGGAAAAAAGATCTGAGTCTGTTTGAAAGGGTTTCTGGATGTGTTAGTTCTTTTTCCTCTGACAACTTTTGGGCAGCTGCGGCGCCTAATTCTTCCTTTCCCTGTTGACCAAGTGCAAGCGCAATCTGGTTTAGTATTTTATCCTGTTTGTGCTCTTTATCCACGCTTTTCAATGTCTGAGCTTTTTTAGTAGGCCAATTGCTTCCACGTGTTTTGTTTTCTGGTTCACGTACACTAGGATCACGTTATTGCAATGTTTGATAGAGTGACTTCTGCAGAAAGAAAATTGTCATTTTTTCTTCTGTACGCAAGCATTACTTGAAGTCAAATGTAACTAATTAATTTTGACATGGTTTTTATCAGAATTCTTCTTAACCAAACCTATATATTCACCTGTATGATTCATTCACGTTGTTCTGACAGTTCTGTTTTACAGAGCGGGAACAGACAGCAAGGCTGAACGACACACTGTGTACATGTCCTTTACGAGGGGAGTTTCTCATGACAAACGTTTCTGTGGTTCATGTTTTTGTAAAGAATGCCAAAGGGATGACTGGGGCTATGTCGGTTGTCATAACTTGTAGTTCAGTTAATAACAGTGGAGTAACTTTTAAAAAAAACCAGCTCTTGTACAGGAATGTTCAGTTGTGTTTGCTTTGCAAGACCGTGCAAGCAGGACATGGGATGTGCTAGACGTGTCTCGTGACTTTTGAATCACTGGAGTGAAAGGTCTACTGCAAGTAAGAACAGATTTGCTGTTAATTAATCCTGCCTGCAAGCATTCTTACAGTAATACACACTCTTCTGACAGAACACCTTTTGAACAGTAGTGAAAAGCTTTCTTTTAACTACCTTGCTGGTCTGCAGTGCTTAGTTACTTGTCAGGAAATACGGAAATATAGTGATGGAACTACAGAGAGAGAAATTTTTCCAATATCCTGGACTTCTCAGGAGGATGTAGGGCCAAGTATATCACCATAGTGGTTGCTTCTGAGGGCTTGAGCCTGCTTCTGACATCATCGGCGTGCGTGTAAGTCAGAAGTGGCTTTAATAATATGAAAGCGGAGAAAAAGAAGTCATGTTGCATGATGGGTCAGTTCAGTCTGACAGCTTCTCTAGATCAAATGACAGTAGAGCTACTTCTTGATAGAAAGAGATGATCAGGATGAACCAGTTTGTTCACCACCACCAAAGAGGGAGGTCTCTAAAGTATTCCTGTTTGTGCACTTACTTGTATGAAGGAATTAAATTCATAGTAAGAAATACGGACATTTTTTGTCATTATCGGAAATAATAACGTCGTGATTCATAGATTCATAGAATAGTTAAGGTTGGAAGGGACCTTGAAGATCATCTCGTTCCAATCCCCCTGCCACAGGCAGGGCCACCCCCCCACTAGATCAGGTTGCTCAGGGCCCCATCCAACCTGGCCTTGAACACTTCCAGGGAGGGGGCATCCACAGCCTCCCTGGGCAACCTCTTCCAGTGTCTCACCACCCTGACTGTGAAGAATTTCTTCCTGACATCCAGTCTAAACCTCCCCTCTTCCAGCTGGAAACCATTACCCCTTGTCCTATCACTACAAGCCCTTGCAAACAGCCCCTCCCCAGCTTTCTTGGAGGCTCCTTTCAGATACTGGGAGGCCGCTATAAGGTCTCCCGGGAGCCGCCTCTCCTCCAGGCTGAGCAGACCCAACTCCCTGTCCTCATAGCAGAGGTGCTCCAGCCCTCTGATCATCCTGGTGGCCATCAAAGAATAACCATTAGTACCAATTACTGCTGTAGCCTCTTTCTCTGTAATAAACTGGGGATGCCTGATTTACAAACAAGCCCAGAAGAATACTGCTGCTGTTCAGAAACAGTACCAACAGTGTATCTTGAACAATAGAAGGAAACTCTCTGTTGAACTTGTACAGAAGGACAGTTGACAGAATAGCAATCTCAAATATGGTATCTGGTTTGTACATCTGTTTCACTCTGCCCTAATTGTGCAATAACTACAAAGCTGATTTGAAACCAGTCATTAGGCAAAGAAGTTTATTCTGATGAATGCAGGAAATTTTTTCTTTCTGTTCTTTTCAAGGTATTTTTTTCCTCCCTTTCTTCAGACTGACTTCTGTACTATCCCCTCATTAGGACTTGATACATTAATGCATTTCTGCAAACAGGTAAGAGCCTATTTTTGACCACAAAAACATGATGGAGTTGGTAAAAACAGAGCTACCTTGAAAATGTAGTGAGAGATTGGCAATTCACTGGTGTCCAAAAAGATGAAAAATATGTAATCAACATATATTGAAACTTAGGCTATAGTTTAAGGAATATGTTCTTAAGGAAAGAGGGGCTGGTTTTAACTCACATAATTTCCTTAGTACGATTACTGCACGTGTCTGTAAATCAACTGTGTCACTTGTGCAGGCTGTTTTAATCAGCTTCCACATAGAAATAAATGTTCATACTAACAATAAATAAGGTGTGCTGCCCAGAGTGAAGGCAGATTTTTAATTCTGGATATTTGATTAAGACAGCTAAGCTGCACGGCCAACACTATGTACAAGTATGTAAACTTGTGGTTTCCCACGCTAGCAAACTGAAAGTGAGAAATGCTAGTGCTGAAATTTGGAACCTAGAATCAAACTAATGAGCTGTCAGAGCACACTTGCATAAAAAAATAAAATGTAAGGTATTGCATTAAAAAGGATGAACTCGGAGTCTGTGAAAAAGTGTGTAATGATTAGATATTTATGCATCTATTGATACTCAGACCTGGCTTTATTTAATGACTAGTAAAAGCAATATTCTCAGCACTTTTAAGAAATGTGGGCAGTTATTTTCTATAGGTTTATTGCATCTTTTCGTCCTATACAGAGGAAGACCTGAGAAAGTTTGCCCTGTGCTAAATGATAAGGATACTTTGTTATGCTGCTTAAGATAATCTAATAATGATACATTCTCTGATATAACCTAAGAATCAGTAGTTTTTCATGTTTTCGTCTTAGTATAAGGCATCTCATAATGAGAATTCTCTGTTAAATCAAGCAATGGATAAATACTCAAATACTGCTTTTCCTGAATTCCCACCCAAGGTGATTTTTCACGTTTCTGCAGCTCATATTTTTACTTCCCTCCCCATCTTCCTGTGTCAATACTAAATCAAGATGTTTTGGTTTTTTTTTATGTGAATGAAAATGTTATGACAGATGCCAGGTTAAAAATCCAGTAAGTAATGAATTCATAATCCTAATCCATAATTCTAATCTACTACCTATGAAAACTAAATATGTACTTTTATATTTGGTTCTTGTAAAGGCTCTTAAGTTACACCAGTTCCAGGCAGGGAAAGGAATAAATAAATGTATGATCTCTTCAGAATTTTCCATATGCTTTGTACAGACAATAGTGGATCAAGTGTTTTAAACACAGGAAGGAAGGAAGGAAGCTTTGATTGCTTGCCAAGAGATTGAAAACTCCCAGTCTCTTACCAAGCTGGCTTATTTTGCTGCCAACAAAGTTTCCTCACCTTAAACAGCTTCTTTTCATCTGCAAAACTAAGAAGAGTGAGGGAAATAGGTTCTGTAGAATGGCAGCACTGTAAGAATCTGCTTTGCAAATGTTGATCTTCTACTGCACAAAAATTATTTAACTGCCTTTGCTATTGAATAAAACATGACTCTGATTTTCAGGCTTCCATATATTCTGTTTTTCATAAATATGTTCAGATTCACCAAGTTTAAGAAACTGAACTCCTTTGAAGTCGACTGATTGCATCAGGTCTGACATTTGGCCTCCCTCAACACTGGTGAGCTGGTTGTGATGCAATTTACACCATCTCCTTTGTGTTCGTACTAGCGATTGCGAGCAGTCTCCAAGAAAATGCGGAGCACAAGTTCTTAGGTATTTTGTATATCTTTTTTTCAGTGAGAAGGAGATGATGAAGATGTTTGGTAAAGTCTGAAATCAAAGGCTAGCCATATGACAAAGTTTATTATGCTAATAAACCCAAGAGCAGACATGAGTGATGAAATTATCTCCTGTGTAGCAATAAAGCATAAATCCTGCTCATCACTTCAGCCTTTTGTCCCAATCAACTTTATGCAAAGCTTATTAATTGAGGGATTAATCAGCTACAGATATCTCTTTAGTCCTTAGTTTAGAACTAAAATGGAAAGTTTTTAAATTGAGAATTATAAATTAAAGCAATAATGAAAACTACTGCTTTTGAGGGGAGGAAGTTGGACTTAGTGAGCTGTATTAGCAGACATCTTCCAGTTTTTGTCTGGACACGGCGTTGATTTGTTATCATGAGCCCCGTGGAGCCAGTACTATAAACCTTTGTTCTGAAATGACTATGGTCTTGACATTGTCTGAAAAATAAATATAAATTGGTTCAAGACAGGATATTCAGAGCTTTAAATCTTCATTTTGGTCAGGAAAGGCGGCAAATGCATTAATTGTGTTTTCTTCCTGCAGTCTTCTGGTAAGGAGGAAAACAGACTTATTATATAATAGCTGTTATTTTAAATGAAAAAATTTATGTTTATTTTTTACAATAGCAAGAGAGGAAGTGCTGTCTGAATCTTTTTTTTTTTCCTTGTAAATATAGTCTATTTTATAGTAAACCAAGTGAACAACCCCCTTTTTTCTCCTTTATAGAGCGAGCAAGCTGCAATTAATGCTTCTGCCAGCAAAATGATAAAGAAGAGAACGAAGAAATAATGTTTCAGATTTTGATATATATCTTTAGGTCACTTCGATGATATAAAAATAGTTGGCCTGTTTAGAAGAAATTCATTTATCTTCCAAAATAAGTGAAAAGCGCTTACGTAGCCTACAGACCCGAGGTTAGAATTACGCCGTCTAACTTAACTGTGCGTACCAAGCTAACTGCCATCAGGTTTTGGATATTCATCTCTGGAAGGATGGTTTACCTACCAATTTCTCAGTTGCTCACTGTACGATTTAAAGATTACTGCATAGCCCTTTATATAGTTTTTTTTTGTTTGTTTCTAGTGAAAACATAAATGGTTTTGTCAGTTTAAAGGGCTTTTATTTCATTAAAGGAGCAAAGCAATGAGGAGGGAGACACAGAAGGAGACACTTTAGAGCACAATATATGTGTTCAGTAGGACTCAATGAAAAACTCTTTTTATTACAAGTCTCTGTGGCCACAAATGCTTATTTTAATGGGGATTTTTTGAAGACTCTTTTGCTGCTTCAAGTTCAGACAGCAGCATTTTTATTTACTTCATGCTTAATGTCAACCCATTTTAGAGCAGGGAAAAGTCTTAGGAAAGAGAAAGTTAGAAAAAAAAATATTTTTAACTCTACAGTATGAAATGTCTTTAGGATTGTGCACACCCTTATGAAAAAATGCAGTCTTTCTTTTCGTGGGACGTTATGACCTGGACAGGTGGTCTGTGTGGTGAGTGGGGAGCTGGCTGATGGGCCGTACCCAGAGGGTGGTGGTAAATGGTTCGTTTTCAAAATGGCAACTGGTCACCAGCGGGGTCCTCCAGGGGTCCAGTGCTTTTTAATGTCATCAGAAGTGACTTGGATGCTGGGATTAAGTTTGCTGATGACACTAAGGTAAGTGGGTAGTTGACACTCCAGAAGGGAGAGCCGCCCTCTGGGAAGATCTGGACAGGCTGGAGGCGTGGGCTAGCAAGAACCTTGTGAGGTTCAACGGGGACAAGTGTAGGGAACACATAACTCAGGAATGCAGCTTGGATTGGGATCCACCTGGCTGAAGAGCAGCCCTGTGGGGAGGGACCTGGAGGTCTTGGTAGACAGCAGGCTTGATGTGAGTGAGCAGTGAAGGGCAGCAGTGAGGAGGGCCAGCAGAATAATATATAATGTATCATGTATATATTTATCACTTTTAGCTGAGGGACCCCTGAGTCACCAAAAGCTTTAAAGTGGACCCACTCGTTTTGCTTTTTAAAGTGAACAAGCTGCAAGAACCCAAAAGCTTCCTATCTCTACAGAGAAATGGCATTAGCACACAAAAGAGCAAACAAGAGCAAGAGGATCCTTTACCTAGAGAAAGCTGAGGCTTGTCAATGGAATCTGATTAAGAAGTTTGGAAATAATCTGTTGCCCAGTGTTTCTTACAGGGTGAAGTCCTCTACTCAATTTTGCCTTCCATTTGGGCAGCTTTCAGCAGCCTCCTAATCTGTAGGTAATTTACAGAGCTCCCCATTAGGTTCCTATAGAAACACTCTTATTTCTAGAGCTGGTTCTGAGTCTTTTCCCTGCTGCAAGCAAACCCTTGTTTTTTTGGGTTTTTTTCCCCCTCAGCTTTCCTGCCTGCTATTCCCTGCTTGCTGTACCTCTGGCTGCCCTCCCCACCCTCTGCTCCAGAGCTGCTTCTCTAGAAAGATCAGTGCTTCTCCAGGCAATTCCCTTCTTCTCAGAAGGCTGCAATGTTTAAGTATAGTTTTCTTTCAAAGGATTGCATCTGGCAGTGGGAGGTAGAGTGAACATTTTTAGATTGTATCATGAATAGGGAGCAATGGAAAGGGAGGCCTGTTGTATGTGTGTGTTCAAACGTGAGAGAAATTGGAAAAGAGAATTTAAAAATAATTTAAAGTCTTTATTGGTGAGTGTCCTGCTTTGAATTAGAACAGAACAGTTCTGTTCAGTGATTTTGCTTTTCAGCTCAGTTCCTCTACCTAACTGCACTTTCTGAAGTTGCCAGCACGTTTCCACAGGCAGTGGCTGCTTCTGGCAGTGACAACGCTCCATGTTTAGAGTTCCCACCAANATAGGTCTAGGGGGCTGCCCTCACCCTAAATCGTGACAGTGGCACTTTTGGGAAAATGTGCCACTGGGAATGAGATCTGCAGGAGCCTGCAGACTCAAAAGAAACGGGCATATGGATCTGATACCTCTGATCCTCTTTTATATTACTCCTGTAGTATTATATTGTATTATATATAATATATATATTATATATTATAGACTACAAAGTGTATCTATTGCTCTTTCAAAACCACAGATAGTTAACAGTCAACAAAAGTCACTTGCAAAGAGGTCATAATTTTGTTTAAAATTAATGAATAATTTGTTGTAAGGGTAGTATGATCTTAAAAAAGTGCTGTAAAAATGTCAGACCAAAAGTAGAGTAATGGTGCAATTCCTACACATTCAAGACTAGAAAATAAAGCTAGCTTGCTGTAAATGTCTTTTAGCTAATGTTGCTGTAAGGTATTTTTTTAGCTAATGTATGCTCAGAAGAGTAATAATAGGCCTTATGAGTCACAAACATTCATTAAGTAAGCCACCAGATTTTTAAAAATGTTACAGGCTATGTGAAGTGAAAAGTAAATTAATATCCTTTTAAAAATGGTGACTCTTCAAAACACTCAGATATTCTGTGCAAAATCAGCATGTTAATTACTGGATTAGCAAAAATGTCTTTAAGGGCCAAGCTCGAAACCATCTTCTAGGTTTTGAAATACATTTGGAATGCTTGACTCCCCGTGATGGTCCCAAGGGAAAAAGGGTTGGTCTCGTCCGTGTTTTTTACTCAAGAAGGCACAGTTTAGGCTTAGCATTTAGCTTTCCGTGAGGAGCTGGTTTTTACTCTAGTTATCCTTGATATAGGTGCAATCCAATCCAATTATTTGTTCCAGATCACTGAGGGTACATAAACTGGGAGAATAAAGTTGGGCTGGGAAAACAGAAAATACTGGTTCCCATCGTAGGTTCTCAGTAGCATTTAAGTAAATTAGAGGGGCAATCTATTGTATTTTAGTCACATGGACAAACTAGCGGCGCTGTAGAGACTAAATTTACATCAACAGGGAAAAGCAGACACAGAAGGAAAGCCAAATGAAAAAAAAAAATGAACACTTTCATGTGATAGGTATCTAAACAGCCATACCAGATAAAGGGCAGGAAAAGTTAAATGAAAATTTGTCTTCCAGAGCTGTTTGTTTCTGTTGGTATCCCTGTTACAGGAGACAACTGGTTGTATAAGGAGTCTCTCTTGCTTGTTTTCAGTGATTTGTTAACCAGCCTTTATGAACAGTAATTCCAGGACTTTTCTAATTTACACATGTTCAAAGTTACTTTGTGGTTTGTTTTTTTTTCCTAATTATCTTTTCCTTTCCCGGTTTTTTAACAACCTGGAGACATGTCAGTGCTATGAGACCATAATGCCGGTATGATACCACTGCTTTTGTCAGTAAGATCAGATTGCTACAAAAGACTTTTGATTATTTATCAGAGTAATAAGTTGTCATCTTTTGTGATAACAGAAGGCAGTGAAATATGTACATTGCCTCATAATTGGCATCACAAAATTTGGTGGTAAAGGTATAGTGAAATTTAGCATTTTCTAATTTAGTTTCAGGGGCAGGACGTGGTGCTCCTGCAATTGCTTTCTACCCTCTCCTTCCTTCCAAATCCTCCCTCTTTGCTCCAAACCTTTTCTTCCCTCCAAGACGAATTTTCCAACGCTTTTCCATCTTCGTAGACTCCTCTTTTCAGCTTTGGTCTCCTGGCTTAGTCAGTGCTGACTTTCTCCTTGGCTTGCTGCCTGAGTCCCCTGCTGAACTCAGGATGTGGTTCTGCCAATCTAATTGTGGGCTGCTACTGAAAGGGGTAGTCTCATTACTCCTACTGTCTGCCCTGAGCCAGAAAACTGAACTTACATGATTCCTTTTCTTTCAGTTCAGCTCTTTGAATCAGGTCATCGTTGGGTAAAATGAAAACCAATGCTAAAAGGCAAAACCAGAGTTGGGAGGGACAGTGGCATAGGGAGAGGAGGAACCATTTCTTTCAGCAGCACTTTACAATTAATGTGAATTTCGTCGTTAAGCATTCTGAAAATCAACTCTGACTGCATGTGTTATAAAATGGCTAATAACCCTAACAGCTACAAAGTGAAATTCCTGCAAAATGAGCTTTCCTTACTTCAAACCCTTTGTATTAAAAATAAGCAGTGAAACAGTTTTCAATAATAGTTAGAGGCTCTTTCTCCTACTGTAAATAAATGCTGGATATCTGGGCTAAAGTCTCCTCGGTGTAATGCAAGTCAACTCCCATTGACTTAACCGGAGTTGTCGTGCCATATATGAGAGCAGAATCTTGTCTCTGTGAATAAAGGAGTTTTTTCAAGAGTGAGGGGGCTCTGCACAATGAATGCATTTTTACCAGCCCTTTCTGATTCATTGGCAAGCTACCAAACACAAGAACTGTTTCTGTAGTCTTTCTACTCTCATAGTGACAGAGTTTCTTTTTCATTTTTAGCGGAAAGTCGTTAGTATTTTTTCTTCTCCTGAAAATATGCGTCTTATGTTTCTTGGTACTTTATACAATGAAGTAGAAAGCATTTCTTAGTCATAATATTTTTGAAGTTTGTCCTTCTGGAGTTTATCATATATCTTCTAGTTCCAGTTTAAAACTTAGCTGAGGATAAAGAATGAGTTTGGGGTCTAATTTACGCATATGTCTCTTACAGTTCAAAAGCTGCTTTGAAACTAGACTGGGCACGCTCCTGTGGAAGTCACAGTAGCCCCAGGAAGCTCTCCAAGTGATGCCAAAATTGTGTCCTGCTGTGGTCCACCCTAGACCCAAACTATAAAAGAAGGCTGTGGCTCTCTAGTCATCAGGAATCCTCCAGTGGGCCAAAGTGAAATTCCCTTTAGCAACACAGAAGAAATTTAGCTTCTTCTAAGAAGTGCCCTCTGTAGAGTCTCTGTACCATAAACTGTAGCAGTCTTGCCTCCCATCATAGTTTGTTTTCTTCCCAGAGTTGTGTGTGACAGTTTTTGAAAAGAACGTAGCGGGTGTCTTTGTACAGTTAATATTTTTCAAGTTTGGAATTTTTTGTGTTGTATGATTGTGGGATAATGGTCTGGCTTGCCATGAGATGGGAATTGTAGGCTAATTTAGTGCGCTTCGAGAGAAAGGTTAAGATGTTCACGACCGTGAAATTCTTGTGCTATCTCCACTGAGCTGGCATTCCAAATGACTGAAGGAGGGAGTCTTGTGAAGATAAAACAGTCCTGGTTTGGCTAACCCAACAAAAGCAAACAGCTTTGACATAGATTTTGAAGGCTGCAGTGTCTAAATGAAGATGTTTGCCCAATTAATATTAAAGTGTACACTCCTAAGTATGGTAATGAGCCTAATGGAGTACATGCTAAGCCGATATGACTATGTCACTCAACTCTTCACCCAAATCGTGCTAGATGTCACTTAGAAAGCAGGGACACGTGGGATGAGGATATAAAAAATCACAAGGGGATTACCTCCCTGGACAGGGGCGAAGACTGAAGGCCTAGCAGAGATGCTGAACGGGACTCTTCCTCCACCCAAGACAGGGACGCCTTCTTGGTAAGAGTTGTGCCTTCACCATACAACCTAACTTTTGTTAGCATTCCTGTTCTATATCGGTGCTATTAGAAAGGCTTGTGCCTCTCACTTTGTTGGGTGTTCCATGGGAATTACTCCTCTGAGCTCAATTTTCCTTTTGCAGTCTGTGTTTATCAACGGCAATTCCAAACCTATTCTATCTCTTGCTTTAATAAATCAAAGCTCTCTGGTTTTAACTTTTCAACTAAGTGCGAGTCCTTCACAGGGCTCTGAAACAGACAAAACTGCCTTTACCAGGGCTCTGGGACAGAATTTTTAAACCTACTTTTTGACTTTGCGAAAATTCTCAGTGCAAGCCCTTGGGGCTCTGGCAGCCAGACATCAAACTCTTGCCCTTAACACGACAACGGTTTAAATTTTTTATCTTCGCCATCCACCATTTTCTTGATAGTGAGTCATGGACATTTTCTTCTTGTCTAGCTACTGTTTCCAGAAAATAGATACCATTGCCTTTGCCAGTGAAGTTAAAACAGTCATATTATCAGGACCTCTTTTTCTATATTTAAGTATCTATTCAAAGTAATCCAGTCTCTTGTCGGGTTTTTTCTTTCAGAAGCTGAACAAGCTGATATGTGAAAGCGTCATATTCTAAGTTAGATTCTTTTGTGCTCCCTAATGATTATTTTTCAGTATTGTTTATCACTAATATTTCCATTTTCCTGCTAGTGTAAATATCAGAAGTGGGTGCAGGTTTTTTGTAGTGTTTCTTTACCGGTGTGCGCACAGACATCTTTCTAGCAGACAAGTTCTTGTACACACTAGTTCTTTTTGCCACAGCTTTGCTGAGCACATGAACACGCTGATCTATCCTCTCTAAACATTATCACCAAAGACTTCATACAACCACCTAGGCTGCTAACACAAAATACCTACAGCTTAGGAATCAGATGCCACTAGAAATACATCAACTTATTGATATCTTGCCACTGGCAATTACAGTTTGAAATGTCAGTGAGCCAGTTTTTAGTCCAGTTATTGCTATATAAATGAGGTGTTTTGAATCAAAATACCTCTGAACTCACAGAGCACAAAAAAAAATATCCTGGTTTATGATGAGCAGACTGAAGAGTTTCAGTAGTTGCTGGATAATACTAGTTCCTCTAATACTTTGTTCACATTTTTCTTTAATGTTTTATAAATATGAGTGAATACAGATATTGAAGTTTTGTTGCATAATGTAGGACATGGTTGTTCCTTGGAGGCAATCTGATTTTTTAATCTGTACTAACTCCCTGGGTCTTTGTATCCAGCACACTTTGATGTAATTGAATCAATATGGTGCCCCATCCAAAAAAGGCGGCTTTAGGTACATTTTGCTGACATATTATTCCTTAAGAGTACAGGATACCTATTTGAATAAACTGAGAAAAAAATAAATCAGCAAAGCACTTGTTAGGATGGAATGGCATTCAAGTAAGTCTTTTGCTTGGTGACATTTAGAGAAAAAAGAAAGAAAAGTGGATTAGTTTTGGCCTGAAATGAAATATATTAGCTGATCAGTGTGACAGAGGAAGCAGTGAGTGGTATGTTATTTTCTGCTCTTTTAGAGCAAATAGCTTGATTTAGATGATGTACTGTAACAGAAGAAGAGAGACTATTGGAGTCGGACATTGAGGAAGCAAATAGATTTATTCTATGTGATGCTTCACGTTTACTACTTTCTGGCATGAATAATACTGCAACCATCATAAAGTTTTAAACTAACCGTGCTGATAAATACTTAATTCCTCTTGTTTAAGACATCTCCTATATTTTTTGCTCTTAAATTTTTAAGATGTAGGCTGTCTTAGCTTTTTCACTCGGGTTTGATTGATTATTTTTGAGAACTGCTTTGATGTAGTAGCTCTGCTTTTACAGGAGTTTTGCAAAGTCCCTAATAAATGGTCCATTATTTATTTGGCTGAGGAATATACGAGGGAGAATACGTTAGAGCTGACCCACAAGACTGAGTGATGGGGCTGATGGTGTGCAGTGGCTGACACTGCTCTGTTTAATATCGGGGAAAGAGGGAATTTAAGAGGATAAGCTCTTCATCCATGCCAGAGAGTAAATGGAGCCTGTTCCTCTGCTGTCAGCTGAGAGATGGAGAAAGCTTATTTTGTGCTGTTCTTACTTTGACCTTCAGGAGTGTGACAGCAAATGAGGTTTTGTACTCAAATAAGTTGTTGTTACCAAGCCCCCATCTATAGCATCTTTACACATACGTGTTCTTTTACCTAGAGTTTCAGAGTGGTGGAACAATTCAAAGGAGTTCCAACATAGGAGTTACACTTGCTAACCTTTCTGTCTTCTGATCATTTTCTGACGCGGTTGTACTTCAGTAACAGCTCCTGCAGAGCAGAAACTCTCGTCCTACACAGCCACTCCCATTCGGTCAAGTGTCCGTTCATTGCTGTAAAAACACGACGGGGTCACAAACTAACTGATTACAGGACGAGGAAGCCAGAAAAAAAAAGCGGGACCGTTTCAGCATTTAAAAGTTGCCCAGAGGAAGCGCGACTCCCGGGGCGCCCCACGGGGCTCTCCGCAGGCACAGCCGGCGGGCGGCTGAGGCGAGACCCGCGGGCAGAGCTGTCCGCTGACCGGGCCGGGGAAAGGCGGCGGGGCCCGGGAAGGGCGGAGGTG
>VWZK01017132.1:0-23302 GCA_013396935.1 Baryphthengus martii | reverse complement strand
AATTCCTGATGATTTAAAAACTTTTTTTTTTTTTTTCTTTCTTAAAATCTCTCTTGGAATTACAGGAATATGTAATCACTGTGACAATCCTAAATGTGATCCTGTGTTGACGCTGCTAATTCTGTTCCTCTAGAAGAGCCCAAATTTTGCGTCTCTGTCTCAGGCATCAGTCCTTCAGATAGCTTTTTTTCTGTAGAATTTACACCAGTCTCTAGACAGACTGTGAGACACTGAAATTGGAGCTGTCCCCTTCCTCTTACGAGGCTTTTGAAGTCCCTCTGAAGCAATAAAACTCTTCAAATTATTATTTCCTTCATTGATGACTCGTTTAGTTCCTTTGTCTTGTTCAGCATCTAAGTTCTTCATTTACAGTGTAATTCCATCAATAATAACAATCTCTTAGTGTGTAAAACCCCTTCAGCAATTTTTCAGCCCTGTTACTAATTATCTTGTGTTTTGTTGAATCCCCGTTGGGTGTGGAGACCCGAAGATGACTGTAGTGGTGCAAAGTAATTTGTAGTCAGAAATGATATTTTTTAGTTTTATATGGACTGTCAGTCATTAAGGTGTTTAGTTGTGGCTTGTCTGAAAGTAATTTAACTACTGCTAGTGCAGAAAGGAGAATTTATAATCTATTGGAAATCCTACCAAAAAAAAGGTAGAGTAAAAAAGCATTAAATTATATCTTGGGTTTTTTTTAGACTAAAAGATCCTTGGCTATGATAAATTTCTAGAATATACCTGTATCATTTTCCAGTTTAAAGTATTTGTAATGATTTTTGCCTTTGGATGAGAAGCTCGGTCCTTTCTGAAGGTGAATCCTTAAATAGACCTGGGCTGCTTAATTGCACTTACTATGTGCTTTCCAAGAGCTTACTGTGATTGATTGATTAACTACCGTAACCTATTAAGAATCCACCATTAAAAATCCTGATTTTTATCTTCCCGCTGTAGCCTTTATCTTCCTAAATGTTTATTTTATATAAAGAAGGCCTAATTTTATTTTTATTTTTTTAATTTTGGGAGATAAGTTTTGTTTTCTGCCTTAAATTTTATTCATTTGGGAACCTGGTTTTAATTGGTTTTGCCAAAGGCCAGGAAAGTACATGGCATCCTAAGCTGATACAGTTACATGTTGCTGTAATTGCAACTTCTTCCCTTATTCCAAATTTGATGTTGATCAAACTATTTTAATATTCCAATTTAGAAGAAAACTAACCTTCTTTTTTTTTTTTTTTTTTTTTTTTTTTTTTTCTGGAACTGCAATGTCAGTCCTCAGCTATACTTGAAGAGACAGATGCATGGACACTCATCTGTTAATCACAACTGCAGGGGTTTTATCTGTTCTAATTATTTATACGAAATGAGAGTTACCTTAAGGTAGTGTGAGTAAAGCAATCAATCATACATCCTTTTTTTGAACAGATTTAATCTCTTCTGCAGTATCTGGTGGTGTAGTGCTATTTCATCTGCTACTGAAGCTGTGGTTAAAAATTAGTGGCATTAAGTATCCGTGTTAGTGACAACTGGTGGTACAGGGCTATATGTCTTAGCAGAGAATATGTCTCTTGGTTGGGTTTGGTTTGGGTTTTTTTGTCCTTTTTTGGGTATGTTTTGGTGGTTGTTGGCTTATTTATTTATTTTTAAATTTAATTTACCAAATATGGAAAGTGGGAAACGAATCAGTAAAATTCTTTGATTGAAAATGATTAAGTTGATGATTTTGCTGTTCCCTATTAGTTGGGTTTGGTTTGTGAATTGCAGTTATACATTGGATTGAATTTCAGTATTAATTCATGTAGTAATTGATTTTGATAACTAGCTTCAAACACGTGCTGTGTGATACAGGAATAACATTGATGTTTCTTTACAGATAGGTATTTTCCAATTTATGGATATGATTTTTGAGTAGATTAGAGTGACGTAAGGAAGAGAAGTTGTTTGGTTCTTTACTTGCACCTTTTCTTTTTAAGGACTTATGATTTCACCAAAGCCAGACACTGCGCTGGAATTTTACTTTAACAGGAGTGACGCCCAATCATATGCAGAATACGTTTCTACGCTTAGAAAATTCCTTGAATGTAAGTTACCTACTTAAAACTGCCCAAGTAATTCAAGAGTCTTAGTGTTGAGTGTGTTATTTTCCTTCTTTGCTTGTAGTTACCAGTTGTTCATGAAGACTGATGCAAGTTGAGTCTTACTCTGGACACGCCTGTTATTAAAGTACACGCTTTACAGAAAACGTTAAGAACCAATACATACCTTGGACAGGAAGGCTGAGGAATAGTGGCGAGGTTTGGGTCTCAGTCCAGCATTGTGGTGGCAAGGTTGGTTAAATACTACAAGATGCAGAAATTACATATGCCACAAGAATTCGGTGTAAAATTACACAGGTCGTGTATTTGGAGGCAAAGTTTATAAAGACTCAGCTGATTGGTCTTCATCTAAATGGCGTGGTAATCGAGTGAGAATCTTTTAGTCTTCAGAACCGGAGTGTTTGCCAGTTCAAAAAACGAAGCACAAAAAGATTAAGTGCAATTTATTCATTTTCACCCTGATCCACAGTATTAGAGAACAGAAATATTAAAACACTGAATTTAGAACATGGAGAAAAGTGAACACAGGCTAAGACTGAACGATGGCATAATCACTAGTTGGTCATGCATTATTTTATGTGTGTGCCTGTATGTACACTTAAAGTGATTTTGATATTACTAGATTAAAGTATTAGTAAGTTGAACTTCTCCAAAATTCTAAGTCAGAATTGAGGAGGTGCTATAAAATCTCACCTGTGCGCATGAGTTGCTTTGTTAGCCACACAAGCTATACTTGAATCTCTCTGGATTCGTAGTTTTGGTGCCTACTAAAAACTTCTACCC
Organism: Baryphthengus martii; assembly: GCA_013396935.1. Classification (NCBI taxonomy): domain Eukaryota; kingdom Metazoa; phylum Chordata; class Aves; order Coraciiformes; family Momotidae; genus Baryphthengus; species Baryphthengus martii. The sequence goes on along the minus strand of VWZK01017132.1, from coordinate 20,423 downwards.
AGTAGGCTTTTCTTTCAGAGCTCTGCCAAGTCTTCCTAGGAGGAACACTACGTGATTACCTGCCTCTTCTGCAGTTCAGGGGGTTTTGGACTCTCACTTTGAAGATGAACTTTATCTTTTTCCATTTTATTTTGTTTAGAATTAACTGGGGATAGAGTGTAAGGGAGGGGAACAAAACAACATTTAAAATGTGAATAGATGTGTTTGTGACAATGTGATCTGTGGACTTGGGAAACACAAAGTGAGAAATAACTTGAGGTGTTAGTACAACGTCAGTTATACAACGTGATGTAAATATTGAGGCAATTTAATAGTCACTGAAGTACGTGACGTTTTCCTGTGTGTCCATAAAAGAAACATATTCTAAGGGAAAACGGTTTTAGTTTCCAGGTAGAAACCTGTTTATATTTTAATATATTATTAGTTTAGAATATGTAATTAGTTTAGAGTTAGTTTAGGTACAGAAATTAATAAAATTGTGAGTATTGATCAGATTTGAACAGCAAGACATCATCATTTCTTTTGTAATAAACTTTATTTTTTTCATTCAAGTACCATGCTACTTCTTGATAGGCTTTGAAAAAGTGTTTGTAAGAGACATAGTGCACTGAAAATAGTCCTTTGAAAAAACTCTAGATAAGAAACAACTATAAATTAGATGTTTATATCGGCTTCTACAGTTTTTGGCTACGTGTATGCTTTATACCATTGATTTACAAGTGATTTCTGTTCCATAGCATATGATGATTCAAAGCAATCCCAAAACATAAACTGTACACCAGGAAGGATTTTTAACCAGAATGATGTTGCTGTTAAAAAGGCGTGTCGGTTTAACCTCTCTGAGCTTGGGCAATGCTCTGGAAAAGAAGATAAGACCTTTGGCTATTCTAAAGGAACTCCCTGTGTGCTTGTGAAAATGAACAGAGTAAGTGCCTACATTTTTTAATTCTTAGTATAAGTGCTTCCAACTACTCTGTATGAAAAACGACTCTAGAAAAGGACTGAAATACGTGGTCAGTTTGATTCTCAAGATACCTGCATTTCTGGAATAGTGTAATTTACTGAAATGTCTAGCAATTCCTGTGCTTCAGACAGCAAAATGAAGTGATTACTTGCATCAAAATATCTGAAAACCTTGGTTTGAGGAGTACAGTGCTCTTTGTTTTTGCATACTGTTCTGTGTGACAGATTCTAAACCCCTGTGCAGGTAAAGTGTGTTTTACTTTATATCTGCATTCTAGAAATGTAATTAGATACGATGTGTTCTCTAACTCCTAAACTGTGGGAGGTAACAAAAACTTTACTGAGTGAATAAGTATTTGACTTTTCAGTGATTTTTATAGATGACTTGAATTGCTAACTGGTTTGAGTCATTCATGCTACATGCTGAATGTAAAATAAGAAAATAGTCCTTTCTGTGGCCACTGCCACTATTTGAGCTTTGACTTAACAATGTTTTAATCTTAGCCCTAATCTCAAACTGCGCTTCATATAAACATGACACTAGATAGATTTTTCTCCCTGTATGAACTACTATCATATTAAATGTGGGAAAAGTTCAAATTCAGTCTGTAAAACTGTAAAAGGGAAGAAAGTCTATAAATGTTTTCATTTTCTCTCCTTTAGATAATTGGATTGAAGCCTGAAGGAGAACCACATATACAGTGCTCATCTAAGGTCAGTTCTGAATGTCAGAAATAAGTGTAAAGTTAATTTTCCTTGTGATTAGTATGAAAAGTGAAGTAATGCGCTATCAGACCATTTATTTCACTCTCTTCCTTTTTTGTTAGACTTTGTACTTTTTTCCCTTTTCATCTTGCTTTATGTCTAGTTTAGTTTTAGTATCTTTAATTTCTTCAGTGTACATATAAAAATACTTTCTTTATTGTTGTTTTTCATCTTTAGATGTATTTGAGCTACCTGAGTTTCTTTACGGTCGAGCAAAATGCATACCTGTTATTTGTTGTCATATTTATTTGTTTATTTATTGTGAGTTGTGTTTTGTTTTCCCTTTTCATAACCTATATTTTTATTTTTTCTCCATGCTGCAACTGCACCTTAGACAATTTTATAAATGATGGGTAAGACACAGTGTGGAAACTAATGTTACTGTTTGAGTAAAAGTTTCCTTCGAATGAAGTATAAGCTACTTATAATAACAGCTAATCTTTGCGTGTTTGTTATGTACCGGTGGATTTACACAGAATTTTTTTATGGCAACTGTAATAATTACTTTGACCTCTGCATATTTTTCCAAGGCTGTTTGGGGAGTAGTGAGAGCCTTGGGAAGTTAGTAGCTTGAGCAAGGGTTGGAGTCATGGCTTTTGAGGTGACTGGTATAAATGTAGACTGGGAAATTTCAGCAGTTAATGGGAGAAATACTGTAAATATTCCTGCCTTCATTCTGGGTACCCGTGGTAGGCATAAGTTTTAATACTTGATTTTTGTGGAGTCTTTGAAAGTGTTGATCTCCCCGTGACAGTCTGTTGCAAGTAAAGGTGATTCCTTCTCATATTTGAGACTGATTTCTTTGGGTCCCTTCTTAAAAAATGTTCCATTAGAGGAATTATTTGTTTTCTTTAGAATAAAGCAATTAAGTTCCTTCCGCTTTTACTAGTACCCTTTCTTCTCTGACTTCCCTAGTTTATCATTTTTTTATAGTGTGATATCCCAAACTGGCCAGAAGTGTCCCTCTAGCTCAGGTATTAGTGACAGAATTTTTCCCTCTGTCATCACATTGGAACTAATAATGTCTCTTGAATTTGCCATTTGTAATACACTGAGTCTTTATTTTTGTTATGTTGTTACTTAAATCTTTCTGTATTTGTAGATGTCATTTCTTGAAGTTCAGGGCTTTGAATCTCATGTTGCTATTTTTACCCCTCCCCTTTGTGATCATTTTAATGGGATCAAGTTCTGAAGTGTTTTGAACTATTTATGGTTTGGTGCTATCAATGAATGAGCTTTCTTTTACATCTTGCACGTCCTTCCTGAAAGCACTAAATAGGGTCTGGGACAGTCATCTTCATTTTCACCTGAAATGCTTTGTGATGTGTTAAGAGCTACTGTGGAAATGATTTCTAAAATAAATACTGATGGTAACTTTATTTTATGATGATTGCATTTCTTCAGTTTTCTTATATGTGTGCTCGATGAGGCAGTGGTAAAAGCTATACTAAGCAAATCACAGTCCTTTTCATTATTCTCTTAGCTGATTTCGTGAGTTAAAGAATAAATTTGATAAAAACTTGATTGATCACGGTGGGGAGGTTTTGCTATTTTTTTACCCTTTGAGATACTTATGAATAAAATGTACTGTATGTTATGGTATGTATTTTTCTTGCACTCTTTCCTTAAGTATGAAGTACTGCTTTTCGTCATATCTAGTTAGAATTTTTCTGATCTACACAAATAACGGTGTTTTGAAATATTGAGGTTATTAATCTTACTGGTTCTTCAGTGACTTCCAGGGAAAATATTTGTCAGCACAATTGCAACTTTACTAGTAATTTTAAATTTTACATCAGAAATCTTTAACATTCAAGAGATAAAGGTGGATTTTGCTTAAGAGGTGATTTAATTAGAGTGGAAATCCTGCTATCATGTTCTCTTCATTGTAGAGCAGATTTGCTGTTTACATATATTTCTTTCCCTTTCATCTGTGTTTTTAAATATTTCTTGTTCTTTATAGTTAGTTTTACATATATTGAGAGAAATTTGGAGAAGTATCTGCCTGGACTTAACACAGTCTGACTTTTAAATGGAAAAAAGTTTGGTTGTTTTTTGGTTTGTATTTTTTTTAATGAAGAGGACAGGTCTCTCAAATACTAGATGAGGTTAATAGCTTCTGTCTGCACATCCTGCCAGTCTTTGCCACCTGAAACATCGTTGAAGTTTTTCACTTTGGAATTTAGGTTCTTCAAGCGTTCTCCGGTGAGGTGATCCGTCTTTTTTTCTCTCTGTGCTTTTCCTTTTCTTTTTTTTTTTCTTTTTTTTTTAAATACAAAAAATTTAGGTAGTTCTGTGATTTCAAAGTCAGCACACTTGATAGTTGGGGATGTTCCCCTCTATGTCCCCACATAGTGGTAACTGCCATCTGTCATTTCTGTAGACTAAGGAAATGAGTATTTGCAGTGTCAGACACTAATTACAGCTGGTTCTTCCTCCTGCACCCTGGAGGAACCGAGCTGCTATAGTCTTGAGGATTTCCACAAAGAGAAACAAGCCAAAAAAAGGATTGTGTTTCCAAGAAGCGTGAAGATCAGCATTTTAGGTCTTTAGTGTGGGGCTGGAGGTGCACAATTTCTTGTCTGCTGGAACATCTCGCAGCAGTATTCTTTCAAGTTAAAACTACCTTTGCTGAAAACTGGTAGATTTGATGCATGGAAAAAAAAAAAAAGAGCCTTAATTCCAAAATACATGTATTTCTGCTGTTTAGTGACCATCTTGACTTTGTATTAGGTATCTCTTTTTAGTTTAAAAGAATGACGAACAGCTGCATGAGTGGCACTATGTGCCTTGCTGTCATCAACATATTCAGCATCTGAGTTACCTTGCTTTTTGTGACAGCAATCTTAGATGTTTTGCAGTTTCTGCTAATGGATACTGCTCTTGATCTTGTGCAACGATACCGCTTCTTCGTTTCAAATGGCTACAGACCGGTCTTGTCCAAATTCTTTCCTTGGGTCTTCGTACGTTATTTTAGCATCTGCAAAATTATTCTTTCTCAGACACAGTCTTAATAAAGACCCTCTAAGTGAGGTGGAAGTCTACCTGTCCTGCTGAGTCTGATATTTAGATTTGCTGCCTGTCTGCAGCTCTAATGGTAAGCAGGAAAGCCACACACTCTAATGGACTGATTCTTGAAGCTTTGCAGCAAATACAGCTTGTTGAGGTGTGGGGTTTTTTTATTGTTGTCTATTGTTTGTTGTTTTTTTTTGTGTAGGGATATTAATTAGGATTAACTAATTATTAAAGAAAAACCCAAACCCCACAGCAGTTGCATGAGACAGGCAATTGCATGTCCCAGAACCTCTCTGCTGCTGCATTGGTAGCCTAGTGTGTGAGTAGTTATGACTGAATGCATGTCTTGTCTTTAGCTGCTCCAGGAAGCTGTACTCTATTTCTTTCTTACGTTGGTCTGTATTCTGATTTTTTTAAACATTATTTCAGAAATATATTTGAGAAATTAGTATTTCCAGTTCCATGAGCTTTGAATAAAGGACAGTGGCGAAAAGCAACACTTAGTAATTATATTTGCTGTATTTGCTAGCTCAAGGTACAAAATACTTAATAAATATATATCAAAGAACTGCGATAATTTTGACCGCAAGGGAGCAAGAATGTGGTCATATCCTAAACCACATACTGTATGTTCTTTTGAGGAAGCCCCTGTACTTGGCACTGGTGAGGCCACTGCTTGAGTATTGTGTCCGGTTTTGGGCACCGTGGTATAAGAAACACATTGAGGTGCTGGAGCTAGTCCAGAGAAGGGCAACGAAGCTGGTGAAGGGTCTTGAGAAAATGTCTTATGAGAAGCAGCTGAGGGAACTGGGATTGCTTAGTCTGGAGAAGAGGAGGCTGAGGGGAGACCTTGCTGCTCTCTAATTACCTGAAAAGAGGTTGTAGTGAGGTGGGTGTTGGTCTCTTTTTCCCAAATAACTAGCGATATGACAGGTAATGAGTTTAAGTTGCACCAGGGGAAGTTCAGACTAGGCATCAGGAAAAAATTCTTTACTGAAAGAGTGGTGAGGTGGTGGAACAGGCTGCCCAGGGAGGTGGTGGAATCACAATCCCTGGAGGTGTTCAAAACACATGTAGACATGGCACTTGAGGACATGGTTTAGCGGTCATGATAATGTTAGGTAGATGGTTGGACTTGATGATCTTAGAGGTCTCTTTCCAACCTTAATGATTGTGTGAGGAGGCAAGGAGAGAGTATTCTTGAGCTGTGGTTTGTATTTACTATTTTCTCATCTTTTTATTCCTCTTTTACTTACTTCTATTACCAGACTTTGTAGTGTATCTTTTTTAAATTGTAGCTGTTGTATATGATACGTTAGAAAAAGCAATCAAAGTTACTAATACACTTTGGATTTATGAACACAATCAGTGATGTTCTGAAGATGCATTTTGGGGTGGTTGTTTTAGTGGCATTTCCCTTAATCATGGTCATACGTTTACCTTACGATAAAGAGTCCCATTTAGATGTGGCCATGGCCTAGCGGTTTGAACTTGTGGTAGTTTGCCATCCTGCCAGGACGTCCAGTCCTCACAAATACTGTAGAGTGGAAGATGTGTCTGTGTGTGGCTATACTGACAGCTGTTGTCTGGGGCAGCTCCATCGTATCTCTGTATTTTGTATATCTTATGAAATTGGGTGACTACTTAGGAGTTAGGCAGCAACTTCGTAGGTTGTTACAAGATCTGGGGTTTCAGGGGAAAGTGTAGGGATGAGGCCTGTCATTCTATATTGTTCCAGTAAAGTGATGATGACACATGGAAGCTCTGGTAACGTCACCGTTTTAAACCTGGGGTCCTTTTAAGGCAGCCTGTATTCCAAGGCGAGCTGAACAAATGTTAGGAATTGTACAGCGCTGCAGGGAGGGGGTTGTGTTTCTTTTGTGAAGGGTTGTATTGTTCCAAATTTGAGAGGCTTAAAAACCTGGCTTTGAACAGAAATCCCTCTAACTTAAATACGAGTGTGCTCTTGCTTCACCAAAAGATTCAGGCTTGCTTGTGATACTTTGGGTTTTTGTTAAGTTATTCGTTGCAATGAATATCCTCTTCCCTCCTCCACATTTCTTTGACCTGTAAGGAAAATGTGAAGGCAAGCTGTCTTGACTTGATTACTAATTTAAATACTACTAATTTAATAATCCTTACTGTAGCAGATGTGCTCAGCATGTTAACTGTTTGCCAAAAATAGAAACATTTCCAAAATAGATTTAAGAGTTTGTAGCTCAGTTGCCTTTTTTTTAGGGACGTTGCACTTTATCATTGGGTTACAGTTCTAGTTTTATATTCATTTTTGTGCAAGCAGATGCTAACTTTTGATTTTATTGCTGTCTCCCTCCTATCACAGGAAGAAGGCATGGTTGAGATTAATTATTTTCCTCCTGGAGGCTGGATTGATTTAATGTACTTTCCATACTATGGGAAAAGCTTGCATGTAAGTATGCCTTAATGATGGTCTTCATTTTGTAAATGTTTTGTTTCTTCCTAAAATTACTAATATCAGATTGATTCTGAAGTTTCAATTTTTTTAATGAGGTACTCATAAGGAATGTTATACATGCAGAAATTTCTCTGTGCATGATGAGGTTAAAGATACACTTCAGCAGACAAGCTCCCCCTTTACTCTGTTTTTGTAAGACCCCACCTGGAGCACTGCATCCAGCTCTGGAGCCTCCAACACAAGAAGGACATGGATCTGTTGGAGAGGGTCCAGAGGAGGCCACAAAGACGACCACAGGGTTGAAGCACTTCTCCTAGGAGGACAGGCTGAGGGAGTTGGGTCTGTTCAGCCTGGAGAAGAGAAGGCTCTGGGAAGACCTTATAGTGGCCTCCAGTGTCTGAAGGGGGCTGATTGGAAAGCTGGAGAGGGACTGTTTATAAGGGCCTGTGGTGATAGGACAAGGGCAATGGTTTGAAACTAGAGCAGGGTAGGTTTAGATTGGACATTAGGAAGAAGTTCTTTACTCTGAGGGTGGTGAGACACTGCAACGGGTTGCCCAGAGAAGCTGTGGGAGCCTCATCCCTGGAAGTGTTTAAGACCCGTCTGGCTGAGGCTCTGAGCAACCTGGTCTAGTGGGAGATGTCCCTGCCCATGGCAGGGGGTTGGAACTAGATGATCTTGAAGGTCCCTTCCAACTCAAGCCCATTCTGTGATTCTGTAAGGAAATAAACCTACTGAAGAAGCAGCTGTATACTAGGAGTATTAAGGGCATCTACTGCTTTTTGGTCAGTGATACATTTTGGAATCTCTTTGAATGGAGGGAAAGGCAGGAAAAGTAAATTGGTTCTTTTGATTATAATAGTTTTTAATAGTTAATCCTTGGGCTTTATGTATAGGATAGTTGTTGCAGTGTAGAGCCCTCGCTCACCTCTCCTCCCTCACCCCGCTAAATGGGAAGAAGAGTAGGTAGAAAAGTGCAAAAACCCTGCAAGTTGAGATAAGGTGTTTTTAATACAACAGTGCAACGGGAGAAAACAAAATACAACAGTAGTAATGAAACAATGCACACAAGAAGTAAGAGCTAATGAATCGAGAACCTGACCGCCCTGCCCTCGAGCTCCTGCGCACATTTTAGAATGGGTTGTTGCTGAATAAGTAAATGGGATAGAGTCAAAAGGAAACTATTTATTTTATTAGTATTTGCTGAATCATGCTTTTGGGAAAAAAAAAAACAAACAACAAAAACCATACACAACTTTTCTAGAACGATTTTATATTCTATAGCAGATTTTAAAAAAACAACCGCAAACCAAAAAAAAAGCCACAAACCAAATAACAATAAAAAAAACCTCGACACAACAAAGAGAAGGGGCAATGGAATGGATAGGAAAGAAGACTGTAATTTCAAAGGCTGTTTCAAGTAGAGATTTCTAGAAAAACTGGACTCAATATTATACAAAGGGGTGAAGTCTTATGCCTCTTGAAGATACTACCTGTGACTTAATCAAGTTGAATGCAGTAGTTAGGAATTAGATAGTGAGGTATACATTCTTCATGCTAAGTTGGAAAAAAAAAGTCTTACCTGAGTCAGATCGGGCTTTGAAAAGTTGGATTTATCAACTCTGAATCCATCAGAACAGTTAAGAAAAATGGTAATTTAAATGCTAACTTACTGCGGTATCTCAAATATTTTCCCTATCTTTCTGTTTACTAGGCTCACTATTTACAGCCCCTAGTGGCTGTTCAACTAGCAATTAACTCCAACAGTACCAAAGAAGAAATAGCAATTGAGTGTAAGATCCTGGGCTCACCTAATTTAAAAAACGAAGACGACCGTGACAAGTTTCTGGGACGAATTGCCTTCAAAGTTCAGATGACTGAATAGTCGGAGTAAAAAATTCTCCACAAAGTAAACATCGTGTTGTCTGTTTTGTATCGGCTGGACGTGCCATTCTAGGATATGAGACCACCTGGAAGAATGTTAAGGTGGTTTACGGCGTTCAGGGTAGCATCATAATATGCTTCCAAATTGTATGTTTAAAATCCCTCAAAATAAATGCCTATCCTGCTTCTGCCTGCCCCGTTGGAACAGTGTACAGACTATAGTTATGTCATAGGAACTTGTAAATAATAATGCATCCATAATAATGGTGACCTTTGTCCTGTTCTAAAATGTGATTTTATTCCCCAAGTGGCTGTCTCAAGCTTAATGTGCTGTGCTATGTAAATATTGTATTGGTTTAACACTGGCTTAACTGTCACAACTCAATGCTGACACAGTTCTAGGGATAAATAATAAATGGTACCTGATTGACATAGTGATTATTATTTTTATTTTTTTTTTTTGATGTATGAGTAAACACCTCCAGTGTAAATTATGTGTTTGGGAGTGGGTGGGTGGATGGATGGCTGTGTAGAGATGCCTTAAATTGTAGCCTGGGTGGCGTGGGAGAATTTAAATGGATTTTGAGAGTTGGTATGGATTTCTAAAAGTAAGTGCTCAACTAGTACTTTCTTGTGCTTGTCACTGTGCAAGTATCGTGTACATGTAATACTTGGTATAGAATTTTGTATTCTGAGGAATTGGATCTTCCTTTGTGTTGTTAATTGCTTGCAATATGTGGAGCACAAATAAAATCTATACAATATTTTAAAACTTTTTAGTTCAGAAATATCAATATACAACAGTTTAAATTTTGTAGGGTGCTGGTAACAGTTGTACAACAGAGCTGCCTGAGGGAAGTGGCCTTGCTATTGTGAGAATAGGCTTTCATTTTCCAATTAAATAATTTCCTGAAGAACCTGAAGAAAGAAAGAAAAAAAAGTATTGTCTTGATTAAACATTCCTGCTTAATTTAAATACTCGGTTTTGTTGCATCATTTTAACATGCTTCACATATTCTTCTGCTTTTTCATCTTGGATTTTCTGTGTATTTCCTCATCATCCATTTAGAAAATTGGTGGCATCAACTGTTTTATAAAAATACTGTACTGACTTGGTGGGGATTTCTTGCCATTTAACTTAAATTTTTTATTTTTTTTTTATCAATCCAGTTGCTGAACTGACTAAAGATAGACTAGTGCATTTGTGACTGATCCTCGCGTGAAATCAAGTTGACTCGTAATCAGGTTATAACTCTTGCACTTGTGCTAATAGGGGGTTTATATTACTCTTCCCCAGGGTTTTTGGTTTGGTTTGGTCTTTTTTTTTTAGCACCTGGTCCACATTCTTATGTCTTCCGATTTGCTGTGGTCTTTAATATTGAGCTTTTGTGTAAATTTAGGCCTGCCTAGCAGAACGGAGGGGTATTTGTTACTTAACATGCTTTTCTGCCTAATTCTTACAGCAGTTTGTAATATTTTATTTAAATTAAATGAGTGATTACTAAAATTCAAGATTAATGCCCTGCTTTGGAAGCGTTTGAGGCCAGTCTAAGCCACAGTAGTGCCAAACTTTAACATCTGTGCAAGTGTCCATTGGCATAGTTGGAGGAAGCTGCTCTTTATGGGACTTGAAGAGTGTCTTGAACCTCATTAAAAATAGATTTATACTGACCTAATACTATTCAGCATGCTTTTTTGTTGTCAACAAAAGAAAAATGATTGCCTCTATAATATGCAATGGGTACTTCTGTAACAAGAGCATGCATTAATACTGAATAAATGTTCTTTCCAAATACTCCATTATTAATGTTTTAAGTCATGCACTTTTAGATCTGGGATACTGAGTTCTTGAATGTTTCTCTGTATATTAATACTGCTTGAAAGTATTGGTTTTTTAATAGTTGTGAGAGAACTTTTAAGTGTAGAAGTTTATCTGAAAATGAAAAGGAGTTAGCTTCATGTAAAAAAAAAAATAAATTCACATTTGTGTTCACTTAGGAGCAGTAAGAAGTTCTGGAGAGACACAGCAATTTCTCTTTCAACTTCTCTATGTAGACAAAGCATAAAACAGCAACTTATGGAATGATAGGGGCTGGAAGGGACCTCTGGAGATCTAATCCAACCCCCTTGCCAAGGCAGGTTCAGCTAGACAAGGTCACACGGGAATACAGTTGGAAGCAGAAAGCACAAACCATCAAAACTCATCACTGTTGGTAAGGCTTTAGCGTCTAGGGCAGATGCTGAGGTGGGGTGGAGATCCGGTGGTCAGTGCTGTGCCGACACCGAATGTGGAGTGAGAGCAGGTGCGGTCCTGGCCTTCCCGTTCTCTCGCTTACCGCAGCAGCCAACAGTCGGGCAGAGACAGTGGCCTGCTCCTAGCAGAAGATGCCTGGGCTGAAAAGCCCATCAAGGAACGTTTGTGCAACTATGAGCCAGCTTCATGAATTGCCTACGGTCCCGTCCCCCCACTTTACACATTCCCAGGAAACCGAAGTCTAGATGTCAGCCCTAGTTGGGACCTATTTGCTGGGATGAGGATTCAACACCAGATCCTAAGGACAGACTGGCGGGTTCGTCCTCCTCACCCATCCCAGAAGGGACACCTTTGGGTAAGACTTGTGCCTCGGCTACACCGAGTGTGCGTTTGTTTGTTTGCTTGTTTGACTCCAGGAATTTCCTTTGATTATTACAATTGTATTTTAAGCTGTAGAGCCATTTCTGCAGCTTAGGGCGTTGATCACCGGCAATCTTAAAGAATCTGTGTATGTAGCAAGTGTAAATAATCTCTGTTATTCGTTGTCAGTATTCCTGCTAAATCTCCTGTCAAGTTACTGAAGCCTTTTAATAAATTTATATTTATGTTAAGGCATTTCCAGTTAGTATACTTGAAAACTAGTGTCTTTCCTCTTACAGAAGAAATTACTCTGCTAATACTATATACCATGAAAAATCTTTATAATTTAGATTTTTGTATTTTCTTTTTGCATTGCATTACTAGAATATTGAAGGCTCTATGCCTTGTGTTCAGAAACAACTGTTCAGTTTTGCCCATAGATCAGATCTAGCTCTGTACATGTCGAGAGTGGAAGAAACTTCACATCCAACAGGCAGAACTCTGGTGTCCTTTTGCTATAAGCTACTGCAAACTTGAAAACTGTCTGAGGCCGTTATCCTTTCTACCTGTGCTATACACTGGGGGAATATATTTAATTTAGCCCACCCTCTATATCAGTACCAAGTTATTTTTCTGGTTTGGTATTTATTTTCTACTTATAGGTAAGAATCAATAATACATGTGGGGTTTACTTTTGAAGAATACCCCTTTTATATTGGAAGCTTCACTTGTATTAATTATGCTGAGGTGATACATCATTGAAGTCACTTTTAATCTCAACCGTTTCACATCATGAATCTTTGTCTTGAGGCTTGTTTGGTTACAGGTGTTGGGCTACACACCAAAAACGTGACCCCTCTTTCACACAGAAGTTACCTGACTATGAAGTCAGGGTTGCTGTAAAAAAAAGATTCCATCATAGAGGCTTAATATTACAGTAGTCTTAGTTGCCCTTCAGTTCAAATTCATACAGGAACTGCCATTGTTAGGAGAAGCTTTTTTATACAAAAGATCAGCGCAAGTTCCTCTATTGGATATTTCTTAGAGGTTTTTTTTCCTAAGTGGGGGGGAAGAAAATCAGAGCAAAGCTAAGCTGAAAATTCGTGTTATTGCATCTTAAGTCAGTTCATCTGGTGACTGATTCTTAATGTAAAGTCAGTGAAACATGAGGGTTATCAGAAGCTTGCATTTCACTGTGCAATTTGGATCGAATAGCTCTAACAATTCATAAAAGTAAGACATTTTTGTCTCGTTATGTCTCGGGCAAGCACCTAAAGAAGCCAATAAAAGAAATGTCAAGGTTATGTTCACTAGGGCGTACTTAAATCTTTTTATGTGATGCAGCTCTGAGCTGTGAGTATTGCATCTAACTGTGGAAGCCTCATTTTAATTTTGCAGTAAATGAAGGGAATTGCTAAGAGTTTAGTCTGAATTTGGCAACAATTCCTTAAAAGGGCTGGTAGGTATCAATGTATTGAAAACAAAAAATATAACCCTATATTTTATTTTTAGAGAGTAAATTTAGCTGTGTATGTTATGTATGAGAGAGCAGTATAATCTTCACAGTTGTATGGCATAAAAACGTTGTTCTTTTCCGGTACCCAAATATTATGTGACTTGTGAGCATATTAATGCTATTTCTGTTTTTCTGATGCTCGAGAGCCCCTACAGTGAGAACTCCTCCAGGGTTTATTGTCCCTGACAAGGTTTCTCTTAAACCTGCTGCGGCTGTAGATTCTAACTTCAGAAACAGCCACTTCACTCCTAATTACAAACGCAACAGATCAGCTTACTTACCACTTTAAAATCTTTTAATTACTCAGTACCAAGCTGTCTGAATATTTTAAATATTCTTGTGAATGGGAAAAAGCATAATGGATAAAAGCTTGGGTGAGTTTTAGTCTAAGGAATGTGGGTTTTTTTGCTAACTCCTTTTTTGGTTCTTTCTTTTGCTTTTTAAGTTTAGGAAGAGGTTAGCGTAGAATTAGCACAGCGTCTAGAGTTCTGTAACTGCCCCTCTAAATTTGTTTGAGTTTAGAAACTGCTTAATTTAATCACTCTTTACAAGTTGTAGTATATTTTCACCCAGTTGGTTTAAATGTCAGTTTAAAACAAACCCACAGATAAGGTTACGAATCTTCATCTGCCCTTAAGAAACATTGCAGAAGTGGCTCTGCCTTCACGTGAGGTTGCAGGTATAGTAGCGTGTTTTGTCCTCTTGTTTCCCTCCTAAATCCCTAAGCAAACTGCTCCATAATTCATTGAGCTATTCACTTAAGGCCAACTATAGACACAGGTGTAAAGTTAAGAGCTTTTTGAGACTTTTCCCCTGGTCCCCCACCCTCAGCTTTCCCAGTGGTTAAAGCTCAGCCTAGTGAGCCAGTAAAGTCCAGACAGGTTTAGCCGCTAAAGAAAGGGAAACGGAGTTCTTGAGCTGAATTTCATTCTTGACTTTTTAATAAAACAATAGAGAAGTCCAACTCTGAAAAAGCAAAGCGGAGTTCACATAATTGGGAGTGTCTTGGTTACTTCACTTGATGTTTTTTATATCTGTGTCTTTTCCGTAGCTGGTGCAGGGGTTGCATGCAGAGAACCGGTGCTGTCTCCTGAGGCCAGCTGTACAGCTCGAACTGGAGGAGTTTGAGCGCGTGCTGACAAGACTTGCAGGTTCATTGCAGCGCACTTTCATCATCAGACTTACAAACCTTGTGCTATGGAAGAGAAAGGAAATTGTGTGGCAGCGAGATGTAAGTTTTGAAAGAGGGGAAATGTTCCTGCAAGTAGTTCTCTCAGGCTAGATTGGTAGCTCTGCATGCCTGTGGATTGAGGAGACTTTTTTTCCCAAAGGTCACACAATAGCTGGTAAGGGAAGGAGGATGTAACGTGGGCTGCTTGGGAACTGGGGGGTGTCAGGCACAGGACAGGGAAAGTTTGTAATACTTCTGTGGATTGTATAGTAACTTCCTTGTTGGGTAGAGCTTCTTGAAGCTGTTAAAAGATTGTTGGGAAAGTCTGAAGTGAATTATATACAAGCCAGCAGCATTATAGATAGATAGGAGAAAAGTTAAAGTCGTAAATTATCATCTGTTGGGCTTTTTTTTTTTTTTTTTGGAGAGCTATACGATTAAATCTTAGCCCCTTAGTAGCCTTTTTGTGTAATGTACCACATAGTTTAGAAAATGATATATAAAAAAAAGAGATTAAATTTAGGAAAACTGGGAACAGCTGGGACAAAAGGAATACATTTTCCCAGTCTAAATTCCAGCTAGAACAGAACAGTTCTAGACTTCTATCACTTAAGCAATTTTCAAATGAAAGCTCAGAGTGAAGCTGATAGCCATAGAAAGGTTTGCACTGAACTTCAAGGTGATGAATTAATCCACAGGTGAAGTTTGAAGCACCTTTTAATTTTATTAATTATCTTAAAAGATACAAAACCAGAACAAAGTTCATTACCCAAAACCCCTTTAATGTGACAGAGAACAACTGACCCTAAATCAAGACTGTACCAAAATGCTTCTAGTTTTAAGGACTTACCTGCAATTCTTAAAGCTGAGGCATTTCAGAAAAAAAGTAAAAGAAAGATCATTAGGAGCACTGTAGTAGTAAGGTACGAATTATACTGGAGTGACAGGGCAGGAGTGATTATGGATTAAAGAAACAAGGTAAAATAGCTGTTGGTGAATAATACTGGTCATTTTAGACTTATTTTGTTTGCATGGGAATATTGCTCTAAGGTTAAATTAGTCATCAGTTATCAAGATTGTAAGATATCAAGCACGTGAGATTTTAATGTCAAAATTGTATCTAAGTCTCTATAGATGAATTTCTTTTAATGTGAGAGAGAGTATTATTCCATTAATGCAGGATATAGAATCACCAAAGAAGATACAGGAGGTGTTCAAACCACGAGGTCAGATCAGGGAGTTGTTCTGAGCGCTGACACAGAACACACGTGTGCTGGTAAACACGTCAGATCATGGTGTGTATAATGTTTGCTTCAGCCATGTTGAAAACTTTCCTGACGTCTTCATAACAGAACTGAGGGAGGACAAAAAAAAAAAATACCCTACAAAAACGTTTCCGGAATTGTTCTGAAGAAAAAAAAAACCCCACAAACCACTCTGTAGGTCTTAAACTTTAACATAGTTTGCAGAGACAAGTGTCTGCAGGCCTAGTGAAATGACTGGGGCCAGACACTGGAACACGTCACTTTTAAAATCACTAGACCAGAGTCCGGTTTCTCGTAGGAGAAGGAAGATGAAGGGATAGTCATTTCAATATTTTCTTGCTACATCCTCACCTGTTCAAAGATTAGTTCTGATTAATAGTGGGAATACTTGCATTTGCTTCAGTAGTTGTGTTTAGCTCCCAAGCCGTTCACATTTGTTAGTGGAATAGATAATAGAAGAGTAGCAAAGATCCTCTTTGATAAGACTTTTAGTTCCTCAAAGACTTTCCCTTTATTGCATGGATGTCTAGAAGAAGACAGCTTTCTTCTGCAGCATAGCTGTCTGATAGGGAAAAATAAAAGATCTATGAGGCACTAACCCTGTAATGTTTGTTTTATCATAACAAACACACACGAGCCCTGATTTGAAGTGTTCTTCAAGAAACTGCAGCCTAGAAAGGTTGAGAAGCACTGCCCTGTGTGCTCTGTCTGTAACAGCTTACGGATTTTTGGCCATTTGGCCTTTTTTGAAATAATGTGTACAGTCTCGAACTGAAAATAACGCGTATGATGATTGATCTGGATGGTTTGGCCAATACCTGGAAAATTAAAGTCTGTTTTAATTTGTCACCTGGATTTTAGTGGATCAACGTATTTGTCTGAAGACTTGCTTCCTGCTGCAGTGTAACGCAGGCAAACAGAAAGCTGCTGCAGTGGATCTCATGTTTCCATGTGCCCCAGTGTGTAAAAGTAGGTCAAAAATTGCATAAGGTGCCATTACTGGAAACTGCTGTAGGCTGACTTGCATATGAAAACTCAGCAGTGCAACTAGCAAATGCGCTCTGACAAACAGAAATGCAGCCACAACTTAAAACATGACAAATGAGCTCTCCGAAATTTCCCTAGGACATCAGTGGCTGTTGAAATCTCTTTGCCCCTTGAGTTCGTGTTCCTGCTGTCTGCTGAGCCGGAGTTGCCTGCCTGGCTTGTCAGAGGTTTCACATTGTTCTGTTCTGCAGGGAGCTCAGGCGTAAGGCTCCTTAACTTGTTCTGGCTCAGAAAAGATGCGCGGTGTATTTTCCTGTTTGCCAAGGTCCTCTTAAGAACGAAGATACGTAGCACAGTGAAAATCATGTCAAGGTGAGAATCTGTAATAGCACTTGTACTGACTGAAGAGTTGCTGGTGATTGGCGATGACCAGCGGGAGGTTGCGGAGATAAGTGCAAAAGTCTTCGCGTGCAGGAGCGGTCACTGCTTTAAGTGTAACAAACACCAAGGTGCCCTGTGGAGCACTGAACAGAGCACAGTGCTTGTGTTTTCACTTTTTTGAAGCACTGTTTCATAGCTGCAGCACAGAGGGGGCAATACATGCCCAGGTATCCTATTTATGTAGTATTTTATGTTCTTTACAGAGTTCCCGACGTGTAAGCAGAGACGGAAAAAGATAATTCTGGCAATAGAAAGTATCACCTTCAAAAGCCCATCAGCGTGCAGTCTTTTTTCTGGTGTGTGTGCATCCTGTCCCCATGAAACCAGGCTCACTTGGTTAGCAGTGGGTTTTGGCCCACTCTGGTTCTGTGGCCTTGCACTTCTGCGCTACGTTGGGCGGCAGCAAGACCAGCGCACGGGCCACATCATACCTTTAGGTTTTGTAGCTTTTAAGTCTGACCGCCGGTAAGGGAAGTCTTCTGTATTTTTTTGGTCTTCTTGCTACTGATATTTTCAAATTGTCTTTTTCCAACACAAGTTTAACTAGTTGAATAGAAGCAAGGAAAAAAAAATCCTCTCAGTTTGAGGGATGCTATCCATTAGCAGAGTGGGCTGTATTTGGCTGCAGTTACCTTCTCTTGCAGTATCTTTCTTTTAACCGCCAACAGATTACTAGTCATAAGACGTACCACTTGATGAAGGCATTTTTCCAAAGGTTTGCAATAGGGATACTCTATGAAATGAATTAATGAGACCTATGTCTGAGCCTGGCAAGAACTCTTTGGAGTGTAGAGTTCTTTACGAAAAATCTTCAGCAATGAATTGTTGCGTTTCTGGTGCTATACTCATTTGTTATCATGCTAGATCAGTAAAGACAAAAATGTGCTGTGTTTCCACCTTACTCCCTGTGGTGTGGGGAAGACGTGCAAAATAATTATAGCTGGATGATACCACGGCTGCGAAAACTCAAAAGTGCCACCTTGCTGTCTTGGGAGACGGGTGCAAAACCAATCTGGGAAGTGCTAAGACCGGGGCAGGTGGCATCCTGCGGCACCGTGGTGTTTGGAGGACGATGCTGCCGTCCTGCCTCCCTCTAGGTCGACAGCCTGGTGTGCCTTTCTGTGTCTTTATTGTTATAGGAAGTCTTCCCAGAGTTCTCTGACTGCAGAGCGTGCGGCGCTGGACCTCGACCGAGGCAGAGGGCAGAGGTGCCCGCGAGCTGCCGTTCCAGAAGGTACACGAGAGCTCTTCGGTTCAGAGCCGACCGAGCTGGTGAACGTGAATTCCAGGATCACTGAAATCAGAACAAAACAGAAGCAAATATGGGAAGTTGGCAAATACAGGCTGTATCTTAAAGTAGGATGTAGTTTTTGGGAGAAGAGAATAATACGGCTGTTGTGGTCATCCCACAACAGTCGACTGAAAGCACAAATTCTGTCTCTTAACAAAATACATGAACCTTCCTTTGATGCCTTGCTAAGATGCGGTCTAAAACATGCTGGCATCTGTGGAAGCTCTACTCTTTTTGCCTTAAAAAAATATCTTACCTTTCCCACAGAGCAGCTTTCTATGAGTGCAGTATGGGCAGTTAAGTGTGTGAGCTCTCTGTGGTTACTTCACACCCTTCCTCACTCTGCAGGAACTTGTTCTTGTCCATGCCCTCAACCTCATCCTGTTACTGAGAGCTCAGAATGCAGTTTAATTTCATTCTGAAAGGCTGGAGGCTTAAATTACACGGGTACTGCTAGGACATTTTCTCATCATCCGTGTGGTTTACTCATGTGAAATGTTTTTTTAACTCCTAAGTGTGCCAAGAAATGTATGTCCTTGTGGTGCTTATTTCTTGAAAATGACTATCTTNGCCAAGAAATGTATGTCCTTGTGGTGCTTATTTCTTGAAAATTACTATCTTACGCCAGCCACTGCTGTAGAAATGTAGTCAGCTGCTTTTTACATAATACAGTATTAAACAGGATTTTTGTTATTTAATAGTTGAAAAATAATGTTGAATTAATGGTGATTGAGAGATTATTTGTGTATTACCATTGCCGCATAACGTGGGTTTCATGTCAAGATGACAAAAACATGGGTTAGCACAGGTCATGAGCTACAGGAGGGTATCGGTTTCATGGTTTTAGGTATTGTAAAAGACCGGTGCTTACATCATTTCGCGATTTTGTAAGTGCCTGTGCTGGAAGAACGCGAACCTTTCTGTTTGCCAGTACTTCTTCCTTCTGATGGCATCCCACGTTCACGTTGCAGGCTTTTATGTCGCTTCCTGTTCAGCTACGCCTGGGACAGTGGGTTTCAGTTACGGTTTGTGCATCTGTGAGGTCTCTGAACGACTGGGAAGGGATTCTCAAAATACAAAAAAAAAATCAAGCCTGCAATCGTTTGTCTAGGCAGCAGCTGTAAGAACCAGTAGGCAGGAATGCAAATCCTTCAGCAATTTGTGGTGTGTGGTTTTGGTTTTGGTTTGGTTTTTTTTTTGTTCAGTACAACAGACTTGTTTTAGTCATTGAGAGACACACTAGTTATACCAAAGGAGAAGTGCTGCTTATCCTCTGAAATAAATAGGAACAGTTTCTTGTGTTTTGTTACCCTTGAACAGCGTTTGAGCAAGGAGGCAATCCCAGTGGCGTGAGGTTTGTGAGCCTTTTCAGTGATCTACGGGAGGAGCAACGGAATAGGAATTTAAGTAGGATCCCAAAGGCAAAGAGATGTCATTCTTCTGGCAGCTGAAGGACAGGCCCCCTGCAGTGAAGCTGAGCTGTGTTCAGGAGCAACCTACACGAATCACACGCAGGCAGGGACATTACTCGTGACACTGAACTTCCACAATGACATACTGTTCAAATTTATCTCCTGTCCTACACTTGGGGTTAAGACAAAGCTTAATGAATACGAAACCTACACAGATTGGGTGTTTTTTTGGTTTCCCTGAATGTTCTGAGATCTTTCTTCTTTAACAGAATGTGTGTAATTCAGCAAAATGCAGTTTTAACTTTTTTTAACCAAGGAAAAGCTCTGTTGTTGTCTGACGTGTTTCTGCTAGCGCAGAGCACCTTAATGTTGCAGCAGTTACCACTGCTTGAGGCCTTATTTTAGAAAACATAAAGATTTATGTGAAATAAAATACAAAACCAGTTTGTATGATGCTACCTTACTGGACAGTCACCGAAGTTCCACTCAAAAACGTGTAATTTCAAAGGCCCAATCTGCAGAATTCTTCATTCTTAGAGAACCCTCCTAAGTACTTTTCTTAGAAGACTAAAAGGTTTAACATTTTTCTCAGCCTTTATGGTGGGTTCTTGGGAATGGAGATCCCCAGGTGAAAACACACCACAAAGAAATGAAGTAGCTTACAG